>CM039120.1:49551267-49667626 GCA_022036555.1 Microstegium vimineum
CAATCCAAACCACATGCCTTTTCTATACCCAAATAATGAAATTTCTCTTTTTTTACAGAAGAACCGAACCCGATCATGTTTCGGTTAACCGATCACACATGGTGTTTGGTTATAGGGGATGTCTAGACACAATATTAAATATAGACTATTTTATAAAACTAATTTGTCAGTCGAAGACTATTTTACGAAATAAATCTATTGATATAAAATAGTTTATGATGTGCTACGGTAAACATATGTTAATAATGAATTAATTAGACTTAATAGATGATTCTGTAATTAGTTTTATAATATAAAATATATTTAATTAGTACCAAAGATCCGATGTGACAACGTCCTCGCAGTCTCGCGCTCGAAGGTTGGAGGTCGGCCGCGGCCGGCGGTGCATCGGGGTTCGTGGCGGAGCTCGGGACGGCGGGGAGCGTGGGGCGGGAGTGGAGAAGGAAAAGAGGAAGAGGAGAGGGCGGCGCATGGGAACCTAGAACCCGCGGAGGCTGATCCGCGCGCAAACCCGCCATCCGCGACGCATGCCTGACATGCGGCTCCGCCAACCTCTTCCGGTCTGCGACTGCGACTCTGCTCCCTCTTCTCCACCGGTCATCACCAGTTTTGTTCCCCCTCCTTTGCTCTGTTGCTTGCCTGTCTTTCCTCTGCTTTGTTCTTCTTCGTCCTACACCTGCAGTAGTACAAAATCACTTGTTTATGTTTTTGGTTCATTGCTTAGCTATGTTACTACTATGTTAGTGCTTTGTGGTGCATCTGTGCTTTGTAACTCACTGCCTCCTGTTATTTACTTTATTATTGAACCACGTGACTGGCTGTAGAGCAAGTACAATAATACACCTCAGTTTGGCTTATAGCCAAGGCAACTCAACAAAATCCTATGGGGAAGATAGAGAATAGAGGAGAGAGAATGAAATAAGTTCTAAACTTAGCACCAAACTCATCACATTCTCCTAGGCTGCATGGAGGTCCCCACCACCCCTCTCATACCAAATTTTAAGTTACATGAAGAACCTAACTATTGTACAACTTGTCTCAAAATAATATGGTTTGGCTTAAAGCCAAACTTATTGAACCTGCTCAATAGCATGTTCAGTGTAATATGTCCATCGTCGCCTTATCCGCGCTAGTAGGCGTTGTGAGGGCAGTGGGTCACCCCTCACCTAGACCTAAATTTTTACAATTTAGCCTTTTTTTAATTATTTTCACGTTTGGACCCCTAGAGGAACTATTCCCAGAAATGGACCCAGGGGGTCGGCGCCGTGCCCCACGACGCCGAGCTTTTAGCCCGCATCCAGCTGGGATCCGACGTGACAGGAGGCTCGGCGCCAGAGGGCACGACGCCGAGCTCGGCGCCACGCCCCACGGCGCCGAGCTAGGTTCAAAGGAGCCGAGGCACGCTCTCTGCCTCGCCTCTCTCTCTCGCTCACCTCTCTCTCGCTCTCTCCTTCGGTTCGGCGCCGCCCGCCGCCGTCCGCCGCCGAGCCAGCCGCGGCCTCCGTCGACCCCGCCCTCGTTAGGTAAATTTGTTTTATTGTCAAGTTTAGTTTAGGGTTTTTAGTTAGTAATGTAGTTCGAAATTTTAGTTACAAATTTAGATGATAGATAGACAAATAGGTAGTTAACTTATTAATTATATAGTTTAGTAAATATAGGGATAGTTATGTCATTGATAATTTAGTACGCTAAATAGATGGATAGACAAATAGATAGATAGATAGATAGTTATTTTGCTAAATAGATAGATTGATAAGTTCATAGATAGATAGTTAGTTTGCTAAATTTATAGCTAAATAGATATATATATATATATATATAGTTAGGTCATTGATAATTTAGTTTACCCATAATAAGAACTTTCGTGTTATGTATATCAACTAGATGGATAACCTAGTGACCTTGTATCATAGAGGAAGAGTGGAGGAAGCGGAAGATGGTTTTGGTAATATCACATTAGTTGGAATGCAAAGGGTGTCTTTGATGTTCGATGAGCGGCCGCTTTTTTTGAAGTTGTTTGCTATGGCTCGTGATGAGCTTCATTGCAATTCCATTAAAAATGTCATATCAGTTGAGAGAGTAGTTCACCATGGTAAATCAGGTCAAATATTTAGGCGGTTGGTCCCAATCTCATCAGAGGCTCAATGGGAGACATATGTCAATACTGTGATGAAGAGTGAATTTCAATGTTTGGATTTGATTGTGCGGAAGCTCTCCAATGAGCCAACTCCTCTTGGCCATTCATCCCCTATTGGGCATTCATCCCCTCATGGCTTGTCACCACCACAATACGATCCGTTACCATGTGATCCTCCGTTACACAATCCAGAGGTGCATGTGGAAGATGTGGTTGTGGTGCCTGATGCGCAATCCGCTCCAAATGAGGTTGGAATCTGCCCTAATGTTGTTGCACCTCATGTTTCCGCGGCCCCTCAGGAGATCCCTTTGACCCAAAATCATCCAAGTAAGTGTTGTAGTAACACTTTACCTTTTCTTATCCACCCTTGTAATATGTTATTCCAATGATGACATCCTCATTTAAATGTAGGAGACATTCCTGATAATGTTGGCTGTCATCGTGTGCCTTCATCATCCACTGCGGTGTATACAGGCTTCGCATCTAATAGTGTTGATGTTCAGATTGATGATGGAGAGGAGCCTTATGGGACCGCAAGAGCTGTTCGTTCCGATGATGAACGTCCTGTGGCTGCATTGGATGAATATATGTTGGATCATATGATGTTGTCTCTATTTGTCATTGTGGATGCTCCATATACAAGCGAAATTCTGGCGAATATAGTTGATAACCTAATTCTCTAAACTTAAAGTGTGGTACATGATAACACAACTAAAAGTTTAACAATACATGTCGTTATTCATGGATAAAACATAGAACTACTGAGTGCAACGAGGTCACTTTCCCTTCCTCATCGCATCGGGATTCTCCTCCATCGCTGCCTTCGCACGGCGGGCGCGCTCAACCTTCTTGTCCCTCTCCTCCCTGTAGGCTGCACCTCTTCCCTCTTCCTCCTCTTTCTTGTGCTCCTTCTCAGCTGCCTCCTCTTTCAGTATCTTCTCATAGGCCACTCGACGCTCTGCGTCCCAGTCCTTCATACCTTGCAGAAGACGTTTGTCGGACTCCTTGATCTCAGTGTCGATCCACTGCTCAAAGTCACAGAGCGGTGGAGGGGTCTGTAAATCATGCAGAAGTTAGGCACACAAAACAAAATCATTATTTAATATGATATAAATAGATTTCCGTATAAGAGTAGATTCTCACCATTAAGTTAGTACGACGCTGAGCAAGTGTAGGCTGAAAAGCATAATTTGAACACATCCAATACCTCTGCCTATAGGTTTCATGATCCTCAGAAATCTCTACCTTGCAAGGATCACCGCAAAAGCACATTGGAACCGGAACACCGCTGGACAGAGGCTTTGGATCGAATGCAATGCCGGTCAACGGGCCCTTCCTACAAATGAAAAAAACATCGTTCTAGTAACCGAAACAATTAGAACAAAAAATAAACCTCGCAGAGAATACCTTGCTTTACTAGTTTTCCCACGCCTTGGCATCCTATGGTTGCAAAATACAAATAACAAATCAATAATCGTCCCAAATCCTAAGTCAAAATCTAACTAGGGTTTCAAAATACACCTAATATAGACCGAATCGATGCGTAAAAAATGAGGAGGGGAAGAAGAATACCTTGGTCTCGAAGATCGGTGGATCAAATCCAAGTTTCCAAGATCCAAAATGTCGATTCAAAGAGGTTAGATGGGTGGAGGAGAGGAAAAACCCGAGAGCAAGGAAGAACAAATGGATGAAACCTCGGGTGGGTGGGAAAGCTGGCTGGAATATAAGGAAACGAGGTCGGCGCCGTGCCCTGTGGCGCCGAGCCCCCAGCCACGTCGGCTGCCACGCTGGATGCGGGCTCAAAGCTCGGCGCCGTGCTATCTCGGCGCCAAGGGGCACGGCGCCGACCTCCTGGGTCCATTTCTGCAATTAGTTTCTCCAGAGGTCCAAATGTGAAAATATTTATAAAAAAAAGCCAAATTGTGAAAATTTGGGTCACCTAAAAATTTTGATATTTGACATCAAATTCGTCTGTCTCGCAATATTTGACATTCAATTCGTATGCCTTTCGAAATTTGACACCGAAACTACGAATTGTTTCGATTCAAAGAGATTTTCACGATTTCATCTCCTTTTCCCTTTTTATTTTAAATCTTGTCCTCTCTCCCGGCACCTAAAAAGACCAAATTATCCCGAGCGCCCACCCGTCCACACCTCTCTGTCGCTCCTACGCCACCACTCCGCGTAGCAGCGAGCAGCCGGCGGCGGACTCCACGTGGAGAAGGCGATGACGGCACCGACATGGCCATGCCCATGTGCGGCGCGGCACCTCCATCGGCGTAGCAGCGAGCAGCTCGTGACGGATGGTGGAGGCAGCGCAGAGCCGCGGACTTTGGACGGAGCGGGCGGCGTGTGGCGGAGCCGGCGTGGCCTCCGCGCGGGGAGCAACCCGCGGTGACCGGCTGAGGCGGCATGGCCTGCGCGCCGGAACCAACCCGCGGCGACCAGCGGAGGCGGCGGAGGTGGCGTGCAAGGGCGACGCTCCCAACATGTGAAAAATGGAGCTGCTGCACGCGTTGTTCTCCCATGCGTGCGTCCCTGGCTCCCTCCTCCCTGCTCCCAGTTTATACGGGTGGAGCTCTCCCAGCATGAAAGGGCGGTCTCCAAGTGGAGGTGGCGTGAAAAGTCTGTTCTGGCTGTCCTCCCGTGCTTGCTCTCCCGGCGGTGGTGAAGTGCAAGGGCGGCGCTCGTCTCCTGTGCGTGCGTCCCTGCTCGACCAACTGGCTGGCGAGGCCCGGCAGGATATGCAGTGGTGGCACAGAACAAACGTTTGGTGGTGCACAGGTCTCCTCTAATGAGCCAAGGGTAGTTTGGTCCTTTCAGATGGATGGGGAGAGGTGAAAAGATTAAAGGAAAAAGAATAGATGAGTAAATGGTTGAAATCCCTTACATCGAAACAATTCGCAGCTTCAGTGTTAAATTTCGAAAGACAGACGAATTGAGTGTCAAATGTTGCGAGGCAGACGAATTCGATGTCAAAATATCAAAATTCCTCCCCCTCACCACACATTGCCTTACCGCAATAGCATGTCACCATATGTGTTGGATAAAGCATGCCACAAAGATATCCTTTCTCATCTTTCCAAATTACTGCATATTGTGCACATTCTTATTTTTTGTAACGGCGGGGTTTAACTTTGAGGTGTGAACTAGTCGGAAGTGTACAATTTTTCTCAGGATAATCAACAGTTTTATCATGATTCATGAATGATGCTGCCTATATGGTATGGGCAACACAGCACCGTACAAAACTGATACTCACAAGCAAAAAAGAAGAAGCAAATACGTTATGTACAGACTTCTACAATGCATTTAGAGGAACATGGTAGCCAATATATAAAAGGTAGTGGTTACTGGTGCAATCTGACATCACTGAGCACTAATATACTTATCTCTGATAGCATGCATCTCTGCAGTAGCATCGCTTATTGACAAACGCTCTGTGGGCAAATGCTTTGAGCAAAGAACACCAAGCTGAATGATGGCGGACAAACATTTACTGGTTCTTGTTATATGCCTTGTATCATTGCTATTTCTTGCTTCATCATTCAGCCATAGATTGGAATCTGCTATCTCCATAACTTTGTCAGGAAGAGCCGCCTCAGCATAACCATGTAGGCTTGAACAGGTATTTTCCACAACTATGTGTTGGGGCACCTAATATCTTGGCCATCAACTGTGATTCGAGATTTGTGCTGGTCAATATAGGAGGAGCAGGGGATGCTTGGCCTCTCAACATGGGGGCAGTTGGGGGCATGCAGCTGCAAGGCCATAGAGGGAGGGAAACAATAGGTGGTGCAGCCCATAGTTGTGAGATTGCTTTATCGTGTAGGCTTATGCCATCTCTGAACATATCATCTGTTGGCCTCTTTGCTGTGAACATCTCTAGCAAGGTGATACCAAGACTAAACATGTCACCACAAGGCGATACTGCAAGACCTTCTCCATACTCTGCATTGGATTAAAACATGAACACATGTAGGTATGTACAATAATATCATATGAAGCACATGGGGAACAGAACAACAAATTAGAGTTACCTGGAGCGATGTAACCGATGGTACCTCTAATTCCTAATATTCTCGCAGAATTCACGGGATGTTTGCTTGTTGCTTCATCTAGAACTCTAGCGATTCCAAAATCTCCAACACGAGCCCTCATGTCCTGATTGAGAAGAATGTTACTTGGCTTGATGATCGATGGTTGGCAACCATTGTGAAGATAGTCCAAAGCATCCATAATGTCCACAGCGATATCCAACCTCTGTGACAGGCTAAGTGCTCCATGTCCATCTTGGCCTTCTACATTTGAGTGAATCCATCTATCTAAGCTGCCATTAGCCATAAACTCAAAGACTAGTGCTCTAAAGTCTTGACCCTGGTGGTTGATGCTAGAACAACATGTAATGATCTTTAGAAGGCATCATCGGTGCCTCACTATTCTTAGTGCCTCACATTCAGCGTGGAAGCTTTTGTAGGACCCTGATTGCTGGACATTAAAAACCTTAACGGAGACAACAATGTCCTGATTTTCTAGTGTGCCCTTGTATACTGTACCATATCTTCCCTTTCCAAGCACATTTGCTTCTGAAAATCCATCTGTTCCTTTTAGTATATCGTTGTACGGAACTATTGGAAGCTCTGTCTCTGCAAAATGTAGTGGTAATTCTTTCTTTGGTGCTGTCTTGAACTTGCAGTAAAAAATACCCCAAACAAGCCAAAAGTACGAGCAGGAGAGCTCCTTCTGTTGGGATTGCTATTACAAGAGACTTCGGGGTGCCTTTCTTATTCTTTCTTTCAGCATTTTGGCAAATGGAGCTCCGGTATTCCACCGCATAATGCATTGTTCCCAGTAATTGATAGCCGGGTTACATTTCTGAAAACCCCTTCTTTTGGTACTTCACCATTTAAATTGTTGAAGGATAGATCAAGGTGGAGCAGCGATGTTGAATTACCTAATAGTTCTGGGATTGATCCTGATAGATTATTGTGGGCAAGGTACAGCCCCCTCAAGTTAGTAAGACTGCCAAGGTTGCTAGGGATGGTGCCATTTAGTTTGTTGTTCATCAAATTCAGTACGGTAAGGCCTGCCAGATTCTTGAAAGTAGAAGGTATGCTTCCTTGGAATAAATTGTCATGCATTGGGGATGATGCCAGTAAGCTTGTTACTTGATAAATCTAAAGCAGTAAGTTGGCTCAAATTTCCAAGGCTTGGTGGAATTGAGCCCTCAAAGATATTGTAACGTGCAATAAATAAAGATAGATAAGTGGAGTTTCCGATGGAGGATGGTATAACTCCTGAGAAGTTGTTGGTATGTAGATATAGCTGTCTCAATTGTGTAAGCTTCCCTATGCTTTCAGGAATGGTGCCGGTAAGTAAGTTTCCTCCAACATCAAGCTGCTGTAGATTTACCAGATTTCCGATCCCAGATGGGATGACGCCAGATATGTTGTTGATGCGAACCCGTAGCAGCTGGAGGCTGGTGGACAGATTAGCCAACGAACTTGGCAGTCTCCCGGCGAACATATTCCATCCTATGTTGAGAACCTGCGATCTGCTACAGTTTGTCAGTGAAGTAATAAACTCCCAGTCTTCCTCGTTGTTTGCCTCCAACATGTTGCCATTCAGAATAATGGATTCGAGATTTTGCTGGGATCTGCCCAATCCAGAAGGAACAGGTCCGACAAAACTATTGATTCCCAGGTAAAGTCCCTGGAGACTGGAGAGACTCGTTAGTGACACTGGAAGAGCTCCGGTAAATCGGTTTTCTCCAATCCCAAGCTGTTGGATGCTGGGAAGGCTTTTCCCCAGGTCAGTTGGTAGACGGCCATGGAGATGGTTGACAGCCGCATAAAAGTAAAAAAGAGATGATAGGTTGAACAGGGAAGGAGGAAGCAAACCAGAGAGATTGTTATCAGAGAGCTGAAGCCACTTGAGATATGGATTGTTGCCGATGCCTGCGGGGATCGGTCCCTCCAGGAAGTTGCTTGTCAAGGATAGGACGGACAGCCGGGAAAGGTTCCCAAGAGACGACGGGATGGTTCCGGTGATGCTGTTGTTATCCAGCGCTAGCAATCTGATCGAGGGACGGCATGCTGCCAATCTCAGCTGGGATGCTTCCCTGCACTCCCACGTTGCCGCTGATGTACATGGCACGAAGGCTTGTGCAGCGGCTAATGTTGCTCGGGATGACCCCCGTGGGCAGGTTGAGCAGCTCTTGTAGGTGAGGTTGAGTGAGCGCAGGAAGGTGAGGTTGCCGATGGCGGGGGGGGGAGATGGTGCCGGTGAGCCCCTGGGAAGTGAGGTTCAGGGCTACCACCCTCCATGGGTGCCTCCTGCCCTGTGATCTTGGCCTTGAAAGCCACAAGAGCTGCCTCGTCGACGCCGTGGTAGTCCTCGGAAGATGATGAGGCAGTTACGCAGTTGGTTGTGAGTAACAGCAGCTGGAGCATGAGGCACCTAATTGTGAACTGCATCATGGATCGCTCAGAGCAGAGCGGCCAATGCGTCTCGTTTATCATTTGCTAGGGAAGATAGAGGATTATCAAACAGAGACAGACAGACTCGTGCATAGGAGAACGAAGGCTTGAACTGGAAAAGGTCACAACAGAGGAAGGTTTGAGTTTTGTCCGATGGATTTGACCTTCTTTTCTTCATAATCATGGTGGAATCATCATTTTATTTTCTTATATGAAAAGGATGTTGTATTAAATGTAATGTTCCGGGCTTTAACAGGACCATACACTGCATTTGATGATGAAGAAGAAAATTATTAAGAAATAACCAGGCGCGGTTACATCTGTTTTCTTAGTCGTTTCCCACAAAACTGTCACAAGAGAAGCCTCCATCCTGGGTCGACACTCACTACCAACGTTTCTTTCTAATAATAAAGGCTGCTGGAAATCATCCAAGAGACCGCTATTTTAATCGCCTCTACCTATTTATATCTGAAAATAATAACTTTTGGAGGCAGATATATTTTTTTTCGAAAGATCCGTTGCCGGCTTCCATTGATAAGTAAGGAGAGAATTTACAGAGATTTGATGTGGCGTTACAGGCAACGCCGCCAGCCTATCGCTTGCAGTTCAGCGATCTAAACCCAAGCCACCCCAACACTCTTATCATACTAATTTACATTACTAATAGGAACAACTACATCGGTCAGCGTTGTTGCCTGACGAGCATTTCCAGCCTGCTGTGGAATCACCTGTTGGAGTCCTTTGTTCCCAGTG
This sequence comes from Microstegium vimineum, assembly GCA_022036555.1. Taxonomy (NCBI): domain Eukaryota; kingdom Viridiplantae; phylum Streptophyta; class Magnoliopsida; order Poales; family Poaceae; genus Microstegium; species Microstegium vimineum. Next base: position 49,560,637 of record CM039120.1, read on the forward strand.
GAATCACCTGTTGGAGTCCTTTGTTCCCAGCGTAAGCCCATGCTTTTGCTTCATTGTATATGTCTTCCATTACTTGCTGCACTGATCTGCCATTTCTTTGAAATATCCTCCTGTTCCTTTCTCGCCAAATCTCCCAAATGACTAGCATCACCATAGATTGGATACCTTTTCTAGAAGGTGTAGGCGAGCTGTTGACCAGTTGAATGAACCAATCCCTGAAATCTGTTGTTTCTACCCAATTTGAAGGCCTTAAGCTAGGAGTGCGGACCCAAATTGCAACCCTCTCCCACATACCTTGGGTTACCTTGCACTCCATGAATAGGTGTGTGGCTGTTTTGAGGTTTCGGTTACACAATTGGCAGAAATACTCGTTTGACCATTGTCTAATCTGGAGTCTTGTTGTTGTCCAAATTTTTTGTTGCAAAAGGAGCCAAATGAAGAACTTACATTTGGGCGGCGCTTTTGTCTTCCATGTTATCTCAGCAGTTTTACATTGAGTTCTCCCTTCGAACTGCAGGCTGTATGCAGATCTGGCTGTGTACCTTCCATCCGAGGTATGTAGCCATGTTATGCGGTCTGGCTGTGACTCAGTCAGCACAATGTTTTCCAATTGTGCCCATAGTATCATGAACTGGGAGATAATCTCTTGAGTCATATTGTAGTCAATATCCCTGATCCATGTGTTGTTGGCCAGTGCCTCAGCTACCGATCTGTTTTTTCTCCGGCTGTGTTTGTATAATGCAGGAACAAGCTCTGATGGCACCGTTCCTTGCAGCCATCTTGAATCCCAGAAGGAGGCCTTGCAGCCATTGCCTAGTTCCACTTTAGTTGCTACATTGAAAAGCTCTCTGTCTACACTGTCCACACTGTCCATTTGAATAGGCAGGTTCTTCCAAGGCCGCTCTCTGTCCTCCCATGCGAACCACAACCATCTCAGACGTAGTGATCGACTGAAGAGTTCCATATCTTTGATTCCCAGGCCACCATTCAGGGTCGGAGCGCAGACCTTCTTCCATGCCACCTTGCACTTACCACAGTAAGTTGCCCATCGCCTGCCCAGAGGAAGCGTCGTCTCATCTTGTCAAGTTCCTTCAGGAATATTTTGGGAGGTTTATTGACCGTGATCAAATATACTGGTAGGGAGGAGATCACTGATCTGATCAACTCCTTTCTCCCTGCTACCATAAGCATTTTCCATTGCCAACCCGTGAGTCTTCCTTTTGATCTGTCCTGTATATATTGCAGATGCACCATACGTACTCTCCCGAGGGCAAGTGGCAGCCCAAGGTATTGAATTGGGAAGTGAAGAATCATGGCCCTAGTTGGTTTCGGTGATTAACGACAATTAGAGATTATTATGGCTAACGTGTGTTTTGCAGAGGCTATGCGTAGCTTAGCCATAGTGATCAACAAGAATGAGCATTAATGGTCATCACTTAGCCCCCAAGATGGATATCGTTTCGGATTTCAAGAAGACATGATGAAGACCCTAGAATGATAGACTAAGTGTCATAAGGTGATGAAGGGCACTTAGAAATAGATAGGGCTTCTCTTTTGATCTTTGACCGTACTATTAAGAGGGGTTGAGACTAGTAGCTTGACTTAGGAAAGCTTCATGAACTAGGTGTGGTGCACACTTGTCTTCCTTAGCTCTAAGCAAGCCTATGTTGACTGTAAGATAGCCTAAAACAACTTCCATATTCATCGCGACGAAAAACGAAGTTGAGAGGCCTGTTTTCTGGGCGACGGACGCTCCTGACGGAGGCGTTGGACGCTGTCCGTCGCGTCGGACCAAGGCGTCGGACGCTGGGTGGTTGAGTCCACAACGTCCGTCGACCTACCAGTGAAGGTGTTTTCTGGCTAAGTTTTTCAGGGGCCGACGGACGCTGTCCGTCGGTCAGGCGTCGGACGCTTGGAGAGCGTCCGTCGACCTTCCAGAGAGGGTGTTTTTCAGCCCGAGCCAGAGTGCAGCGTCGGACGTTGGGATGAGCGTTCGTCGCCCCTGTGACGGAGCGTTCGTCGCCCCTGTGACGGAGCGTCCGTCGCTGGGAAACTGTGTCAGAACTAGCCGTTGGGCAGGGTGTCGGAGCGTCCGTCGCCTAGGCGTCGGAGCGTCCGTCGCCTAGGCGTCGGAGCGTCCGTCGCCCAAACTATGTACAGAACTAGCCGTTGGGGCATGCGACGGAGCGTCCGTCGCCAACTTAAGTTGTTAGCCCGAGGCAGTTTTCTGAGGGGCTATTTATAGCTTCTCACACTTCTCTCCCACCTGGCCTTTGCTCATTTGACTTGCTGAGTTTGTTGAGAAGGTTGGGAAGAGAGCAAGAGCCCTAGAGTGAGAGAGTGATTCGCGAATCCATCCATCCTCTCCTCTAGTTCATCCAAGAGTTCAAGTGTGCATCCTCTAGTTGTGAAGCTTGAGTGAGCCAAGCGAAGATCGAAGCTTGTTACTCTTGGTGATCGACATCACCTAGACGGTCTGGTGGTGCTTGGAGGAAGGTGATCGCCGGAGGATTGTTGGCGACCCTTCTCCATCGACGTTTGTGATCGGTTGTGGGCGATTCACCGAGCCGGAGTGGCGAAGAATCAGCCCGTAGAGAGCACTCATCCCTTGCGCGGGATTGAGGGGGAGCTATACCTTGCGAGGTGCTCCAACGAAGACTAGGGGGGAGTGTCGACTCCTCGATACCTCGGTAAAACATCGCCGTGTCAAGCATCTCTTTCCCTAGCTTCTTCTTACCGCATTACTTTCCGCACTTGTCTTTCAATTCATACTAGAATTGTGTAGGAAGTTTTCGCTTTCTATTGACTTGCTACTGCTTTCTAGCTAGGACACACAAGAGGTAGGCACTTAGGGGTTAATTGGCTCTTTATAGGTTTAATTCTTGTTTAGAAATTAAAAAGAGCCCAATTCACCCCCCCCCTCTCTTGGGCATCTTGATCCTTTCAATTGGTATCAGAGCAAGGTTTGCTCTAAATTAGGCTTCACCGCCTAGAGCAAGATGTCCCATGGGGATGGACCACCTCCCATGTTCGATGGAGACGACTTTCCTTACTAGAAAGTTCGTATGGAGGCCTATCTAGAGGTCGTTGATGTGGGCGTGCTCAAAGCCGCCACAAAGGGAGGCACTCTCTTCGCGGAGGACCTCAACTTTGACAAGCACACTGCCAAAGCGAAGAACATTCTTTTTCGTGGCATTTGCAAGGATGTCTTCAACCGAGTGTGTAATGCCAAAGACGCATTTGAGTTGTGGACCACTATTTGTGCTATTCACGAAGGCACAAAGAGTGAGCGTGAGGAATGCTATCACTTGGTCATGGCTAAGCTCAATTCTTTTTCCATGCATGCAAATGAAATGTACTCACGTCTTAACATTATTGTAGAAGAATTGAATGGGCTCGGTCTCAACCAAATGGCACCGGCCGATGTGGTGCGCAAGATCCTTTATGTCTTGCCCATTGAGAAGTATGGCCACATCATCACGGTTCTTCACCAAGGAGATCTCTCCGCCGCTACACCAACACAAATCTTGGGCAAGATCAATGCCCATGAGATGTACATGAAGATTGGTGATGGTGGCTCTTCTTCCTCCTCCAAGAAGAAAGAAAAAGAGAAGGAGGAGAAGAAGGACTTGGCTCTCAAGGCATCCTCCTCGGAGAAGTACAAGATGCAAGTTGTGTATGAGAGTGCAAGTGATGAAGAGGATGATGATGACCTCGCTCTCATGGTGAAGAAAACAACTAAGATGTTGAAGAAGCTAAGCAAGAATGGAGTCAAGTTTGACTCAAAGAAGAAGAAATTCTTCACAAGCTCTTCAAGAAAGTCTCTCTCCAAGATGGATTGCTACAATTGTGGTAAACTTGGACACTTGGCTCATGCTTGCCCCGAAGAGAAGAAAGACAAGTACAAGAACAAGAAAGTAAACAACAAGTTCAAGTACAAGAATGGCAACAAAGATGAGTCAAGTGATGAGGAGAAGAAGGATGACAAGCCATTCAAGAAGAAGAAGAATTTCAACTTCCACAAGAAAAAGAAGAATGGCAAAGCCTACATCGTTGGTGATTGGCTCACCGACATTGAAGACACAAGTGACTCATCCGGAGATGAAAGTAAAGAAGAGAAGGTGGCCGCCTTGGTGATTGGGTCATCTACTCCACCGCCACCCCCTCCATCATCTCCGGGCTCATCCTCTACACACCTATGCCTCATGGCTAAAGGTGACAAGAAGGTACAAAAAGAGGATAATGATGATGAGGCTAGCTCTAGTGATGATAGTGATGATGAGTTTGAGGCACCTTTCTACGATGAGCTAATTGTAATTTGCAACAAGTATACTAAGCTCATTAGGAAGTATAAAGCTAAAAGTGAATCACTAGAGAAAGCCAACGATAACTTGCATGCTAAACTTGATGACTTGTCTAGTGCTAATGATGATTTAAAGCTTGAGAACAAATATCTCTCATCTAGCACTAGGGAGTTCAAAGCCTCACTCAAGCAAGCTAATGAGAAACATGATAAGCTTGAGAGGTCAACACAAGAGCTCTATACAAGATACAACTTGCTAAAAGATGACTACAACCAAGTTAGGAATGAACATGGTACACTTGTGATAGCTAACGAATTGCTTACAAATGATCTTGCTACACATGTTGCTGTTAACCCGGTTGTTAAGTGTCATATAGTTACTTCTTGTGAGGACTTGCTTGATGGAGTTGCTAGTGAGCAAAATGCTAAGTGCAAAGGCAAGAAGGTAGTTGAGGCCGAAAAGTAAGATGACTATGTGAAGATGAGGCAAGAGAATTCCAAGCTCAAGGAAGAGCTAATCAACCTCAAGGCAAACAAGCCATTCACTATCAAGTCGGCCAAGAAAGATGACAATGATGCAATGACCTTGATCAATTCTCTCAAAGAGGACAATGCAAAGCTCAAGGTTGAAAAAATCAAGCTTGCAAGTGGATTGGAGAAGTTCACCAAGGGCCACAACCTCCAAAGTGAGCTCTTGATGAACACTATCATGAAGACCGACAAGTCCGGCATTGGGTTCAAGGAGAACCAAATCATGAAGGCCAAGGTCAAGATAGAAGCTAAGAACTACTACAAGAACAAGGCTATGAGGAACAACTATGAAACACCAAAGCCCAAGTCCAAGAAGTGTTTTGGATGTGGTCAAGAGGGTCACTTTGAATTCCAATGCAAGACTCCACCTCCCAAGATCTTGCCCAAGCACACAAGGCCTTTCGCTCATGATGCACACTTAAATCATCAACAAGGACTCCAAGGGTAGACCCCAAGTTGTGTTTCTCGGTCCTAAGATGAAGAACAAGCCCAAAGTGCTATGGGTTGCTAAGGAGTTGGTGGATAAGGCTATGGGACCTCACCAAGTGTGGGTTCCCAAACAACAAGCTTAACTTCAAGTTGCTTGTGTGTAGGTGAACTACAAGACCGGTGGAAGTCATTGGGTGATTGATAGTGGATGCACTCAACATATGACCGGTGACTCCTGGATGTTCACCACACTTGAGGAAGATTGTGAAGGGCAAGACAAGATTACCTTTGGGGACAACTCAAAAGGCAAAGTTCAAGGGCTAGGCAAAGTGGCAATCTCAAATGATCAATCAATATCAAATGTCTTGCTAGTACAATCTTTGAGCTTCAACTTGCTATCGGTGGGACAACTATGCGATCTTGGTTTCCAATGTCTTTTCACTCCAAATGAGGTAGTTGTGTCCAAGATTGAAGATTCATCATTGATATTCAAAGGGTTTCGGCACAACTCTACCTAGTGGACTTCACCTCAAATGAAGCTAGTTTGCAAACATATCTATTCTCCAAAAGTTCTTTAGGTTGGCTATGGCATAGAAGATTAGCACATGTGGGAATGTCAACTTTAAAGAAGCTTGTCAAGAAGGAGTTGATTAGAGGTGTGAAGGATGTTGTGTTTGAGAAGGATAAACTTTGTAGTGCATGTCAAGCCGGCAAGCAAGTGGCAAACACTCATCCAACCAAAGCTTTCATGTCAACCTCAAGAGTCCTAGAGCTACTTCACATAGATCTATTTGGACCTACCACCTATGTTAGCCTTGGTGGCAATCTCTTTTTCTTGGTGGTAGTTGATGACTACTCTAGATACACTTGGGTGTTCTTTCTTCAAGACAAGGGAGAGACGCAATCAATATTCAAGAAGTTTGCAACTAGAGCCCAAAATGAGTTTGATGTGAAGATCAAGAAGATAAGGAGTGACAATGGGACCGAGTTTGTAAACACCAAGATTGAAGACTATTGTGATGAAGTTGGGATCAAGCATGAAGTGTCCCCCACCTATACCCCTCAGCAAAATGGTGTAGTAGAGAGGAAGAACCGGATACTTATTACTCTTGCAAGATCAATGCTTGATGAATACAACACCCCCGAGAAGTTTTGGGCTGAAGCAATCAATACTGCATGCTATGCGGCCAACCGGCTATTTGTCCAAAGGCTTCTTAAGAAGACCCCCTATGAACTTGTGAATGGGAAGAAACCGGATATATCCTTTTTCCAAGTGTTTGGATGCAAAGTGTATATCTACAAGAAGCGTCAACACTTGGGCAAGTTCCAAAGGAGATGTGACATTGGTTTCTTACTTGGTTATTCTCTTAAATCCAAGGCATATCGAGTATTTAACAAAGCTTCCGGCCTAGTTGAAGAAACATATGACTTGGAGTTTGATGAAACTAATGGCTCTCAAGAAGAGCATGAAAATCTTGATGATGTAGGTGATGAACCTTTGAGGGAGGCTATGAAAAATATGCCCGTTGGAGCAATCAACCCACAAGAGGTGGAAGAAGTTGAAGATGATGCAAATCAAGTACCCTCTCCACCTCACACGCCTCAAGTTGATGAAGAACAAGTGAGGGAAGCACAAGAAGATACCTTCATCCCTCAAGATCAAGCTGAGGCTCAAGCTAGTGATGTTGATGCACCACAACCTCCTCCCCAAGTGATTAATAGAAGATCTACACCTATGCTTCAAGCTCATCCACAAGACCTCATTATAGGGAGTCCATCAAGGGGGGTAACAACTCGATCTAAACTTGCTTCTTATGTTGAATATCACTCCTTTGTTTCCTTTGTTGAACCATCTAGTGTGGAGGATGCACTTGTGGATGCAAATTGGGTGAATGCCATGCACGAAGAGTTGAACAACTTCACCCGGAACGAAGTGTGAACACTAGTAGAAAAGCCAAAAGGAGCAAGAATCATTGGCACCAAGTGGGTGTTTAGGAACAAGCAAGATGATCAAGGCGTGGTTGTGAGAAACAAGGCAAGATTGGTGGCAAAGGGGTTCTCCCAAGTTGAAGGCTTGGATTTTGGGGAGACCTTTGCACCGGTTGCAAGATTAGAAGCCATTCGTATCCTTTTGGCATATGCTTCACATCATAAAATGAAACTTTTTCAAATGGATGTGAAGAGTGCCTTTCTAAATGGTTTCATCAATGAACTTGTTTTTGTCTCACAACCTCCCGGGTTTGAAGACCTAAATTGCCCTAATCATGTGTATAGGTTGTCCAAGGCACTCTATGGATTGAAGCAAGCTCCAAGAGCTTGGTATGAGAGGCTAAGGAACTTCCTACTCAAGAAGGGCTTCAAGATCGGGAAAGTGGATACCACACTTTTCACCAAGGTGCTAGATGGAGAGATCTTTGTTTGCCAAGTGTATGTCGATGGCATTATATTTGGGTCAACAAACCAAGATCATAGCAAGGAATTTGGTGCATTGATGTCCAAGGAGTTCGAGATGTCGATGATTGGCGAGCTAACCTTCTTCCTTGGCTTCCAAAAGAAGCAATTGGGGGAGGGCACCTTCATATCTCAAGATAAGTACACTTATGATGTGCTCAAGAAATTCAAGATGGAGGATTGCAAGCAAATCAAGACCCCAATGCCTACTAATGGGCATCTCGATCTCGATGAGGGAGGTAAACCGATTGACCAAACTCTCTATCGTTCTATGATCGGTAGTTTACTTTACCTCACCGCATCTAGGCCAGATATCATGTTTAGTGTGTGTATGTGTGCTAGATTTCAAGCAAACCCTAAGGAATCACATCTTTGTGTGGTTAAAAGAATCCTTAGGTACATAAGGCACACCCCTAGCATGGGTCTTTGGTATCCCAAAGGAGCTCCCTTCCAACTAGTTGGCTATTCTGATTCGGATTACGTCGGGTGTAAGGTTGATAGGAAGAGTACCTCCGGCGGGTGCCACATGCTAGGAAGATCACTTGTTTCTTGGTCCTCAAAGAAGCAAAATAGTGTGGCATTGTCAACCGCCGAGGCGGAATACATTGCCATGGGAGCAAGTTGTGCACAAATCTTATACATGACCCAAACACTTTTTGATTACGGCGTGTTTTTAAAAGATGTTCCACTTTTGTGTGATAATGAAAGTGCCGTAAAGCTTGCAAACAACCCGGTTCAACACTCTCGCACCAAGCACATAGATATTCGCCATCACTTTCTTAGAGATCATGTGGCTAGGAAAGACATAACACTAGTTGGAGTTAAGAGCGAAGATCAATTAGCGGATATCTTCACTAAACCACTCGATGAAGCAACCTTTTGTAGGTTGAGAAGCGAGTTGAATGTGCTTGATCTCTCTAACTTCACTAAAAGATGAGTTTGTGTGAACCATGCATTCATATGTAATATAATCACGTTAATTTAGTAGTGCACATAGGCTTGGCTAACGCAGTTGAGATAACCGCCCTAAAAGCATGTGACAAAGCTCAACCGCGGTTTAAACTTGCAAGCAACCTAGATTCAAATTCCGTGTTGCATAGCATATGCATGTGTGTTTCTTTGTCGTTTCTTTTCGGTTAAGTTTGAGCATCCTCTGTGTTCATCCACTTAGGGAGAGCATTTCAAGCTCAAGACATTTCTATACCCCTCTTGTGGCCATATGATGACTCCTTGTTGCTTCCATTCGAATATTTTGAGCAAAAACTAAAATCTAAGCCTATGGCAAACTATTTGAAAATGAGAGTTTGAGAGATGGTTCTCATATCAAGTCCAATCAGGTGTTATTTGGATCTTATTGGGATTGGAACTTGGTTGGGAGAAAGACGCAAAAACAAAATTTGAAAAATTCTATTTAAAAGGCGTCGGACGTTGCCGACGGACGCTCGGTGTCAATTGCCTCAGCGTCCGTCGCGATCGTCCGGAGACTGAATGTTGCCCGCTTACAGGGCGACAGACGCTCAGCGTCCGTCGCGGAGCGTCCGACGCGGTCAATGCGCTCGAGCGTTTCAAAACCTGTTCTGGAAGCCCGACGGACGATGCCGTCGGACGCTCTCCGAGCGTCCGTCGCAGTCCGACGGAGCATCCGTCGCTCCGCGTCGGAGCGTCCGTCGCGAACTTAAGGCGCAAATTTTTTTTAAAATCCCCGTTTCTTCCTCTGTCTCTCCCGGTCGTTTTCAGGCATCCGTACGCCGCTCCGCCGTCTCTCCAAACCCTAACTGCCGCCGCAGCTGCTTCTCCCTGCACCGCCGCCACCAAGCTTGTTGTGTGCCGCCCTTCTTCCACCTAGCGCCGCCGCGGCACCCATTCTCGCCGCCACTCTCTGCACCGCTACCGCGCCAGCGCCATTCTTCCAGCGTCGCCGCCCCCTCGCGTGTTTTAAGCCGTGCAGGAGCTTCTCTGTCGTGCAGCTCTCCTCCAAGGCCCTGTTGAGGTTTGCTCGACCTCGGTTGCGTGTCAAGGTGAATCCCATCTCCTGCAATTTTCCTACCAGTTTGCCAATCACCTCGCCATTCTCTCTCACCACCCTAAACCACCATTCTGCATTTCCTTGTTAGGCTGCGGATTGCGGATAATTGACCGGGGGATCTTACCCTTTCTCTTGTTTTGGTCAGTATCAGAGGTATGGTTTGACAGTTCGATCTATCTTCTTACCTAAATTCATGCTTCTCACTAGACATTGCTTACCTCTAGTTATATGCTTATGTTATACTCCTATCTATCTAACGAGTAGGGTCAGTTGATCAGAGGGTCAGTGTGTCAGTGACAGAGAACTCGGGGCAAAGCCCGCGAGTACGGAACGAGGCAAAGCCTTGAAAGGACAGTCCAGGGCTGGCGTGCCATTCTTGTAGTTTGTTGTTCTGTAGATTGTCAGGGTTTGATTGTCAGTGGGCAGTGACTTTGAGGGTGTGACTTTTGAGGATCTTTTTGTCAGAGATTTGTTAGCAAAGTCCGATAAATGGCAAGAACGAAGAATGTCGGTCCCGTTCCCGGTAGTGGTGGTGACCCTCCACCTCCACCGTGTCCACCCACTGATCGGGGAAAGGGCAAGCAGAAGGTTGTGTCATGGAAACACAAGAGGCCACTTATGGATCTAGACTCAGCAGCAGCGCTTGCAGTAGCAGAGGCCGCAGAGATCACGGAGCGAGGTGGACGTCGCGCCGGTTTGAGGCTCTCGCATCACCGTGGAGCGCGTCGTGAGTCCCCTACGCGTCCAGAGTCAGAGCCCATCGAGGCTACTGAGGATGAGGAGGCAGAGCCTGTCATAGACACTGAGCAGACAGAGGTCGCGGGCCATACTTCGATTGGTGAGCTGATGAGCCGCAGAGTTACCCGGCCCAGAGGCTTTGGTGCACCACCTAGTCCTCCAGGACCTCAGCTACCAGACCCAGTGAGGCATCAGGTCCGAGCTCTCACAGCGAAGCAAGTTCAGTTACTTCGCTTCGTGGACTTTCAGTCCTGGTTCCCACCTCAGAGAGATCCCCGTGCCGGACGTGATTTCTATACCACGATTCACGAGGACTTTTACAGGGCTTACGTCGACACTGACGCTCCTCTTAGGGCTCACAGAGTGTGCCCATCTGCTCATATAGAGGGGGTCGGTGGTCTAGAGATCCTGCAGCACCTACAGTACCTTCAGGGGTTATCAGAATTGATGGGACGATCAGGAGCGTATCAGAAGGACTGGGTGTATCAGTTCTATGCATCGCTATGGATCTCCCCTGATCACGAGTTCCTTCACTTCGGATTTCAGGGATGTGACTTCAGGGTTTCAGTAGCTCGGTTCAGAGAGCTATTCCACCTAGAGTCCTCCCCTACGAGGATTCACAGCTTGTGCTATGGGGATCAGGAGGCCCCTCGCCGACCTCACGATGGGATAGTGTCATCTACAGACTTCGTGAGGTCGTGCTTTCAGCTGCCGTTCACGGAGGGTTCGAGCCGTACACCGCGAGACCTCACTCCACTTGCTCGGATTCTCCACGAGGTACTCAGGCGTACCATCCTCCCTCGGATTGGAGCTCGGGACACGATTACACGACTACAGCTATGGCTCCTTGCTCATATCGTCCGGAAGGAGAAGTTTGACCTTTGGGACCTGATTGTTAGCGAGCTTGAGGATATCATAGCTGCAGGATTCAGGGGTCACTGGCAGCTACAGTTTGCTCACTAGATATCATATCTTATAGTTGCCAAGACCAGATCAGGAGCTATGAGAGTCACTCTCACCAGGTCAGCGACTGAGTTTCTAGTATACTCGATGAGTCAGCTAGTGATGCATGGAAACCTACCTCGCCCCAGCAGAGCTTACAGATCAGGCACCAGGCAGGCCGGTGTGCCACCTCAGTCAGCAGAGGTCACTGACGCCACAGTTGAGCAGATTGCTCAGGCAGAGCTTGCAGATCTTGATGCTGAGATTGACACAGCTGTCGAGACAGTCTACAGAGAGGATCTGGATTCTGACAGTTCAGATGAGGACTATCAGCTAGTGTGCGAGTACGCACCGATGCCTCATGACCATGAGGCAGGAGGTCAGGCACAGCTGCAGCTCCAGCTCCAGGTTCCAGCACCTCAGAGGCTACACTACTTACCATCCTTTCGAGGATGCAGGAGGAGCAGTCACGCCAGGTAGAGGAGCAGAGGCGACAGGCTGCCGACTTACGGAGGCTCACAGAGCAGCAGTTGGCTGCTGAGGCACAGACTCAGGCTAGACAAGATGAGTTTCAGCGCCAATTCTTAGCCTATCAGCTGTAGCAGGCAGAGATTCAGAAGACCTAGACCTTGTTACTTGAGCGTCTTCTAGCCTCCAGCTCCGGGCAGACTTCCACTCCTCAGTTTCAGTTGCCCGGAGTCTCGCAGCAGCAGTTTACCTCATCTCCACAGCAGACTCTAGTTGTAGTGGTACCGACTCCAGCATTACCGTCTGGAGGACAGCAGAGTCAGGCACCAGCTACTCCTCCATTCCAGGCACCAGCTTCTCCCGAGTACCAGTCTCCGAGGACTCAGGTGTCCTCTTGGTTAGCTTCGCCCAGTGAGTTTCAGACAGGATTTACTCCTATCCGGGAAACTACCATAGTAGAGGCCTCGCGAGATCTCTCAGCCTCTTACTTGGAGATCACGGGAGAAGATTCCCCAGGAGAAGCTCAGCTAGTCTCACCAGCTCCAGAGGTTGAGGTGGATCCTCCGGCGACGGGCACTCACCTCTCTTCAGTTGCCTCGTCGGAGATCGCACCTGAGCAGTCCACGCAGACAGTTACAACCCCTCCGACTGCAGTTCAGACAGATGCTATTTCACTAGCAGTTGAGACAGCTGTCATAGAGGCTCAGGATGAGGCAGTTACAGTGGCAGTATCCTCTCCAGCTCAGACTCACCCAGCAGAGTTCGTAGCAGCAGTGTCACTAGTTGCACTGGCAGTGACACCTTCCCCCACGCCTCGAGTCTTCACTCGTCGGGTTTCCAGGCCCGCTACTACAGAGGCAGGACCGTCAGAGGCACCAGCTGAGCCCTAGGGGGAGTCAGTTGAGTCAGCAGCTCCAGAGCTTCCAGTGTCAGCTCCAGAGGTCACCCCAGCTGCGCCTACACCTGCAGAGGCCGAGGTAGATGATGAGTCAGACGAGTCAGATCTTCAGGACTTCATCATGCTCGATCGCAAGGCTGCAGCTCCTCCACCTTCTTCTCTAGCCCCAAATGCTTAGTTGTTGGTGCTAGACGCCAAAGGGGGAGAGAGGGTCGAGTATAGAGATAGGGGGAGGGTTTTGAATCTTTGTTTGCTTAAATTCCCTGTATTCATTCATCATGTCTACGTTTATGCATTTGTATCTATGTGTGATGAATACCATGGTTGATGTTTGTGTGAAATATGGTTGGTTGTGACAAACTCTTGATTATCACTAATATATCTTGTGAGTTGTCCCATGTTTCATGATATATCTCTATGCTTAAATGATAATTGAGCTTCCGCACTATACTCCGATACATCTTTTGAGAATATCATGAGGTACTCCTTTTTACATTCATATCTACGAGTACCATGGTTTGTGATTTGGCTTGGGTGAGCAAGTATGCCTCATTACAAATCCACTAACTCTTGCTCAACCACTCCAAGTCACCATAAAGTCTAATCTATAACTCTTATCCATACTCGAGGATTTATTGTCGTCAATCACCAAAAAGGGGGAGATTGAAGAATCATGGCCCTAGTTGGTTTCGGTGATTAACGACAATTAGAGATTATTATGGCTAACGTGTGTTTTGCAGAGGCTATGCGTAGCTTAGCCATAGTGATCAACAAGAATGGGAATTAATGGTCATCACTTAGCCCCAAGATGGATATCGTTTTGGATTTCAAGGAGACATGATGAAGACCCTAGAATGATAGGCTAAGTGTCATAAGGTGATGAAAGGCACTTAGAAATAGATAGGGCTTCTCTTTTGATCTTTGATCGTACTATTAAGAGGGGTTGAGACTAGTAGCTTGACTTAGGAAAGCTTCATGAACTAGGTGTGGTGCACACTTGTCTTCCTTAGCTCTAAGCAAGCCTATGTTGACTGTAAGATAGCCTAGAACAACTTCCATATTCATCGCGACGAAAAACGAAGTTGAGAGGCCTGTTTTCTGGGCGACGGACGCTCCTGACGGAGGCGTCGGACGCTGTCCGTCGCGTCGGACCAAGGCGTCAGACGCTGGGTGGTTGAGTCCACAGCGTCCGTCGACCTACCAGTGAAGGTGTTTTCTGGCTAAGTTTTTTAGGGGCCGACGGACGCTGTCCGTCGGTCAGGCGTCGGGCGCTTGGAGAGCGTCCGTCGACCTTCCAGAGAGGGTGTTTTTCAGCCCGAGCCAGAGTGCAGCGTCGGACGCTGGGATGGGCGTCCGTCGCCCCTGTGACGGAGCGTCCGTCGCTGGGAAACTGTGTCAGAACTAGCCGTTGGGCAGGGCGTCGAAGCATCCGTCGCCTAGGCGTCGGAGCGTCCGTCGCCTAGTCGACGGAGCGTCCGTTGCCAACTTAAGTTGTCAGCCCGAAGCAATTTTCTGAGGGGCTATTTATAGCTTCTCACACTTCTCTCCCACCTGGCCTTTGCTCATTTGAGTTGCTGAGTTTGTTGAGAAGGTTGGGAAAAGAGCAAGAGCCCTAGAGTGAGAGAGTGATTTGCGAATCCATCCATCCTCTCCTCTAGTTCGTCCAAGAATTCAAGTGTGCATCCTCTAGTTGTGAAGCTTGAGTGAGCCAAGCGAAGATCGAAGCTTGTTACTCTTGGTGATCGACATCACCTAGACGGTCCGGTGGTGCTTGGAGGAAGGTGATCGCCGGAGGATTGTTGGCGACCCTTCTCCATCGACGTTTGTGATCGGTTGTGGACGATTCACCGAGCCGGAGTGGCGAAGAATCAGCCCGTAGAGAGCACTCATCCCTTGCGCGGGATTGAGGGGGAGCTATACCTTGCGAGGTGCTCCAACGAGGACTAGGGGGGAGTGTCGACTCCTCGATACCTCGGCAAAACATCGCCGTGTCAAGCATCTCTTTCCCTAGCTTCTTCTTGCCGCATTACTTTCCGCACTTGTCTTTCAATTCATACTAGAATTGTGTAGGAAGTTTTTGCTTTCTATTGACTTGCTACTACTTTCTAGCTAGGACACACAAGCGGTAGGCACTTAGGGGTTAATTGGTTTTTTATAGGTTTAATTCTTGTTTAGAAATTAAAAAGAGCCCAATTCACCCCTCTCTTGGGCATCTTGATCCTTTCAGGAAGTTCACTCTTGCTCCTGAGAAGTCCCCTAATACATCATCCATGTCTATGCCCGCGCAGCGGATGTTGATTTGGAGCCCAGTAGCATCACCAAAAGCCGCCATTATCTGCATGATACAAGTGATGTCTTGCCTAATTGGATTGGTGAATATTCTAGTCGTGTCTACCTGTTTGTCTCTGAAAAAGCAACGATTTTTAAAGGTAGGTAAAATTCTCGCTCTCTGGAAATGGGTTTGCCTGCCAAATTTAACAATTCAAATGTTTTTATAAATTGTACTTGTAAATAAACACACCAAGCATTGAAATGTGGACATCGTCACCTGTCAGGATGCGCAACAACGCTTGGTGAGGCAGTCCGCTACAACGATGAAGAGCTAGGAGAATAATTTTTCTTATTCTTCAGTGATAGAAAGAACAAGAAGTTAGACACAGAAAGAAAAAGATTCTCAATTCCGCCTAGAAAATGTTGACCGTCGTTGAGTTGTTCACTCAGAGCAGCGCACAGGAGAGCGCCCAATGCGTCTCGGATTTACTACTTGAGAGGAAGCGAAGCGACGAGTGAAGGTTTGAGTATTTGCTAGGGACTGTTGAACAGAAACAGACTCCCGCATAGGAGAAGGTTTGATCAGGAAAATGTCACAACAGAGGAAGGTTTCAGTTTTGACCGATCGATTTGACCTTCTTTGCTTAATAATATTGGTGGGACTATCATGCTGTATTAAATGCAATGTTCCGGACTTTAACAGGACCATACAATACATTTGAATAAAAAAAATAGTAAGAAATAACCAGGCGCAGTTACATCTGCTTTCTTGTACCACCAAGTCATCTCGAATGATTAAAGCCCACAAAACTGTCATGCTCCCATAAGAAAAGGATAAATTTATAAGTCATTTTAAAAATATTAGAGAGTCAAGACATCTAAAGTTTGACCAAAACTATAAGAAAATTATAAAAACTTATAATATTATAAAGGTATACTATGAAAATATAATTGATGAACAATCTAATCTATACCTAATAATAAAGAAGCAAAATTTATCCACCTATTTTTTTGGTATGACCTTTTCTAACTAACTTTGAATGTGGAATTTAATGAAGTGATAGTTGCATGTGAGAGGCACAAGCTCAAGAAGACGATGGGCTATCAACATGATTGGAATGCCATGTTGTATGACGAAGATTCTAATAGTGTTATGAAGAACTAGAAGATGCATTGGATGATTGATGGCATCATGCATAGAGTGAGCTATCTTCAGTTTAGGAGGTTGTTTCGATGCGGAAGCGGTGATTTGAACTTTCCCAAGATACATAATGAGATTGCTCTTCCACACAAGGATACGAAGTTTATGTACCCTCCAAGAGATGAAGGTCAGGTGTGTATACATATGATTCCTATCTCAACGGGATGTTTAGGTGGACCATCACTCTTAAAGATGGTAATTCTATGAACAACACATTTTATACCAAGAATTTGTATGTTTGTGTGGCTCCCAGTGCCTTCTCATTTAGTGTGTTCAACTTCATTTGTTAAGAAATTAAGTTTATTTCTCAAAGCCCATTAAGGAATTGCAGCTATGCTTCCTTTCCATTGTATATGATTGAGAGTGTTACTCAGTTACGCTATGTGAAGGATATCAAGCATAAGCCATTGAGGATAGCCAGAGTGAAGGATCCCATTTATATGCAGACGACCTAGTGAGTCATCTTCTACATCTCCACCTCCAGTTGGCACTTCTAGACTTCTAGTCAACCTGCACAGTCTACAGGGCAATAGGGGATCTAAGTGGGAGTATGTACCTTAGTGAGGCTATAAGCCTCCATATCCAATAAGAAAGATGTTTAATATGATATTTGGTATGTATAAGAGGTAGCACGATATTTATAAGAGGGCACATAGAGAGCGAGCGACAAAAAAAGGAGGGACACATAGATGCTCAGGAAGATATACACTTATATTGTGCCTAGTGCATCAACAACTCCACAGAAACTAGAAGAATCTGGTTCATCTCTCAGATCTATGGAGAGGTATATTGAGGAGTGGTAGTAGCAGGGTCCATACTCTCGGTACTATTGCACTCAATCTTAGATGACATATGGGTATGTGTCAGCACATATGCCAGGTCCTTCCTCAGTCCCACAACCTCCACCTCCAGACCTAGCTATTGCTTCAACAATCAATGTCATCACTTAGTCAGCCATGCATGCAGTCTCTCTTTGGTAGTTTACCTAGAGGACCCTCAAGAACCTTTGCTCCTCACCACTTTTTAAATCCATATTCTCAGCCATGATCTAGGTCTTAGTGGCAAGAGTGACAGTAGCAGTGGTGGTACCCATTGGGCAATCCATCTCTTGGTAGTGGCATTGGAGCTGACGAGTGATGAACTTATGGCAACTCCAAATCAGCATCTTTCTTTGTTTTATGGGTGAGTTGATGAAAAGGGAGAGAGAAAGGATTAAAGCTTCAAGGTTATATCTTTGTTTTGTTGTTTTATGAGTTGAGAGATGTTTTATCATGTATAATCTAGTAGTTGACCTATCTTGTGGACTTGAGAACTAGTGTAATTAGTGCTATTGTGTGTGCTTTGAACTCATTTAAATTATAAGGGTCACTTGTTAGTGTGATAAATTGTTTTTTGTGATGACTAGTTTTTTTTCTCGTGTATTGCCTAGGAAAATCATCTAGGTCGGGTTGTCAAGTCGGATAGGCCCGATTTACTTGGGTAGCACAAAGAGATCTATTTTATTTTCAATTGCATCTTAATTTATTATTCGAGTTAAGTACACTAGTGGTCTATGGGATTGTCACGGTGCGTCACTTAGATCCACATACTAAATGCATTTCTAGACCACTAAAGTTGTTTAATACTACACTACGGTTCCATTATTTGATCCATGTAAGCACATGTTGCCTATGTGCATTGGCCAACATGGACATTGAAATATGGATCCACATGTCAATGGCACGTATTGTTTTCCCCTTGCACTCTCCTCATTTGTGTATAAGGAGACAAGTATCGATGCCCGAAGCCACCAGACTATCGGAGTACCTACTAGGGCCGCCTTCATGATATGAGCTCGAAGGATGTGGGGGAGGCTTCTGTCGCCACGTTTTGATACGGCATCGTTGGCCACTAAGCATGCACTCAATCCACCAATCCTCCCTCTCGCCTACCTCTCATTGTCACAACATGAAGGTGGGGTGATGAGCGGGAGCGCTTGCACCCTACTATAGAGAGAAGTGGGCAAGAGAAGAGGAGGGATACATGCCGATGACGCATGAACTCATATTTCAGTGTTTACATTGGCCATGCCATATAGACAACATGTGCTGACATGGATTAAATGTATGGTGCACCATAAAATAACTTTAGTAGCCAAGAAATGCGTTTTCAGAATTCATGGGTCTAACATCATAAACAACTTAATGGACCACTAGTGTATTTAACTCTTATTATTTTGTTCAACACCCCCAGATTCAATGATATAGGGGATGCTTTCATGTGATTTTTAGTATACGTATAGTGTAAGTATATCAGTAGATTAACCCTTGATTATATTTTATAATAACTTGTTTAGAGATATAAATTTTGCTAATATTTTATACAAATCTAGTTAAATTTTAAAAAATTGACATATACAAAATCCAAACGACATCTATTTCGAGACGAATGGAGTATCATCCTGATAGCCATAGTGTCTAGGTGCCGGTTAACATAATTAAAAAAATGTCTTTTAGCAAAGACAATATTTTTAAAATATCATTATTAAGAGTGTATTATTGTAAACTTATCCGTAATATATACCGGATTCTTCTCTCAGCATCTTGATGTTGAATTATTGAGGCTCTACAGTCCACACAATTCGACAATTCTGCTCCCGGTGAGAGTGCATTCCAATTTCCATCTCTACCCGCTTCGATTTTGAATTCGGTTGGGCCCACCGCGGGGCAGCCTGACACCCTAGCCCCACCGTTTCCTCCCGCAGCCGGCAGCCCAATCGATCCCCTTCATCCCGTCCGAATTCTCGCACCCCGCGCTCCGAAATCCAAATCGTCCCCCTCCCCCTCGCACCACGGCACGCCGGAGCCATCGCCGCCGCCGCCGCGGCCTCCACCCCTCCGCGCACCGAGACGCCGCGCTATACCCTGCGCTGGGATTCCAGGTCCCAGCTCCCGCGCCGCTCGGCCGCCACCTGAGCCCCTCGCCGGCGGACCGCCCCCTCATTCCTGCGGGCACGCGCGACCTCCATGGCCTCCACCGCTGCCGGTAAGTCCTCTTCCCCTGGCTACATTCTGGTTTCTCCGCCCGTCCACGCCGCGCTATCTCACCTTCGAGCTTCGCCCCATTGAACCAGGGGGAGGTGCGGCGCGCGGTGGCTTGAACCCTCCGCACCTGAACCCTAGCGGCGATGGCGGCCCTAAGCTCCGGTCGCCGCCGGGGGAAGGGAATAAGCCCGCCGCCCTCGCCGACATCACCAACACTGGGAAGCCCAACGCAACCAGATCTATCGCCGCCCCCGACCTCGTTAAGGTGAGCTTCGTCACTTTAGCTCCAACAATCCAACTGCCGTATGTAGGTTACTTTTACCATATCATTTCGATTACGTTTTCTGTTGGACAATCTATTCGCTGAGCTTGATATTTGCTTGCATTGTCGTAGGAGAACGCCAAGCTGCTGGCTCTGCTTAATGAGAAGATGTATGTTGCCTTGCCTCTCCATTCCATCCTAGTTTGTTGCTGTATAAATGTTTAGGTCTGTTTGTGGGTGGGTGGGTGTGCGTGGGGGTTGGGGAGATCGCTATTTCTATCCGAACTATTTAACTAATGTAGCTTAGCTTTCCTTCTCTGCAGAAAGATCATTGACCTCAGCAGGATTGAGATATACAAGCTCCGTCTTGCACTGCAAGCATCGAAACAACAGAATTTACACTTTGCACAAACCAATTCACAGATGCTTGCGGTTTGTCTACATCTCCATCCACTCTCTGTCTCACCATGGGTGCATTAACATTGATTTTTTACTCTTGTGTGTGTTCCTTTGTTGGCAATCCAATTGAATGGCATGCTACTCTTAGAGTGCTCAATAACACTATTTATTTAAAAAAGGACAAGTGCTCAATTTTGGCAGTTCAGAACTTCAGATACAGTTTCGCCCCAAATTATGTGTTGAGTTTTACTCCATTATGTTGGATGTGAAAAAATTGAGTAGATTATATATGCCATCTTTTTACTTTTTACTATCTCTGATCCCAAATATAAGTTCATCTAGGTTTGTCTTAAATTAAACGTTTTTAGATTTGACTGTTAATAGCCAAAAACTAAATAGATAAATAGCATAAGGTTGACATAATAGATTCATCTGAATAATGTATAAGTATAACTTATTCTATTTAAAATGTTATGTATTTATATATGTTATATTGGTTACTGTCATATCAGACAGACGGACAATGTCAATGTCCTAATGGACCTAGACCTACATTTAGGGTCAAAGCATTACACACATAGTGCTTATTTTGTGGAGCAAAATAGAGCACTGCCTGATATTTCTGTTCTGTGCTTCATTACAGGAAGTAAACGCAGGGAAAGATCGAGTAAGTTGTCAGCTTCTTCTATTTGACATCCATTGATTATCAGTACTGAGTATGGTGGTTGTTGATTTCATAATTTGAGGATATGATGTGCAGATTAAGATATTGCAGCACGAGCTTTCTTGTAAAACAGCATTGCTTAAAGTAAAGGGTTCAGAGCTAGATGTAAGTAAGAGTATGGTTTAACTCACCTTCTTTTTCATTATAGATTCCCTGATTTTATGCTCATATGTTTGCAGAAAAATAAAAACGGTGCCAACGGACAGCGGAAGGGAGTGAAATCTCAGGTAGGTATCAAATGTATAAGTAAAATGACTCACTTTGTTAATATACAATGCTATAATTCTGAGTTTTTTTTAATCTGTAATGGAATTAGGTCTTGAAACACACAGCTTCCGTAGTTGCAGCAGTTGACTCGGTAACCAGTGGTGTTGAACACCATTTGGCTGAATCTCAATGTAAATCTCACTCTATTCTCTTGTTTTATTTTGTGGATTTTTTATTTTTCCATACTGCACTTCATGTCATCTGTGTTCAACATGAAGCATAAATCATTGTATATTCGACATCTTTATTTGCTTTGAGTCAGGCACTGTTAAGGTTCTAATTTTCACTTGATTCAATTTCTTCTCAGCTGCCGTATCATCAAATACTGTCTGCCAAGAGCCACCGCAAGATGGAAAACAAAAGAG
This sequence comes from Microstegium vimineum, assembly GCA_022036555.1. Classification (NCBI taxonomy): domain Eukaryota; kingdom Viridiplantae; phylum Streptophyta; class Magnoliopsida; order Poales; family Poaceae; genus Microstegium; species Microstegium vimineum. The sequence goes on from CM039120.1 coordinate 49,581,935, forward strand.
GTATATTTTATCTATTTACTAATGTTTGAGCTGCAACTGCATCTAAATCGAGATAGCATGATTTGGCCATGGGGTTGTTCTTGTTTATGGAATGTATCTTTAGAGCAACACTATCTGATTGAAACTTTTCACAACCGTTGGTTAATTGTATGATCAGAATGCCTCACCGGAGAAGGTCTTCGAGACTGAACCAAGGTTCATGTGAGATCGGCGGAGTATCTCAGAATACATTGCAGGAGGATACTGTAGCGCCTCTAGGTCCTTCCACTTTAAGTGTTCAGAAGCAGTATGGACAAACCACTGTAAAACATATGGTAAGACTATTTCATATGTTTTGCTTCTCTAAAATGATTAATTAATATTGGGTGGTTCTGATCTGTGCAATATTTGGTGATATACTGTGCAGGAGAAGTCACTGCAAAATGAGTGCAGTGCAACAGTGCATGAAGTAGTAATGGCTTCAGAATTCAAGGTACTATATGTCAATGTTGCAGTTTTATTCAGCTTCTGGTCATTGATGTTAATATATTATCTTTGGACCCATGGTTTCTGATGTCAGGAAAGTGAGATAAATGAGCAACCACAAAAAACATATTTGAAGGTATGGGGTAAATTTAATAATAACCAGTTAAAGATTAATGATGGAACCACTTGCAGATTTAATCTACTTTTTTCCTGCAATGTTATTCAGGAGATACAGGAAGCATGTTCCAGGGAAGCTGGAGTTCAGTCTCATAAAATTGGTGATAAGGCCTTCAACAGTAAACAAGACCATTTGACTGGAAGTGAATGTAATGGCCTTCATCTTTCCATATTTTCAACATTTCTTATGTGCCACTTAATTATAGTTATCCAGTTAATTCCAGATGAAACAATTCCAATATCCAGTTTGAATAGATACATTCTAGTCTATTTGTTCTCAGAAGCACATATTGTATGCTAGAAATTTAATCTTAAACCCCAAGGATAGTTCCTAAGTACATGCTAATTGCTGCAGCTTTTTCTGAACACAGATTTTGAAGAATTATTAATCTTCACCCAATTACAATTCTTTTACAGCATCTTTGTCATTCAATATCGTTGCCCCCCCTGAGGCACCAGAAGGCAACGCTATAAAGCAGTAAGGATCATCCTTTTCATTGTTGTTTAAGATGCAATTGTAGCCAGAATTGAGAAAAGCAGTATATTGCTGGGATGGCTCTAACTGTCTGGTCTGGTTTTCACCCCCAAAGGGACTTTTTTGGTGGAACTGGATTATTTTGGTCCATTAATTGAAATTGAAATGTAGAAGACCTAGAAACCCTGATTTTCTTTTGATAAAATACAGAAATCTGATTGTATCTCATTTGTACTTCACAAATTCACCCAAATCAGCTGTTGAATCAGAAAGTTTGTGTGCAGGTGCTCAAAAAAGCGGTCGGCCATAGAGGATACAAATGCCAAACTAGACACGACTACCCGTGAGCCATTGCACAATGGAGAAAAGAGGTTAGTCTTGCCTGCTTACTGGCTGCATTCAGCAAGTGCAATTGCCTCCAACTGGAACATAACAGCCTTGTTTGGCCTTAATATTTGCAGAAAATCTCAGAGGAGAAAATCTGCAAGACTGAATTTAGTATCCTCTGAGGACACGGATATCACTGTTGAGACTGAGCACAGAGATGTTATTGCTTCTTTGGCCAGTTCGAGATCAAATGTCTACATGGAACAGAATACAAATGAAGAGCAGCATAATGATTCTGACTCGAGGAAATCTAAGGAAGAGCATATATCAGGGAGGAGGTCTCTAAGGCGAGCTGCTGAAAAGGTTGTCTCTTACAAGGAGATACCCTTGAATGTTAAGATGCGACGACCTTAACTACCAGGAGATGACCATTTTGACATGTTGTAGCTTGCTGTCTTGACTAGCCTTAGCAGGTGTCCTCCAGTTTTTTGTTTGCCCCAGAATCAGTGATTGCTTGCATAGCTCGTTCTGCTTCAAACAAACCACCAAAACCTGTATCCACCTTGTCAATATTGGTTGCCACCAGTGTTCTTGTTCAGATCTTGGAGTGCTGTAGCTACCACTAGTGGAGACATACCATTCTCCTTTCCTAAAATATGTTGTCTTGCAAACTGGATAATAGTATGATTTATGAACAATTGGAACTGCACATGCTGAACAATTTGGCAAGCTTCTATTCTGTACCCGTCAAACTTGATTTCGTTTGGGTCACATAGATATGGAAGCTAACTACCAGATCCTCTTATTCTTGGATCGTTTGTCCTTGCTGAGAATTGATAATCTCTGGTTTTTGTGTTTTGCACATACACAGGCTTAGTACCTACTCACAATGCAGTGTGTTCTTTGTGAAATTTTAGCTAATAATGAATGCAACATGCGATTTCGTGCTCTTTAAAGTTACGTTCCTCCAAATTTCTTGATGTTCATTCATTTATGTTTGAACAACGAACCATCTCTCTGTCCATCTGTGTGTGCATCTTCTAATTAATCAATTGCTTGGAGTATATTTTTTGGTGTGGACTCTTAAACGTTTTGTTTTAATATTTAGATTTTTCCAGTTGGGAATATTTTTTTCCAAATAGTTTTATTTATTTGTTTGATTGTAACTATTCTTTTCTCAATATGCCTCTAAGCAATTGCTTTGTTTAGAGCTGTAGTCTTCCTCACTCTTGTGTTTCTTTTTCTCACTCTTATCTCTTAGCAGTAATTTCTGGTAAGGCCAAACCATGGCAACCTTCCAGTCCCTTTTGCTGATACTATTTTTTCGATAAAACGACTTGCAAAATTTCCAATTCCTTGGGTCTCTTGCAACCTTAATTTTTGGATCAGCTTGCAGTTTCTCTTGTAAACTATAGTTACCATTTTCCTAAAAAAAAATATCCATGCACCATATTCATCATAGTGTTGCTCTGTTCACTTAAGCTTATCAGTTAGAACCAGCCCTACATTTTAGCCATAGAATAATACTTCTCTCTCTCGTAACAAATCAGCTGATAAGTCTAGCTATTCTGTTAAATGTGATTGTTCTTGTTGGTTTATGCCCACACAAGACAAAAGGATATGATGGTTTTTGTGTCCAAGTGGTATCCTACTTGTATATGATTCTATACTTTCGTCTCAAGCTTTAGAAAATGCACCGTTTTTCCTTTAGATAATATAATTAAGCATGGACACATGGCATGTTCATTATTGTTCATAGGTATAGTCCTCACATAATTTTTCCCCAACATTGACCTTTTGGAGTGAGCAAGGTTCCGAGAAATTGGCTGGGAATTCAAAAGGACAGTCCCAAGTGAAAGCTACACGTTCCTGATTTCACATCAATCATTGACGACACTGATCGATACGTACACCGCATAAAAGCCAGAGTAGATTTTATTTTATTTCCGCAAACAAGAGCACTACTAGTAGAGTGTAGTAGAGCTCATTCTGGCTCTATTCCGCTGATATAAAACCGGCCGTGCGAATAAACTGAAACAAGCTGAAAGTAGTTCACGCGAAGAGAGCCTCTGAGGCGGCGACAACAGGCTCCTCTGCTCCGTCGGTGGCGGCGACGACGTCCGCTCCGGCCTTGAGTTTCTTAGCGAAGCCGGCGAAGTAGCTCCCCTGATGCTCGGCCATCTGGAGCTCAGCGACGCTAGGCAGTCTACTCCTCCCATCAGCGCCAGCGAACGTGCCAGACCCATAAGGGCTACAACACCTGACCTCATCCATCTCAAACATACCAGCGCCAAACGTATACCCAACAGGCACGAACACCATGCCATGGTGCGTGAGCTGGGACACGGCGGTGAGCGCCGTCTCCTCCTGGCCACCACCCTGGGTGCCGAGCGCGAAGAAGAACCCCGCCGGCTTCCCGCCAGCGCCTGCGCCTGCCACAGCCCGCCAGTGGAGTCGAACAGCGCCTTCATCTGCGCCGCCATCATCCCGAACCGCGCCGGGAACCCGAACAGGATCCCGTCCGCGTCCGCCAGCTGCTTCCCCGAGGACATCACCGGGTGCTCGTGAACGGCCCTCTTCGCCGGCGCCCGCATCTTCGCTAGTGCCACGTCTGGTAGCGTCTCTGCTACCTGCCAGATTGTTGCTTCCACGCCGGCGATGGAGTCCGCGCCCTTCTTTATCTCCTCCGCTAGCCGTGCCACGTGGCCGTACGTCGAGTAGTACCTGATCGATCGAGCATCAAATTAAGTCAGCAGCAAAGGGCATGCATGATGAATAGTAGATGAAGCATTGGAAAGGTGCTCATAGCTAGTTGGCCACGCACACGATGTAGATCTTTGTCACCGCCATTGATGATCCCCCGATCGCACAGGCTTGCCGGCCGTCTGCCTTCTAGCTAGCTTCTTCGCTCCTTGATCCGTCAGCTTTTGCTTGCTGTGTGCAGTGTGAAGCTTCGTGTGAGTCCATGGATGCACACCGAGCGCCCGTTTATATAAAGAAAGAAAGAAAAGAGTGCGCTGCAAAGGTTGGGAGATCGAGTAGAGATTAATTTAATTAGAGAAGACACTGGTGTGGTTCCTGGTGGGCACCATCTCATCTGTGGGCAGCCGGCGGCTCCGTGGCTCTTGCTGAGACAGCATGCATATAGGTCATCAATGGCGTCGCTGCTGACGTCGCAACACTTCAAAAGGAAGGTCAACAGTGTCCATGTGCATGCATATAATATAGGAGAGAAATGTAACTTTTCTTTCTAATTATTTCTCCTAAATTTAAGCGACAGTTTTATAATTTGTTGATACGAACACGTCACAAATTCACAGGGTGCTTATGATTGTTCCATGGAAACCACTCCTATGTCTTATCTACTACTTTTTTTTTTCAAATGTTGAGAGGTATATCTATATCTATATCTATATTTATACCTATACCTATATATAATAATAATAATAAAGAGGCAAAATTTTAGTTTTTTTTTCGGTCCATCTATTCTTTTATCCGTCACTTCCTCTAACTACCGGACATTATATAACCCGTACTCATATAGATCTTCTCTGACATATGATACAGAGTTCAATTCCAAAACTTATTGGTCCGTGTATCTGATGCAGACTCAAAAACAATATGCTTTCCATACAAGTCCTATTTCAATATGGCGTGTTTTTTTAAATTCTTATAATATACTTGAATTTGGTACCTACTGAGAGGCTTCTCTTTTTTTTAAAGATGGGCATTCTTTATTTGTTTTTGTTTCCATATCAGGTGCGTCCACGAGTCCTATTTTGTTTCCTGACCATTGTCCGAGAGTCCTTTTTCCTTTCCTTTTTTTTTTTAATTGGTACGTAATGAGGTTTCTGTCTTTTTGGACAAGAGCTCTTTCTTGTTTACTTTGCTTATCATGTCCGTCCGAGAGTCTTTTTTCTCTTCCTTTTTATTTTCTTTTTCCAATTTTGTTTCTATTTGTCTGAGGAATAGTTTATTTTTTATTTTTTGTTTTTTGATTGATTTTTTGTGAACGTTCACACTTTTTTGTTACCCTATAATTAAATCAAAGTGGAAGTCAAAGATAAACAGAAATTGAGAAAAACAACCACTATAGATTACGTGATGTATTATAACAAAATCATAAAAACCAGTTGGCAATTAAAATCGTGGGATAAGAGAAAGATTTATCCGCGTGAAGTCATGTTCCACACAACTATAGCTTGAGCATCTTGCATGTCAGTGTATATGTACAAATTGGTATTGATCCATGGCCGCACACCGCACATCTTCGTCGTCTTTATCTTTCTCTCATTCAGCACCACTTCTCGAACCGGAGGTCAAGCACCCATCAAATTTGAGGGTGAGGAAGGCGGTAAAGGAGATTATGACGCCGGGAGAAAAGTGTGAAGAAGCACATGATCCCAACATGAGGAAGGATGATCTGTTTTCTAAATCGCAGTGGCTGCTACGAAGAGTGTGGGGCAATAGCGGCGTTTAGAATAGTGCGAGCGCGACCAGGCCGCACCACCTCCTCATTCTCTCAGGGTAGCTCTGTCGTTGCTATCATTTTTTTTTTGAGAATTCGTTATTTTAGTGAATGCAATCACTACTTATATGAGGTTAATAGTTTATTGCACATGCATTTATTATAGACCACATAAATATTTAATTAAGATAAATATGGTTGTTCTAATTAAAATCAAACAAAAAGAAAGTTTTTAGATGATCACACAATAATACATCCTGTTGTGACATATAGACGTGTTTACTATTGTCACAAGTATTGGATAATAAATTATATGTTCTGGTGCAACCGCACAGGCATTTTTGCTAGTATAAAACTAATGCTTCAATCCAAGTATTACATCATGGAGCCCCCACAAATAGTGTGAATATATACGTATTTATATTTACCCAATATTAAACCCACCAAGAGTTTGTTGGTTTACTATTTATTTTGAATATTAAATTATGGAGTTTTTTTTAAAAAAAAAACAAAGTCAGCTCATTTCCTTTTACTTCCGTTGCTACGGCACGGCCCTGTGTGCTATCGAGCCATGCCAAAGAGGGTCACGGGCCTCGTCGCAAAAAAGATGATCTGAGCGAGCTGCTGGCCCATGGCCCATGGCCCATGGCTAGAAGAAGTATTCCATGCTTGGGAGCTAAGCAATTTGTAAGAGAATCTCCAACGGTTTTGCATTTTTTGTTTGGCAAAATTAGGAATTTGTCAAGTACTAAATAAATATGACAAATGTAAAAAGAGTCGATCTTCAACGGTTTCCCATTATTCACTTGGCAAAACTAAAAATTGTACGCGCGAGGGGAAAATATCCGCGGGGCAATTGTCAAGCGAACTGCAGTTTGACATATATGTCAAATATCACCTGGTATTTGTCAAGTTAACAAAAATGTCAAGCTCGTTTGCCAAACCGTTGGATAGGAGATTTTTAGACTTTTTTGCAAAAATAAGAATGCTAAGTCCATTTGTAAAACCGTAGATGCTCTAAGCCTCTTTAGAGGAGCACAAGCAAGCACCTTTTTGGGCTGGTTTTGTTAAGTAAAGACATTCATTTTCCACAAAATTGTTTGGGAGAGGCTGACGAAGAAGTGCTTATCATGAATGTGTTCCCACTTCCCAACCATCGAACCAGGGGACAGGGGTCAATGCTTATTTCTTTTTTCTTGTTATATAATCCACTGTTTTTCATTTTCATTATGAAGAAAAAGTAGCATCGTCGTCACTCATACTTGTTGCTACATATATGAGCGAGTATGATAATACATGTGCTGATGTGCATTATGCATCTGTCTGATTCAAGCCATTGACGAAGCAATCTGAAGCTTCAACGCAGCCTATGGCTATATAGTTTGTTTATTAAATCATCATTCGTTGACCTTGAGTATACATTACTTAGCATAGATATGGTCATATATGGCTCATATGATCAAACTTGGTTATGTGGTCGTCCTTTTTTTTTTACAGCAATGGTTTGGCCAAGATGACATGTTGATTGTTATAGCAACTGTATATCAGGCACAAAAATATAATTTGATACGAAACTTTTGATCCAACTTATATATTTCACTTTTTTTTTTATCTTTCTTGATCAGCTGTCAGCTTTGCCAATTAAGTTTACTGAGGCAAATTATCTTCTCATCTAACAAGCATACTCTTTACTTGTGAGAAAGACAATCCACCGAAGAAAGATGTGTTGGTTGGCGGAGGACTACCAGATGGTAACAGAAGGATAAAATTTTGAGTTAAAGGTTGTTCATAGAACTGATATAACTTCTTCAAAACTACCGTGCAGATCTTATCACGTACTATCGAATAGATTGAGCCTGCAGGATAGTTATCTTTTCATTGGCAAAAGAAAGATGGCTTAAAAGGTTGAAATATAGTATGATTTTGTTGACACAAAAAACGTCAGGATCTGCGAACACCTCGGACTTATACCCGAAATTCGATATCCGGAGGCGTGCCAGTCGATTTGACCACTTAATCGACAAGGACGATAACTAGAACAAGATTCAATCTAGACAACGGCGATGCGCTCGGATGCTGAGATTGAGGCTTGATCAGAATAACTAGAGCAGAGCTGAACGAGACAACAGCGATGCGCCCGGATGTCAAAGCTCAGAGATACTCCCACGCGGAACTTGCAAGGATTTGACGGAGATCAGGGTGATGCAGCCCATCGAAGCTTGAAGAACTCGTTGATGGATTATAACTAATACAATAAAGGATAAATTGCAATAAAAGTAGAATAAGAGTAAATTGATTTGTTTGATATTGGATTCTTTTTTACACGCAGCCCTTGGGCACATATTTATACTCCCACATAGAGTCTACAGAAACACGACTCGTACCTTTCCTAATAACAATATTATTTTCCTAAACAAACACGCCTATTTTAAAGGAAAATAAACGACTCATGCAAGAGCCGAACTCAAACTGTTATAATAATACTGGTATAAAATCACCAATTTTCTTATGCTTCGATGGAAACTTTCCATCGACAGATCCCTACTCCTTATCCTTCGATGGAAACTTTCCATCGACAGATCCCTTAAATCCGCTGCTTCCTGAGATGGAAACTTTCCATCGACCTTTCTTCTTTGGCCACCGGTAATCCTCTGCTGACATCAAGCACTCCTATCGGCAACACCTGAGGCTTCTGGCTTTTATCGGTAGCACACTTAGTCTTCCCGCAGCATACTCCCATCCCACAGCATACTCCCATCGGCAATACTGACTCACGATTTCCCGATGCCGATGGACAACAACTGCTGATCAACACAAGTCTTAGCTCATTTGACACGTGATGTCAACAGATTTAAAACCGGATTTCAACACAGGCTCAATGTCTCAGGCGTTCAATACACAAAAAAGGCAAGACATCAATAACATCGGTTCTTTATCATAATTCAAAATCGAGACATTTAAAATAGGTAGCTACTACAGCTCCTTTCTCGACACTTGGATCAATTAACTAAGACATTTAAGCTTCCACTGTCTCGGTAGGAGCATCGATGAAAAGACCCTTTGTCGGCTTAGCCAAAAGGTCAGTGAACTCTTGGAACGGGGTCTTCACATACTTAGTCTCAGCCCAGAACTCAGGAGTAAGGAAGCCATAGGTCTTCATCAGACAGTCAAAGGTTGCCTGCAATTGACAAAGGAAGACATGAGCGGGCGAGTTACCTACAGTAACAAAATGAAAATATACGAGCATCCGTACAATTACAACAGGGATCAAGTGATTTGCTATAACAGTACTTTTCAGGAACAAGTGATATGATATTTCATCTCAAAGATATATACACAAGAAACATGGAATCAAGAACTTCATGGAACAAATAATCTCAAACCAAGAGCTCAGTGGAACGGTTAGGTAGCTTCAAATTATGCAACACAACATTACTTGTGCAATGAAATTAGCTTCCAAAAAACTAGCATCAAATCATGAACACAGTCAGAAAACATGAAATGGCTGGATTAAAGTACAAAAATTTTGTACTTATATAACAGTGCAGGATTTGCATTTTGCAGACATGGAAGCAATAAGTGCATAATTCAATATAAATGACCGATTGCACAGAACAAGAAATGTAAGCACAAGAAACACATTTCTGTACCAGAGTATCAAACATATACTGGTTTCAATTCCATATACCATTAGTGTTATGTTAGACAATAGATAACCACTGCAAGAGTGCAGCACTGGGCGAGCAAACCCTGTTACATACTGGCACTGGACATCAATGATTTTATGTGATTTCCATTGCACAGGACAGCACTGGACTACAATCAGCAACCAGTTTGAAATCTGTGCTTATGCAGCAGTGACCCAATAGCAATGACAGTTGTAACGATTCTATATAAGAAACCTTAGGAAGTAAAGTTATTATATAATAAGCTCAAATAGCAAACCTCATTCAAATCAACAATTCAAATTTCTCAGTTAGAACAGAAGACTAATATAGGTGGATAAATAAGCTAGGCAACTTGACAGTTAGAAATCTGAATATAGTAACAAGGGTAGAACTCTAGACCATAAATGGACACAAAATCTAACACATAATAGATAACTGTCTTACAAAGAGCATAAAGATCGACAAAGGCAGCAATAAGTAAACAATACAGAATTATACGAAGATCTAGACCAGTATAATACCTTGACGAAGTTACCGAGTGTCTTGGTGGAGCCACGGGACGAGGTGAAGACGTCCTCAATGCCGGCGAACTGGAGGACCTTCTTGGGCACACGGGCGGCGACGATCCCGGAACCCCTAGGAGCAGGCACCATGCGCACGGTGACGGACCCACACTTGCCAGTGACCTTGCACGGCACGGTGTGCGGCTGTCCAATCTTGTTCCCCCAGTACCCCCTCCTGACGGGCACGACAGAGAGCTTGGCGAGGATGATGGCGCCGCGGATGGCGGTGGCCACCTCCTTGGCACACTTGACGCCGAGCCCGACGTGTCCGTTGCAGTCGCCGACGACGACGAAGGCCTTGAAGCGGGTGCGCTGCCCGGCGCGGGTCTGCTTCTGCACGGGCGTGATCTTCATCACCTCGTCCTTGAGCCCCGGGAGGAGAATCTCAATGATCTGGTGTTCCTTGACGGGCAGCGAGTGCATGTAGATCTGCTCGATCTCGGTGATCTTCTTCTCCCTCACGAGGCGCCCGAGCTTGGTGACGGGCACCCACTTCTCCTCCTCCTGCTGGCGGCCCCCGCGCCGGCCACCACGGCGTCCGCCTCGGTCGCCGCGCCCGCCGCGACCGAACCCGCGGCCGAAACCGCCACGGTCACCACCGCGCTCGCCACCGCGCTCGCCGCCACGCTCGCCACCGCGGTCCGACATAGTTGGTTGAGTAGGGGAGTCGGAGTTGTCGCCGGTGTGGCGCGCTGGGAGCGGTGTGCTGGGGAGCGGCGGCGGCGGCGCGAAGGGTTTGGGAGGGCAGAGACGTGGAAGCTGGCGGCGCTTATATACAGCGTGGGTGTGGAGAAGACGGGACTAGGGTTTGTAGTAAGCCACGCAGCCTGGTAGGCCACGAATGGATGGGCTTGAGGGCTGAGTGCATTGGCTGTGCACAGTGAAGTGGGCTCTTTGAGTGCATGGATAATGGGCCAGAATTGGGATAGGACTAACGTGATTTCGTAGAGGCCTAGCCTGTGAGTATTATGGGCCAGAGATGGGACGGATGAGTTAACTGGGCCTCGAAATTTGGGTTGCGGGCCTTAGGTGACACGTTGAGTGGGAACCCAATGCGTCTCTAGTCAGATGTGGATCGTTCAGTGCTTTTCCTTTTCATCACAACTGTTCACAAACATCAGAAGACCATCTATTGATATTCTGATGAAGTTTGGCCTCTCTTCTGAATAAAAAGTGATAACCTTATGTAATGAGATAGTAATTTAACACAATTACTGCATAACATGATGCACTGGGACGTCCGGCTGATAAATGATAGATGATGGAATGCAGGTCGAAACTGATTTTGCCATATCTTTGTGGATAAAATGGGACCAAATCACGCTACTATTTTCGTGCCATGTGAGTGTGAGTGTGACTGGTACGAGAGAGACTGAAGGAAAAGCTCGTAACCGAATTGCCCTGTTTATCCAAAGCTTTTGCTTTCCTCCGGAACGGTCAAGTGTGGGCTGACTGCCTGCCTGCCTACCTGCAAGAAAAAGTTGCAGCGGCGACCTGACGAAAGCTACCTGAATGGCTGGATTTGTTGCTGTGCTGAGGGCAACGAAAGGTTTCTGAGTATGGAAGGCAATGTGCAACTAACCGTGCAAGTGATCATCAATTCAATCATACGAGTAGTATGGTAGTGGACTGAGACTGAATTAAAAAAAAAACATAAATCTTAGTGAATCCCATATTCTGTTTCATCATCTATTTCTTTTTCTTGGAAAGCCGCCTCTTCGGCCAAAAAGGAGACTCTGAGCTTTTCATAAGAGAAATGGGCCAAACTAAAAAAGCTTGAAAATACTGACCCAGTCACTCAGCTACCCAAGAAAAGGTTTGGGCTAGCACCCAGGGGTTGTCAGAGTAAGGATAATGCCAAAAAAAAGAGAGAGAGAGAGAGAGAGAGAAATGACTACATGAGCACAGTGTATATTCTTGTGCTAGCACGCAAGGACATGGTAGTACTGGTTTCTTCCGAGGACAAAGATTCCCCGTTTCAAAAGAGGGCAAAATTTGGAATCTGCTGGCATTGAGATGCAAATTTAAATGCAACGGCACACGAAATGCAGATTCTGATTGGAACAGCACATGCAATTAAGGAGTGAATGCTTGTATTCCCTGTACTTTGACAAGCCAACATCAAGTGCAACAAGGATGAACAGCATGTTACCATGTCAGTTATGAGCCAAAAGAAGCAGGTTTTGTATTTTAATGTGTCATTACATGTTCATTTATGTGCAGCAAAAATAAAAAAGACAGGGAAATTGCTTTATAGGAACAACATAACTGGTATATACTATTGTGGTGTCGTAAACAAAAAGGGGATGATATTTTTGTAGGAAAAAGAGAAACGACAACTTTCATGTGCAAAAGGTGCATCTGTGTTCTTTCTCTACCGCTTAATTTATTATTCAAAGCTTTCCTAATTACTAGCTGATGATATATTTAAATTTAATTGTCTACATGATAACAAAAAACTTAGAAAATGTCTTGTAATTTAATACTGAGGATTAAATCCACTTTTGGCCCCTCAACTATTGTGTCGGTTTAATTTTAACCCTCAACTACAAAACCGTCTGATACGAGCACCCCAACTATCAAAACCATTCACTTTTAGCACCTAGACGGGTGCAAGACTGTTTTGACCGGCATTGAGCGGTTTTGACCACGCCACGCTGACGTTGACCGCCACATAGGACGCCAACCCAGCCAACCTCCATTTCAGTGACATGTGGGGGCAGGCGCAAAGGGCCCGTGCTCGCCACCCTAGCAGCAGTGCAACAACTGCACACATCGACCATGGTGTAGAATCATGGACCCTTGTGTTTAGGCGATTAACGACAATACTAGATCACTATGACTAACGTGTGTTTTGCAGAGACAAAGTCAATTATGTTAGGTCATGAGTGATGCATTTTGAATGGGCTTAATGGATATTCATGCCCCCAAGATGAAAATCGTTTCGGTTGCAAAGGATGGAGATACATGACGAAGACTAGGCTAGTTCTTAGTGCCATAAGGTTGAGAAGGGCACTAAGTATAGCTAGGGCTTTTGTTTTTCCTTTGACCGTACTATAAAGGGGGGTATGAGGCTAGTAGCTTGACCTAGGAGAGTTTAGGAAAGTGGGTATATGCACACTTGTCACAACTAGTCCTAGAGACCTTGCTTTCAGCCCTTGACAAACCCTAGAAATGGTAGGAGCAAAATCCCTTAAGAAACCTCAGCGAAAACGGTTGAAAAAGAGGGAGAAAGAGGCTCCAGACCACTTTGCTTAGTGGGCGTCGGACCAAGGAGAGTGGTCCGGTGGTCCCTGACTTAGGCAGTTTTCCAGCTCGAGGAGCTCCGGACCACCTGTCTGGAAAGCACCGGACCATAGGAGAGTGGTCCGGTGGCTTGGTTCAGAGAGACAGAAGGCTCCGGAGTAGTCCGACGGTTAGTCCGACGGCTAGTCCGACGCCTCAAGACAGGTGTTTGGGTTTATGCAGAGAACACCCTGGCTCCGGACCAGAGCGTCGGACTAGGGCACCAGACCAAGGAGAATGGTCCGGTGGTGTGTAAAAGAGAGAATCGATTTCACTCAGAGAGCACCGAGGCTCCGGACCAGAGCGTCGGACCAAGCAGAGTAGTCCGACGGTGCCTGAGTCTGAAATCAAAGTGAGCTCCGGACTAGTGTGCAAGGTCCGGTGGTGTGAGCTTCGGACTAGTCCGGTGGCTACGCAGAGAGAAGAAAAAGTAAAAAAACGGCTAGTTTTGGAGGTGGGGACTATTTATAGTTGCCCCCTTGGTCCATAGAGGTCTACTTGGACATTGTTTCAGCTGGTGACACCTTGAGAAATCTTTTGGAGAGCCAAGAGTCTAGTGAGGGAGAGATTAGAGAGAGTTCATCTTGTTCTTCCCTCCTAGAGTGATTAGGAGTGACTTGTGTGCATCCATCCACCTTCCTAGCCTTAAGTGGGTCAAGTGAAGGTCTTGTGCTTGTTACTCTTGGTGTTCGACAGCACCTAGACGGTTTGGTGGTGTTCGGAGGAAGTGACCGCCGGGAGATTGTTGGCGGCTCTTCTCCAAGCTCTTGTGATCGGTTGTGAGCGATTCACCGAGCCGGAGTGGCGAAGAATCAGCCCGTAGAGAGCACTCTACCCTTGTGCGGGTAGAGGGGGAGCGATACCTTACGAGGTGCTCCAACGAGGACTAGGGGGGTGTGTCGACACCTCGATACCTCGGGAAAAAATCGCTGTGTCAATGAGATTTTCTTTTCCCTAGCTCTTTACATTTCCGCATTACTTTCCGTCTTGTCTTTACTTTTCCTACTATAATTGCTTAGGTTGTTTTTAATTCCTATGAACTGCTACCGCTTTCTAGCTAGGACACACGGACGGTAGACACTAGGGGGTGATTGGCATTTGATAGGTTTTTATATTTGCTTTAGAAATTTAAAACAAGCCCAATTCACCCCCTCTTGGGCATCTTGATCCTTTCACATGGCACAGCTGCATGCAGCGCTGCGCGAAGAGGAGGATTTGTGCGCTTGTCGGAGCATGGTGGGGGCGGATGCGAGCGCGAGCACAACCGCGGGGGCAGATGCGAGCGGCATCGACGACCATGGAAGAGGGTGGGCGGCGGAGGGAGGTCGCGATGAACGCGCTCGCCGGTTCGCTCGTGCAGCTGCGCCGCTCCCCTGCACTCGCGCTCGTGATGGAGGCGCGCTCACCGGTGCCAGAGGAGAGGGATCCACTCCCTGGGAACCGCCGGAGGGAGGGGAGGAGCCGCGGAAGTTGCCGGAGGAGCACCCGCGCGGAGGGAGGGGGAGCAGCGCCAGAGAGGAGGGGGTAGTAGCGTCGGAGAAGAGGAGGGGGGAGTAGCTGCAAAACCGCAGCGGGTGCGGATGCCGGCGGCGAGGCGTACAGGGCGCAACGGCGGTCGTACGACGTGCGCGGGCCCTCTTGCACCAGGACGACCGCGAGCGAGCTCGCGACGGCACCACGTTCGGCGCATTCTCGGCCTCGTCCTCCGCGGTTGCGGCCGCGCTCGCCGCCGCTCCTGCAGCCGGCCGCATGTCCGTCGATGGCATGGGCTTCTCCTGGGATGAGCCCCGTGCGTCGTGGAGGACTACCCCACCGGCATCGTGGAGCGCTCGGTCGCGCGCCTCTCAATTAGGGAGTGCAACTGAGTCGTGACAACTCTTTGGTGTTCCAACAGGGATTAGGGGTAGTGGCAGCTACTAGAGACCACATAACAGATCTATCTTTTCAATCGTTACATTTCCATTCATGTCTTAGTATGTGATTTGCTCTTTTATTATGGTGCAAGAACCTTGTATGACAAAACTAGGATTGTTTTTCCATGCTAGTGTGTGCTTACTTATATGATTTAAATTATGCAAGTTAAGGACCTTTATCTTAGTGTGATCTTAAATAAGGACATGTTCACCTTGGTGGCCCTAAGGATCTATGCTTAATGTGTCTTTTGTAGCCTTAGGCTTTAACCCCAAAATCCACCCCTCCTCTTGTGATGTTCGGTCCTTCTATAGAGACCTCAAGTCAAATTAAAATTAGGCACTAGATGTTATGTTTCTTATGTTGGAAACATATCGCTGATCGGTCTCCAACTAAACACGTGTGCTTACATTCTAGATCAACATGAGTGCTCATATTCTAGCCAACTATTCCTTTAAGGAAAAAGTCTACATACCCCTTGAACTATTGGGGTGTGTCTAACCTAGGCCTTGAACTACAAAACCAGGTAGCCAGCCCTCTAAAATTTGCGAAACCAGCCATCCAACCCCCTGGGCTGGTTTCGGACAACAGTTTTGCTGACCTGGCAGCCAGCCGGTGGGCGGTTTGGACACGGTGGCGACCGGCTGCCGCGACCTTGTCACTGACCGATGGACCCCTCTTGTAAGGCACACCGCCGTCCCTCCCCTCCCGTTTTCTCTCTGTCGCTGCGCCGTCTCCGTCTCCGTCTTTGCTTTAGTCTGTCCCCCCCCCCCCCCCGAGTCCACCTGTTAGGGTTTCGGCGGCGCCGCGTGGTGGCGGAAGCGGCGGTGCGATGTCGCAGTCGAGTGCGCATTCGGGCTCAAGCAGCAGCGGCGGTGGCGGCGTGGGGTACGACGGGCTTGGGTCGCCGGTGCCGTACCGCGTTGGGCCGCTGGCGTACGAGCCCGCGGTTCTTTGCGACTGCAAGATGAAGGCGTGCAAGTGAATTTCGTGGAGCAATGATCAGCCAGGGCGAAGTTACCATAGGTGCAAGAGGGCCAAGTTAAGAAAGCTATCGAACCCCCTCTATCCCCCTCCTTTGCTTGTTCTTGGCATCTTTGATACTAATTGGATGAATGCATTCTTGATGAGTTGCAGAGTAGACTAGATTGTGGATTGTTTCGCTGGGCCGACGAGGAATGCTCTGCATGGTACAAGGAGGTGCTTAGGGACCTCTGGGATGGAGTATGGGAACTCAGGAAGAATGTTGCGAAGAAAGAAGAAGAGTTAGAGGTGAAGAAGACGCTTTTGGAGGCTAAGAACAAGGAGGTCGAGGAGAAGAAGAAGCTTTTGGAGGAGAAGCAGCAGTAGCTCAACACCAAGGTTCTGGAAGTGCAGGCATTGCAAGTGAAGTGCAAGAAGAACAAGTGCAGTGATGCTTTGGTTCTAGTTTGTGTATTGCTTCTCATCTGGTTGGTGGTGGTGATGCTGTCTGGAAACAAGGCATGAAGGAACTGCACTTAGCTAGTAGCTTAGTAGGTCTAATAGGTTATTGGTTTAGGTTCCTTTAGGTGTGATGTTGTGTGTAAGTGTTGTTCCTGGTGGATTCCAATCCAAACCCTCATCCTATTTTGCTGGTTTGGTAAATGGTTTGGAAGAATCATGTAATGCTGGTAATGTAACCTGTGTTGGCTCTAGTATGGACATGTTTGAGCTGGTAATGTAACATGACAGCCTCTGATGCTAGTATTTTCAATGAAATGATGCATTGTGTGCTATACCAGTTATCTGTTTGCAATGACATCCAACATTTGAAATGCAGCTTCAGTGCAGGCATTAGAATTGAAATGATGTCTAGATACACAGAATTGAAATGATGGCTATACACACAGAATTGAAATTATGGCTATATATACAGAATTTGGTAACAATGCAAACATCAAGCATTCATAGGTCATTATATCAGTACAGTAGACATTATCAATGAAGTTGCAAACATCCAAAAGAGTGGACATTACAATGGCATTAGAATGCCCAAAAGAGGTGATGTAGTTCTGCCCACAAAATGTTTTGCCCACTACCAGCATGGCCTACTGTCATTTCTGACTATTACAAAAGCATGTTCACTACAAATTTACAAAAGCAACTCTTCCATGCAACTAGTTCAATAGTTGTCCCCAAAGAGGAGGTGTTGCAGCCTCCTTCCTCTGCCTCTGTTGTTCCTGCTACCCTGGGATCCTCCCCTTGATCTTGCTGTCTGGCTTGTTGTAGCTACATGGGTAGAAGTAGTTGCATGGCTTGTTGTAGCTGCATGGCTTGAGCCTTCTTGAGCTTGACTCCTTGGACCAGCTTGGCTTGATGCACCAGCTTGGCTCCTTGGACCAGCTTGGCTTGGCTCAGCTTGGCTTGGTCTTTCAGCTTGGCTCCCTTGAGCAACATGGCTTGGCTCAGCTTGGCTTGCTCCACCCTGATTCAACATTGAGTACCAACTTGTAAGCTATGATATGATAACTTGTTCCATGCATAAATAAGTCAAACAATGCACAACTAACCTTGGTTGTAGAAGTTTTAGTCCTCTTACTAATTGTACCAACATGTTGTGCACTCTCTGCCTCCCTTCTTTTCTTTGTTTTGGCCCTTCTTATGTGACTATTGACCTTCTTACCAGCTTTTGGATTTTTGGGGCACCTCCTAGCATTGTGATCATCTTTTCCACATAGTCTGCACTTCATCTTGATACCTACTCTACTCAACTTTTTCCCTTTAGGTTCTTCTCCTTGTTCCCTTCTTCTTTCTGTCTTTGGCCTTCCTGGCATCTTGACATAGTGTGGTGGCTCAGGTCTTGGCATGTCTGATATGGACCAGTTCCCAGGTCCTTGAATTGGTTGTAGAACAAAAGCATAAGTCCTCTTGTAAGCTTCAACTGAGTAGCATGGAGCAATGAAGTCATCCACCTTCAGTGATGCCTTGTAAATACACCTGATTGCATGACAACATGGTAGCTCTGATAACTGCCAATATCTGCAAGTGCATGTCCTTTCATTCAAGTTCACAACATATTTCCTATCTTCTTTTTCTTGCACCTCAAACCCATCTGCACCATTCCAGAGAACAATGCTAAAGGCAGATCTCTCAATGTTGATTTTCAGTTTCTTGAAAATGTTGGGGCATATAGTTCCAGTCCAGTTAGCTGACTTGGCTCTGTTTTCCTGGATTCTAACCATCACTTTCTTCCTGATAGCTTCATTCATAGATATCACTGGGAAATACCTTGCATGCATGATACTGTTGTTAAAGCTCTCACACATGTTGTTATCAACAGAATCACAATTTGAACCTACTCTGAAATAAGCTCTGCTCCAATGCTTTGGGTCAGTTTTCATCATGTCATGTGCCCCCTCTGGTGTATCTTGAGCAAGGTATGCTCTATACAAGTTGAATAGGGTCTTGCATGAAGCTTTGACACATCTCCACCACTTCTTCTGTAACTTCTTGTCTGTATATTTCTTCCTCCAATTGGCATAAATGTGCCTAGCACACATTCTATGTTCAGCACTAGGTACCAATTCTTTGACTGCCTTCAGCAAGCCCTTTTGCTGATCTGATATCAGTACCCAATCAGCCCCTCCATTTTCTATGTTTAAGTCCTTTTGTAGCAGAGCAAGAAACCAATACCAAGTGTCATAACTTTCAATTGGTACTGTTGCCCATGCCACATGATACATCTGGTTGTTTGCATCTCTTCCAATTGCACATAACAGGTTGTCATTGTGGGCACCTTTGAACCAACACCCATCTAGCCCAATCACCTTCCTGCAACCAGCCAAAAATCCTTTCTTGCAAGCATCAAAGCAAACATAGAACCTATCAAACACCTTCTTATCTTCTATTTCAGAATCTAGACATACTACAACAGTGCTGCCTGGATTGGTCCTCAATAGCTCTTGTTGGTAGTCAAAAACCCTAGTGTACTCTCCCTTCATACCATCTAAAGCTTGCTGCAACACAAGACCTTTTACTCTTTTGCACTTTGAAATGGACACATCTGCAAGGAAGTCTGTCTGAACTCTGCTCTGGATCTGTCCTACCTTCCATGTTGGGTTATCCTTGATCACTTGAAAATAGTGCTTGGCTATCAGAGTTGAAGTCACCAGCTTGTTGTCCCTTCTTGGAGCACATGTGTGATTATCATGAAATGTTACTACCTTCCACCACTCTGATCTGGTACTTTTGGATCCATAAATCATCCAGTTGCAGTTTGGCCAAGTGCAAAATGCCCTGACCTTAGTCTTCTCATCTTTGTCAAACCTAAGATGCCTATGTGTCTTCACACCATATTTGGTTAGTGCCTTCTTGAACTGCTTTTTATCTCTGAATGCCATACCAAGTGAGAACACAGGAATTGGAGCCTTGTTGTCATACCTGTTCTCCAAACTCTTCCACCTCTATGTCTCACCATCACTGTTCTCTCCATAAGAGTACTCTTCACTTGAGTCCATGTATGGACTCCCTGGGTCATCTAAGTTAGGCATGTCATGAACCAAGTCTTCTGCTGTAATTGGGTTAACCAGAGAACCATGTATCCCAATCTTCTTTGTTGTATTCCTCCTAATCTGATAAGCAAACTTCCTCATCTCTTCTGCATCTTCATCATCTGGAGAGCTATTATCAGACAAGGGCATCACATAGTCTTCATCTGAAAAATCTTCAGAGTTGTCTTCATCTGAATAACCTGTCATCACTTTCTTGCCTTTCTCTTCACCATCACTGTCATCTTGAACAACATTTGCACCACCAATTCTTGGCTTTGATGGAGACTTGTAGAAGGCCATATATGATAGGTAGTCCTTGTCATGCTGCAAAGACATGTTACTTCCTGAGTTTTTTTGCTGTCCACTGTCTGCAAATGTGTCATCATCATCAACTTGATTCTTGCCTTCATCATCTGCACTGTCTGCACAAGCTTCATCAGCATCACTACCTGCATAGACTTCATCTCCACCATTGTCTGTTGAATCACCAGCAGAAGGTGGCCCTATCTCCTGCCCACCTGCAACCAACTTAGTGCCCACATTCTCAATGTACATGTCCACTTTTAGTCCTTCTGGATAGGTAGCATTACCAAGGTGAGCCTCAAGCATAATCTGACAAGATGCATCATCAACCAACAACACTAGTCCTGAACTCATCTCCATGTATGGCTTCAACCAATAGAACCTAAGAAGGCTTTCTGTCCTATAATGATCTTCCAGATGTCTCTTAATCTCAAAATATGAAACTTTGTCCACATCAATCCAAGATTCAGCTATACCTCCACCCAAATAGAGCAGATGAGCCCCTGATTTCTGAAACCAACCACCATAATGGAATCTTATGCATAACATGTACATGTTCGCCATCCTATGAACCACAAAAACACCATTAACCTCCATCAGTTACAATCCAACTCTGTACACAAACCAAATGCCTCAACAAAACCCTAACCCCTAAAAATCGCGAACAAACATCAAACCAGTGAAAAAGACTTGACAAAGCTAGTTGCCTAAGCACTTCAGTCTTCACGAAATCAACCCTAATGTCACTTCACCTAGCACTTGCAGACCAACCCAAATCCCCTAACAAACCCGCGCTAAAACACTGCCAAACTTCACATCCATACAAACTCGGGCACCGAGATGGCAAGACGCACCTGGAGTAGAAGCGCGAAGACGATCAGTGTTACCCGCCGCCGATCATCACCACCTCGCCTTGTCGCTGGAAAGAGAGCCGCGGTTTTCTTTGGGCTAGCGTGGAGACGAAGATAGAGGCGCCGTGTTTCGGACAGAAGGAGACGGAGACAAAAGGGGAGAGGGAGGGACGGCGTATTTCACGGTAGTTAGCCTTACATGTGGGGTCCATCGGTCAGTGACAGGGAAGGAGAGAGCCGGTCGCCACCGTGTCCAAACCGCCCACTAGCTTGCTGCCAGGTCAGCAAAACCGCTGTCCGGAACCAGCCCAGGGGGCTGGATGGCTGTTTCGCAAATTTGAGAGGGCTGGCTACCCGGTTTTGTAGTTCGGGGCCTAGGTTAGACACACCCCAATAGTTCAGGGGGTATGTAGACTTTTTCCATTCCTTTAATGGTACACAATAAGGTGGATGTTTGACAATCTTAATGTATAGTCTCTTGGAGGCGATCATGGGTGGTGTGCACAAACATGTATCCATTGAGAGGATTCTACTATATGTATATGTGAGTATCTACATACTCCCTTCATTCCAAAATGAAAGTCACTATGGAATGCGTGTACATCAAACTTTCTCAACTTTGACTAGGTTTATAGAAAATACGTGTAATATTTATATCATTAAATAAATTTATTATAAAAATATATTTAATGATCTATCTAATGGTATTGATTATATATTATAAATATTTATATTCTTTCATATATAATTGGTCAAAGTTAAAAAGTAAGAATGACTCATGTTTAGAAACGGAAGGAGCAAATGAAAATAGAAAAGAGGGGAGGCCTCTGGGTTCCTCTTAGCAATATTTTTGGCAAAAGCATTTGCTTTGTTTGCTCTGCGGCGAATAACAATATATTAGGGTGTCCCTTGCCCCGCCAAGGAAATAAATATTGGAAATGCCAGTATTATTTATTAGTTGTGTCCTATAGCAAAGATTTCCTAGCTTTATTTCATTCATTTATGTCATTGAGTGGACATGCAAAAGTTTTATCTCCCCTATAATTGAAAACTTCTCCAGGCCACTTCCCTCCTTCAAAATCAACGACACACAACACACCTACCACGCATCCAACGACTGAGATTAAAAAGTTAAAAGTCGTCTTACCCACTCTTCCACCCTCGCGCGGCCCTCACGAGGTCGCGGGTTCGAGCCTGTCATCCACCAGAAAAAATCCACCTTTTTTTTCTATTTCTACCGGGGCGAGGCGGGTCGCGGCGGTCGGGGCGGAACAGGGCGGGGCGCGGTCGCCAGTGCGCGGCCGTTGGGGCGGGGCGGGTCGCGACCGTCGGGGCGGAACAGGGCGGGGCGCGGTCGCTGGTGTGCGCCCGCCGGTGCACGACCGTCGGGGAGGGGCGGGGCGGAGCGAGGCCGCCGGGAAGGGGCTTGCTCGTCAGGCCAGGGCGGAGTGGGGCGCAGACGCCGGGGCGGGCTGAGCGCGGACGAGCAGGCTGCCTTCTTCCTCCCCTGTGTCCGTCAGAACCAGAGCTGAAAGGGAAACCATGGCGTTCTTGCTTCTCTCCCCGCCCCAAATTGCTGACCGGATCAACTCAAGATCTTGCTGGATTTTTGATCTAATTGCAGCATGGTAACTTCGCTCAATCGATTCGATTGTTCGCACGCTCTCACCGTTAGCATCCAATTGGATCTAACTAACATTTCCGTCTTCTTAGGTTGGGGTGGGGCAGATCCGCTTCATCCTGCTGCAGAACCGGCAGGGCAAGACGCGGCTGGCCAAGTACTACGTCCCGCTCGAGGACTCGGAGAAGCACAAGGTTGAATACGAGGTGAGAGGCGTACGAATCAATGGTGCTTGTTCGGCTCGGTTCTTGATTTTTTCTACTTTTCTTGATTTGGTTTCTTGCCGTTTCGCAGGTACACCGACTCGTGGTCAATCGGGACCCTAAGTTCACTAACTTCGTCGAGGTAATCGGTTCATGATTCTTTGTCAATTTTAAATTCTTCATAAGATACTTTGCAGCTTCTGAATCTGAACATAAGGGACCATGTCACCATGCGGATTTATATATTATGAATTTATGATAGAAATGGTTATGAAGGTCGTGACATCGTGTAGTTTAAGTTATTTAAGTAATGGGAGGTGGATTCAGTGGGAAAGTAGGGGCTCTTGTTTTGGTTGCGATGGGATATAAATGTCAATCATTCCCTTTTATGATTGAGAATCGAGTAAATTTTGTGAGATGCTGATCTAGAATTAAGGACTTGTGTTGTAAATATTGGTTATGTGAAAATGATTGTGTGGTTCATGATGGAGAATATAAGAGTAAATTTACACAAATTTAATTATGTGAGCAGAGGGGGTCGGGTGGCGGCGGGTGGAGCGCGGACGCCGGAGCCGGGTGGCCGCGGCCGGGGCGTGGGCGGCTCGCAGGCAGTCAGGAACACGTGACATCAATGGGGAGGAGGAAGAAGGAGTGGCTCACTGGCGAACAGGACCCACACGTCAATGATTCAACCCAGTTCCAGAAATCCTCGCAACCAAATACAGAACTGGAATCAACCCATCCTCCAAAGCAAAAGAGATGGGTTCAACCAAATCACATCAACGCTGCTGGTCGGTGGCGGAGGTGCCACGACGTTCCTGCTGGACGAGAAGTGGGACATCACGAGTGTTGGCTTGACGACCTGACTGCCGCCACTACAAATTAGTTAAACTTGACAAAAACAAATTAGTTATTTTTTATAGCATTTTTTCAATAAAGTCGTAGCGTTAGTACGAGCAAATATACTTATAAACAATGATGAAGCACAACGAATGTCGTGTTAAGTAGTACAGATAGCAGTACACTGGCGACTGCCAACTCTTTTTCAGTGAAATATACTGACATGTGCAGTATTACTTTCTTTTGCCTTTTTATTTGCTATATATCCATTCACAATTTATGCTTCTTCTAGGATTCTTTTAATAATTTATTTCTATATCTGAAATTTCCATGTACTGTAGTAATGTTAGCCCAGTACCAAATCAAAACAAACACACATGACCGTCCGTGCCTCAAATAATCTGCGCCCACACTAGATTTGTGCCATCATCATTATAACCTACCTAATTCTATCTACCAAAAAAAGGCACAAAACTGTTCCTCCTTTTCCCTGAGTGATATGAGATGAATCAAAAGAGGTAATCATGTGTTTAGCCACCCATCCTGCCTGTCTCGGCGAAAATCATTGCAGGTAATGATGGTCAGTGGATGCATGCCATGCCATTTTTACAGGATATTAATTAATAAGATAAATTCCTCTTGGCAAACAGAATAGATTCAGCCGTAGAAAATGGTCCAGAAATGAAAAGGAAAAGAAAATAAATGAAAATAAAAAGCGGCGGCGGAGCCGAAAGGAAAGGAGGCATGGAAACGAGGACGTACTGTAGATGCCAATGCCAGTCACGAAGCCGCAAAAGGAGAATGGCAAGCCGAAAGCATGATATCATCAGCGTCTTGTGCTTGTATAATTATTAATTAATTAACAGGAGCTGCCTTTTTTAATAATTGTAATAATAAAGGGCCCTTGGTGTCAGTAAGCTTAAGACAAGCCGTACGTGTAGATTGGAGTAGTTTAATGGAGGACCTCCTTGGACCGAAACAGAGAGGGGAAACGAACAGAGCACAAAGATTCACCCCGGCTCGGCGTCCAAGAAATTCACCATGTCCCCAACCCCAAATTGCTAGGTGCACAAAGAAAGATGAGTAGGGGAACTTGGGATGCTTCTGATAATTTCTTCAATTAGATCTGCAATGATTACTTAGCTCTGAGTCAATTTTTTTAACAATGCTAGCTTTTAGCACATAGTTTTAACATTAATAACCTCACACAACACTATCATATAACTTTAAAATATGTGTTAAAACTTAGGTCTTGATCAAGAAGTAGCTTTTATATCTCTTCCATTAAAATATGATAAAAATGCTTAGAGCTAGCTTAAAAGCCAATTGTTAGAGCTGCCCTTATATAATGAATAACATCTTCACGTGAATAAAAAATATTTTATCATGATTTCAAAAGATATAGTTAAACTTATTTTTTTTCTTGATTTGATGACAAATATGAAGGACATCTAAGCATATGCATTGGTGCATGTGCTCTTGCCATTAACAGTATGATGTACTGGATTGCTTGTGAAGCACAATTAGCATGTATATATTAGCTCCATAAAAAAGTAAAAGAAATTAGTAAATATTGTTGTCTATATGCTTCGATAAAGGTACTTTAAAAACTCCTTAGAAAGTTCATTCTATCAATTTATTTGAGAAAATAGTAAAATTGATTTTTGTGCCTAATAATACATATAAGTACATGCACCATAACAATTTTAATTATACTAGTGGTAGATGACAGACCAAAACCAGAATATGATAAAAGTCAATAGTATAACGATAAGTATGATTGTTATTGCAGGCATATGTTTTCGTGGCTCTGTGGGTTGATACATCTATAAAGTTACCACGTTCATTACCATTTATGGCAACGAGAGATAAGCTTGTGCTCATGTCCTTTGACGGTGGCCTATGTATTGCTAATATGACTCAAAACCTCATCCATATGTGGACATCTATAATCAGCCACAAGACTTGACGGTTCGATCCCTTCTTTCTCCCGCGTCTTTTCAAACATGTTTTATTCATGGTAAGCCCATGTCCCAAATAAACGGTTCGGTCCCTCCTTCGCCCCTCATCCATCCAAACTTGCTCGATTCATGAAGAGCCCATGGCCCAACGAAACGGTTAGGTCTCTTCTTCCTCCCGTGTCCATCCAAACTTGCTAAATTCGTTACGACAACCATTGAAAAGGAAGCGTGAGAAGAGAGAGAATTAGATATTCATAGTAGAACCAAAAGAATAGAGCATGCCGGACCTTGCCCTATCTAGTCATCCGTCATTGATCATCAGGTTACCTTAAGTGTCCGTTCGCGGATAATAACATTCTATCAACACTTGTCTCTTAGGTCTAACCCTCAAAGCAATGTGCTACTGGTGTACAACAATGGTGTTCACCTAGCCTCTTCTCTTGGTGGGGTATCCATTGCCATTTCGCACACACTCTCTGAACATAGTACAGTGGTACTCCCAGAATTTCAACCCCAAACGCCTTTCCTCTCTCCTCTCCTCCGCTTTCTTTCTCCCCTGACGGAGTGCGAGCGGCGGCACGGCAGCAGCAGCAGCCCCGGACCCCTGTCGCCCGCCGTGTGGTGTGCCGTGCGCCGCGCTCCCCTCTCTCCTCTCGCCCCCTCCCCTACCACGGCGGCTACCACACAGAGAAAAGCAGGCGCTTGCACACGCCAGGCCTGGGCACCACCACCACCACTGCTGTCTCCCCTCGTCTCGCCCCGGGCCAACCAAGAAGAACCCCCCACTCCAAATGCCTTCCTCCTCCCCCCGCTACCGCCGCATCGTCCTCTTCCTGGCCCTCCTCTCGGCGTGCTTCTCGGCGCCGCGGGCGGCGGACGGCGGCGCCGGGGGAGCCACCGGGGATGCCGCGGCAATGCAGGCGCTGCGACGGGCCCTGGCGCCGCCGGGCTGGGGCCCAGGAGCGGACCACTGCGCGTGGCGCGGCGTCACCTGCGTCCCCTCCGCCGGCCCCGGCGGCGCGGTCACCGCGATCGAGCTGCCGCGCCGAGGGCTCCGGGGGGACTTCTCCGCGGCGGCCTCGCTCCGCGCGCTAACGCGCCTCGACCTCTCCGCCAACTCGCTCAGCGGGAGCCTCCCGCCGGCGCTAGGCGCGCTAGCCCGCCTCGAGCTCCTCGACCTCTCCATGAACGCGCTCACAGGCGCCGTGCCGGCCGCGCTGTCCGGCGCGTCGGGGCTCCGGTTCCTCAACCTCTCCAACAACGCGCTGTCGGGGGGCATCCCCGACGAGCTCAGACGACTCACGGCGCTCCAGGAGGTGCAGATTTCCGGGAACAACCTCACGGGCGTTCTCCCCGGCTGGCTCGCGGAGCTCCCTGCCCTCCGCGTGCTGTCCGCCTACGAGAACGCGCTGTCCGGCTCGATCCCGCCGCGGCTCGGCCTCTCGTCGGAGCTCCAGGTGCTCAACCTCCACTCCAACGCGCTGTCCGGCTCGATCCCCAGTAGCCTCTTCGAGCTCGGTAACCTTCGTGTACTCATCCTCACCCTCAACCGCCTCAACGGCACCATCCCTGACGCCATCGGCCGGTGCCGTGGCCTCTCCAACGTCCGCATCGGCGATAACCTCCTCTCCGGCGCCATCCCGCCGTCCATCGGGGACGCCACTAGCCTCACCTACTTCGAGGCCAGCACCAACGACCTGTCCGGGGGGATCCCCGCGCAGTTCGCGCGCTGCGCCAACCTCACGCTGCTCAATCTCGCGTACAACCGCCTCGCCGGCGAGGTTCCGGATGTTCTCGGCGAGCTGAGGAGTCTGCAGGAGCTCATCGTCTCTGCCAACGGCCTCGGCGGCGAGTTCCCGAGGTCGATCCTAAGGTGCCGGAACCTCAGCAAGCTCGACTTGAGCTACAACGCCTTCCGTGGTGACCTGCCGGAGAACATCTGCAACGGGTCACGGATGCAGTTCCTTCTGCTCGATCACAACGAGTTTCTCCGGTGGCGTTCCGGCAGGGATTGGGGGCTGTACACGGCTGCTCGAGCTGCAGATCGGTAGCAACAACCTTAGTGGTGAGATTCCAGCTGAGATTGGCAAGATGAAGAGCCTGCAGATTGCGCTGAACCTTAGCTTCAATCACTTTACTGGACCGCTGCCCCACGAGCTTGGGCGGCTTGACAAGCTCGTCATGCTCGACTTGTCGGGCAACGAGATATCCGGTCAGATCCCAGGTGATATGAGAGGGATGCTGAGCTTGATTGAGGTCAACCTGTCAAACAACCGGCTTAGTGGTGCCATACCGGTTTTCGGACCGTTCCAGAAGAGCGCCGCCTCTAGCTTCTCCGGCAATGCCAAGCTGTGCGGCGACCCACTCAGTGTGGACTGTGGATCCACCATTGATGGCAGCTCCAATTATGGAATGGACCACAGGGGGATATCTTACAGGGTGGCTTTGGCAGTTGTTGGTTCCTGTGTGCTCATCTTCTCATTGGTGTCGTTGGTGGTGGCGTTGTTCATGTGGCGTGAGAGGCAGGAGAAGGAGGAAGAGGCGAAGAAGGCCGAGGCTGCAGGGGAGGTGCCGCTGCAGGTCGTCGCCTCGACTGTGTTCATCGAGAGCTTGCAGCAGGCCATTGATTTCCAGAGCTGCGTGAAGGCGACATTCAAAGACGCGAACGAGGTGAGCAATGGAACGTTCAGCACTACCTACAAAGCCGTCATGCCGTCTGGCATGGTGGTGTGTGTCAAGAAGCTCAAGTCTGTGGACCGCGCCGTCAGCCACCAGCAGAAGAAGATGATCAAAGAGCTCGAGCGCCTTTCCCACATCAACCACAGGAATCTGGTCCGGCCGATCGGGTACGTCATCTACGACGACGTGGCGCTGCTGCTGCACCACCATATGCCCAATGGCTCCCTGCTTCAGTTGCTTCACGAGAATGGTGGTGGAGATACAACTGATGGCGAGAAGCAGAAACCTGACTGGCCGAGGCTGCTCTCGATTGCCATTGATGTCGCCGAAGGACTGGCATTCCTCCATCAGATTGCCACAATTCACCTCGACATTTGCTCAGGGAACGTCTTCCTTGACTCGCGTTACAACGCGCTTCTCGGCGAAGTTGAGATCTCCAAACTGCTGGACCCTTCAAAGGGCACGGCCAGCATCAGCGCGGTTGCAGGCTCATTTGGTTACATTCCTCCAGGTCTAATATAAACTCTGCCCAAAAACATTTGGTAGCTATGCCTATACTAGAAGTAGTTCTCTACTCTGGATGTCTACAACTATATATGAACAATGCCTCTTGCAATTGGTTCCCTCCTTGCAGAGTATGCCTACACGATGCAGGTGACGGTGCCCGGCAATGTGTACAGCTTCGGGGTGGTCCTGCTGGAGATCCTGACATCCAAGCTACCTGTGGATGAGGTGTTCGGCGAGGGCGTGGACCTCGTCAAGTGGGTGCACACCGCGCCAGCAAGGGGTGAGACGCCGGAGCAGATCATGGACCCTCGGCTGAGCACCGTGTCGTTCGTGTGGCGTAGGCAGATGCTCGCCGTGCTTAAGGTCGCGATGCTGTGCACGGAGCGCGCCCCGGCAAAGCGGCCCAAGATGAAGAAGGTGGTGGAGATGCTGCAAGAGGCCAAGAACAGCTGAGTCATCTGTCTCGATGCTGAATGGCTGCGGTCGCATGCTTGGAAGTCAAGCCGAGCTGAGCCCCTGAAACCCAAAAATTTCTGGTCATCGGTTCTGAGTATGAAATCCATCCAGTAGCGTTTAATTCTCTGTATATATATTCGGTAATTAGTACCCCGATTATGCGCCATGTATCACCGGATTTTGGATCTTGGAGCATCAAAGCAGAATGCTGCTGCAGGCTTGCAGTGCTGCTACCTGCAACTTGCAAGTGAAGAAATGTCTCATACATAGGAGTATATCTGGATTCGACTCTTTAGTAAGCAGTTTGGTGTTCTACCTTGAGGGTTTTGTTTCTATTTTTGTTTTTGGAAAAAAAAAAGGGAAATGGATAAGAGAAATTGTACACTGATGGTGTCCGCTTGCTTGAAGAGGTGGTTGTGCTGGTGCTGGTGCACTGAAGTCCGAAGGTGCCGTTGTCCTTTGCAGTTAGGGTGGTCTTTCTGCTCTAGGATAGGAGGCCCTGGCCCATGGCGACGTGGCAGGGGATGGCCTCTGTCTGCTGAGGTACCGTGTGTCTGTTAATCCGTAGTAGTTTTTGTTTGGAACAAGAATACCGATGCATATGATTAAAAAAAAAGAATATCGTTGCATACAAAATTAATCTCATTGTAGCTTGAATGTTGCAACTTCTAACTTTACTAACTAGTCCTCTTCACAGATAATTTAGTACTAGCTGTTAAAAAAATTGAACTTTTTTTTTTGAACTTGCTATTAGCTTGTTAGCATTATAACAGGCAGGCGGCCCACTTGTCAGAGACTAGGTTTTATCTTCCCAATTTGTTCTTGTGTCTTGGTATCCTGTTAGCACGTTCTAGACGTCATGGTATCACGATCCATGAGAGTTATGAACCACTAGGTAGCTCTGACAGCACTGTTGACGATGGGAATAGTTCAGGAAAGCGACCGGAGCTTCTGGCCGTCCAAATCACGCTTGTTGAGTGATTAGCATCTTGACACTTGCTCGGCTTTCAGAATCAGATGCCTCCTCTACTACGAGCAGCAAAGTGATGGTGACCTTCTACGGCAGTCGGCAGCCATGATTGATGATTGGGCATATCACCAGGCATGCACTAGGGCATCACTGCTATGATGTTAAAACAACAATTGCAAGACAATGATGTGCCATGAGCTATGTTTATCACAAGAAAGCTCCATCTGTTGCAGCATCATAATTTTTTTTAGGTTGTCCATGTCGATCGATTATACAAGTTTGTCAAACCTTAATGTCCCAATTGTCAAATGTAGAAGAACAACACGAGAAGGGTACACTGTGGTCTTGTGCTTTTCGAAAGCTCTGTTTATCCTGCCATTGGATGGAAAGGATGACCTAACGAATCCATTATGGATAAACCTTGCATATAATTGGATTATTCTAATATATCTTTTCCTTATTATCAAAGAATAATGGGGAGCAGGATCTCTGTTGTGTCATCATAACTTTTCAAGTTGACTATATCGATTGTATCAGTTTGTCCAACCTTAGTGTCCAAGTGTCACATTTATACATCACTAGAAAGTCAAAAAGGTGTTGTGCCCTCGTGTTTTTTCAACAGCTGCAACCACCATAGCATTCACGTGGATTTGGAAAAGCAAATGCATGAGGAAGCCCAAAGTCTTTGCTTGGCTCCTTCTCATATGGATAGGCTCGACATAATAGAAACATATCCAACTGATTTTTTTTCAGTTTCATGTACATTACTCAGTTGGTTTCTACTTCTACCTAGTACTGAAGAGGGAAGAAAAAGATCAATTCAATGCAATTATGAGTTCACATCGTCATTTGTTGGCACTCATAGAGACACCGTTGGTAAAAGATAGTCGAGAACAAGAAACATTGCTTTCAAGCGTAGGGGATTTCATTAGGACAACTCCAACAGTTTGACATTTAGACTTGACATATCTAATTTTGTCAAAAAAACTAAAAAACTGGTGGCCAACAGTTTGACATTTGGGTTTGACATTTTTACCAAAGTTGCAAATAAGAACTCGCACTTGACAATTTGGAGACCTTGAAAAGGGGGAGGCAATTTTTTTTCCTTTTTTTTTCACGGCTTAACACTAGGCGGCGCCCTTTTTTTTGTTCCTTTTTTTCCTTCCTTTTTTTCACGATGGAAGGCGGCGACTTTTTTTCCTTCCTTTTTTTCCCGTTTTTGTCAAATCATTATGGAGAACTGTTGGAGATTACATATTTTTTGCTTTGGCATATCTATTTCAGAGTTGACAAATTCTATGTTTTGCCAAACCAAAATTGCCAAACTGTTGGAGTTGCTCTTAGACAGGTCACTCTTACAAAAGCGGAAAGTCTCTTCTATTTTGTAAAAGAAACAATAATTAGGCAAGTCACTCATCATAAATAATTAGTCAAAAAATATCCATAATAAAAATATACAAAATTTTCAGAATATATATTTTAAAAATAAGGGGATTTCATTACGTAAGTAAAGGAACTTATAATTCATTCTTCCCCCCTCGATGCACATTCGACCAAGCATACCTAGCACATAAGCACCTTGATTACAATTTCTACCTTTAAAATGACAAACGAAACTAATAAACAAGGATGAAACTTAGGACTTTATTGTAGGATTGATCTCCCATCCAGGATGGCCCAACGACCTATTGGGCCTTGAGCTCCCGCGCACGCTCCAACGCGCAGTGAAAACAACCAATCACGCGCTCGCGCGCACTCTCCCACGGCCCACGCACAGTCGAAACCGCCTATCACGCTCCAGCACGCTAGTCAATCCCTTGCACCTCCGCCAGCTTCTATTGATTCCCTCCGCGCACCCAAACCAGAAAGGCTTCCCACCACGACTCCCTTCGCGCCGCCCAGATCTCGCCCGACCTCCTTCCTCTACGCCGCACGGAAACCGGCTCCCCCACGCCGTCCGGCCGTTACCCTCCCCAACGTCGCCCTCGGCGGCGGCGCCCGGAGTGCTGCCTGCCCTAAGCGGCGCCCGATCGCCTCCTTCCGCATCTTTGGCCCGGAGTGTCGTCCGCCCACGGAACGCCATCCACCTGCCACAGCCCGCCGCGACGGCCCCCATCCAAGCACAGGCGGAGGAACGCCCTCCACGCCCAACGCCACCCTTCGCACTGCTCGGAGCGCAGTCCGTCCACGCTGCTCGGACACGCCTCCACAGGTCCACCGCTCCGCATCTCGGACCTCTACTATGGCCGCGGCGGCGGAACCTGAACCTGAACCTGGTGCGCCACCAGCTGTCCGCCGAGTCGCCGACCCGCTCTACGACGTGGAGTGGAACAACGGCACCACATTCTACTTCAACTCCTCGGCGTGCCGTGTCGAGCAGTTCCCCGTCGGCTTGTTGCCGCTGTGGTGGCTGTCCGGCGACCAACCATAGCCCAACGCCTAGGTAAATTTCTGTTTTCCAAAATTAATCATCTACGCTTAGCTTTTATAATATTGTAAGGTATTTAATCTCCATATTGCTACCACGTAGCAGCTATTTGCAGAAAGGAAACTGTTGTCATTTAGGTTGCTTCCTTTCTGGATCATAGTGTTGTTCTTCTGAAGTTTTTGTGGCCTGCTTTTCCAATTATGACGTCGTGCCTTAGCCTTCGAGCCGGCGCTTGTCACGAGTAACATACTTATGAATTTTATGTTTTCTTAGAGAAACTTTATCCGGGACTGCTCCCATCCAAGCACGGGCGGAGGAACCTCTTCCAGGCCCAAGGTGAGGCACACACTATTTCTGGGATTTATGTGCTGCCATATGCAAGGTATAACCTTCAAATTAAGTTCATGAGATTTCATCTTCCCCATCCTGTATTATTTTCTCTGCCTTTAAAATACTACTCTATATAGTGAGACTGTGCATACATTAGATCCTTCAGTTTCATGAGTTTACACAAGTACCGAACAAAATAACAGTTGGCCCCTGCAGATTGTGCACATCTATTTGCGCAAGTTGATGTCTTACCAAGATGTTAGCTGTTGGCGTGACTGTGTATTTTGATAATGCTAATTTGTTCTCTACATTCCTGTATTTGATCAACAATCATAAGCTGCTAGGATCTCTTAATTCATGATGGTAAGAGCAGAACATGAACTCTGAATCCTGCATTGGATTTGTCAATCTGAACTTTGAACTATGAGTTGGGTCAATCATTTCTTTGCTAACCTATATTCTCAAGACTGAAACTAAATTCACATGATGTCATATATTTGATAGAGATTTGCTAACCCCTGAAACCAATATGGATCAAAGAAAAATTATGCACACTGATAGGAAAACTAGGCGCAACAAACCTACAAGCCATTTTTTCTTCTTGCCTGAAGCTACAATCGGAATGTTTGTTAGATAGAAGGAAGCATGTTATTGTCACCTCTTGTCTCTTAGATAATTTTTTAATTGGACCTGGTATGATTTTCTGAGGACTTAACAAGCAGCGAGTTGTGTGTCCTTCTCGTACGAACAAAAAACATGTTACCTACTTATTTTCCTTTATGCAAAATAAAAAGACAGCTCTGTTTGGTTGTTGCGCTGCAGGGAGAAGTTGTGAGAACATTGACTACAACCACTGGGGTGAAGTTGATCGAAACATTGAGGAATTATATTTTTTTAATTGCACAACATATTGTAAAACACAAACTTGTTATGATTGAAGTGAACACTCGTGTATTGCAACTTGTAAGACATCACGATTACGGTATTAATTTTAGATACAGTATAACACACGAGCATACATATGTTATGGTAATATTATGGGTACCCATTGCAACGCACGGACATTTACCTAGTAAACAAAAAAAAAAACAGAATACACAAAACCAAACGGATCAGTTAAAAAAAAACGACCAAACCCAACATGGGAGGAGGGTGGGCGGCGGGCCGAACAGGTCTACACTGCAATATCTGTTTTTTTAGCAACGGGCGAGGGCTGCTGAAAGAATCAGCCCACTGGGGCCCATCTTCTCAACAAGTCATCCTTGCCTGTGGGCCGTGGCCTCTGAGAAAGTGAGAATCCTTTCCAATCACTCTTGCAGCGTCCACGTGTCCAATTTCTATTGGAGACGGGTCCCAACCGGCAGCGAAATTACCCTTCCCTTTCCCCAGCAGATCCCCCGTTTCCCCCGCAACCGCGTCGGCGATGGCATCCGCGGCGGCGACCGGCGACGGCGAGAAGCCGCGCGCGCACCTCGGCAAACCCCTCCTCGCGCCGCCGCTTCCCCCTCAGCAGCCATACTACGCCTACCCGGCCGCCTCCTACGCGCAGCCCGCCCCGCCGCCGCCGCCCCCGACGCTCGTCTTCGTCCCGGCCCCCTGCTCCCCGGTGCTGGTCCGCCTGCGCCGCCTGCGCCCGCGCCGCGCGCCCTGCCTCCGCCGCTTCTGCACGCGGACGCTCCCGCTCCTCTTCTTCCTCGGGCTCCTCGGTGGCCTCGCCTTCCTCCTCTACCCGTCCGACCCCGCCGCCCGCGTCGCCGACCTCCGGGTCGACAGCTTCCGCGTGCAGCCGCCCCTCCTCGACCTCGGCCTCGCGCTGCGGCTCCGCGTCCGCAACCCCGGCTTCTTCCTCCCGCTCCGCTACCGCGCCGTCTCCGCCGCCGTCTCCTACCGCGGACACCTGCTCGGGTCCGCCAAAGCCTGGCCAGGGTCCGGCGAGCTTGCGGCTAGGGGTGAGGTCTATGCGGATGCCCAGGTGTGGGTGGACGCCGGGAGGGTGCTGGATGACGTGATCGAGCTCATCGGAGACTTGGCAGCGGGGTCAGTGCCGCTGGAGATCGTATCTGAGGTGGTCGGCTCGATCAAAGTGTTCCGTTTCCACATCCCTGTCAAGGTAACTGCGTGTTTGCCCGCTATCAATAGTTTGCTCAGGACTCAAAGATCGATGGTTGCAAAGACGGGGGTTTGGAATTGGGTTAGAGAATTTCTAACACTTAAGGACATGAAATGCTAGCTGTTGGATCTGTTTATAAGTATTGTTATGTAAGATTGAAGGATTTGCATTAGGTTGATAGGGGGCAGATTCAACTCTTCTAGGCATAGGCATAGCATATGAGCTCTTATCATGGATTGAGTGGTCCGAATTACTGAACGGGATTTGCAATTTGGCATGATCATAAGAACATCTCTTTGTTCACCTGGGATGTTAATAGTGATACTGCTTCATTTTTTATGGTTCCTAGCTTTCGTGAATGATGATATTGATCGTGAACTTGTGATTGAATCTGGATTGAAAAGAATTGGGAACATAGTGGCTTGGATACTTTATTAAAAAAGTGTATGTCAGTGATAGCTCAGATGTGGGATGGGCAGCTGGAAAATAGTTCTTTCATTCCATATGATATGTCCCTAGCATCTGTATGGACAGCACCATCATACTTGGTGGTAAGCGAATATGGAATAGGGTTCATTGGCATCTCCTTTGTTGTCATATTTTTTTTGTCTTGCAATTTCCATGTTAATAAAAGCAAGAACTTATTTCAACCTTCTTCTTTCTATATTTGTGGGAATAATCTAATTTTTATATGACCAATAATGTGTCTGTGTTTTTATGCTGTTGCTATATTCAGATAAATCTGTTAGTTTGCACGTAAATGTATTGGAGGATGTAAGGGAACTGTCAGAAATAGTTATTTATTAGTACAAATATGGACCCAATAAATTTGGTCGAGTCCATTTGTAAAATTAGATTTGTTGGATGACTTTGTTAGTCTGTCTACCTCCATTGTACATTTGTACAAACAGCACTGTTTTAGTCCTGAAGGGTTGGTATATCTCAGAATATTTGCGTTGAATATGGTTTAGTCTCTATATGAATGTGGCCTTAGGCAAGTTTGTTCTAACATAACAATCAGGCTCATTAAAAAGAGTGTTTTTTTCAATGACAATATAAATATGAGAACTAGTTACACAGATGTTAACTGCAAGGGACAGTACCACAAACTGCATTGAAGAATTATTAACATAAAGTATAAAGTAGTCAATCACATGATTGAGCTGGTGCCAAAGGGTGAAGGAAACAGTATGGTGGACAAATAGGAGTCACCAAAGGATCAAACTACTACCTCAGAATCAATATTGCCCTAGAATGCATGCTGTTAACACTTCAAACTTTGATTACTAACACACAAGTATCTGCATATGCAAATATACTAGTAGATTTATCATCAAAAGTTTTCCCTTTTTTTTCTGATTTTATATACATGAATATAAATATTTTGCTAAACAATTTGGTTAGGATAATGCAGAGGCACTCGGCCATGTAGGTAATGTGCTATCTTCTCCCTGAAAAGGTGCATCCAGATTTGTTAGACACTTACTATTACAGTAGCAAGAAGATGATATAGTGATTTCAATTATGAAGTTTAGCATAGATTTGATGTCACATTTGAATATTTGATGGTGATAATTGTACATGTGCCAACGTGTACAAGTGAGAAAGACATTCTAGATTGGATAGCTAACTGATGCAAGATTTGAGTTCCCTGAAACAGAGTCATTTGAAAAATTGCGAGAATTGCTAGAATGTGGAGAATATATTCAAAAGAATTGGAATGTGTTGAGTACTCAAAAAGCAGAACAGTAAATATATAGCTCCTGAAGTATTAAATGCACTCTACTCTTGAAGTTTGTACCATAGAAGCTATTGTTAGATGATGTTTGTACCTTATAAGGGAGCATTTGTTTGCTCATCCTTTTTTACTTCAATATCTCAGGCTTCCCATTTCTTAATGAAAATCTAGATATTAAGCTGTACTCCAGAGTCCAGAGCAAAATGCAGGATCATATTTCTTAATGAAAAGCTCTGCCCTCTTTCGATTTCTTAATGATGTTTGTATCTTCATGTTATATGTTTTTTATGCAATTCTAGTGTGGGTCAAACCTCTTAAGTAACGCCTCTGCTAATCCAGGGTCTCATATCATGCTCGGTAAATATCAGCCCAGAGACTCAGAGAATCATAAGCCAGGATTGCTATTAAGGTAATGACCTTATGTTCTGTACAATTTGTTATGTATGCTATCAGGTTACGATATGAATTTTGCACCTTTTTCTGCAGTGCGAATGTTCCGAGGCCCCGTTCCTGAAGATATTATAAAACTGCAGAGCCTGCTGAATGGAACTGAAGTAGCTATCTGTATATAATCTGGATATTATGTTATGTGTAGGCTGGAACAATAAGTAATGAATAACATGTTGGACCACAGGGTATGTATATCTTGTCTTGCAGTACATATCAGTACAGCCTGTCTATTTGTAACTGGTTGATGTCACCTTCACCCATATGGCCATATGTACCATAGCATAGAAGTTAATGGTGTATGATTTATGGTGGCGGGCAACTTATGATTTGTGCTATTTGAATTGAAGCATGGTACTGAAAGATTGGTGAAGTCCATATTTTCGTGACATTCAGCCAGCTTCCGGTGACCAACATATTTGGTGCATCATGCTGGTACTAATACTATCGACCATGCCGAGCAAAGTCAGTATGAAATGAATGGTTTCTGATACTGATATCAGTAGCTTTGAGGCATATGTACAGTCCACTAAGGGACTAACTTTTCCTCTTACCGCCACCTAAAAGAGAGAAACTAAGCAAAAAAAATTGATGGAGTTGTTGATCTTTGCTCCAATTCTAAGTGGCCTCTGGCTCCTGAACTTATGTGTACAAGGGATTAGAACAGTGGAAGAGCTAGAAAAATGATATTAGTGCCTCTCTTTAGGCATGGACGTATGGGCAGCACATGTCGTTAGACCCACTAATCCAATGATCGCATGTTCAGAATCATAAGATCTGTAGGACAAGATGGGCCCTAAATTATGGGAGACCACGCGAGATTGTTCACTTGTCCACCTTGCATGCATCATTCAGTGCACACATTTTGGATAATGGTCCCTGGTCATGTTTTCAAATCTGAATGATATGGTGGATGTGTGCCACATTTTGGATAATGGTCATTGATCATGTTTTGAAATCTGAATGATAATGGTGGATGTGTGCCACACAAGAACACAATGGTGTAAGGTGATACGATAAACTGGTGTGGCCGTACATGGTAGCATCCATGATGTGTTGCCGCCGCTGGTTCAGTCAAAGTCCCTACCGTGTAATCTGCATATCAACATAATTCATTTTTTTTGTACTCCTACATGATTTGAGTTATGCCTTAATGCACCTTTTGGAACCTCGGTATGTACTGACCTTGACCCTTGTTACATGCATACTTAAACTGAAACTTTGACTAGTTTGAGCAGCAGAACTGAAACTTTCTTCGGAGTTTCTAGTTGATCAAGAACAAAACCATTTTTTTCGCTTTCTTTTCCACAACCACTCTCTGTGTCAGCAATGGCTTTGGAAGGGAATTTGCAGATTAAAAAAAAAAAGCAAAACCATGAATTTCAATGTCGAGCAGCTTTCACTCCATGAATTTGCAGATTAAAAAAAAAGCAAAACCATGAATTTCAATGCCGAGCAGCTTTCACTCATGAATTTGCCGATCTCATAAGAGAAAGGAAACAGCAACACCAGGTAAGGAACCAACAAAATAGTTTGTTCAAAAATCCAATCTAAAACAATATTATTTACCAATAATACCAAATAACGGCAAGTTCTGATAGTACCACCAGTCACGGTTGCCGCTAAAGCTGCTGCAGCTTATTCCGTAGTAGTTAAGAAAAGGAATTATGGATACAAGTGACATATTATTCCTCACCATTCTGACAAAAATAAACAGATTCAATGATACAAGCTTGCGAGCATAGTTTGGGAACAGCATTCCTCTCAGTTCTTCACTGTGGTGACATGCCTCAGAAGCATCTGAATGACGTCTGGGGAGATGCTTGCAGCCTGCTGGCTGAGCTGTTCGATTTTGTCCGTTGTCTCTGCCTCGAGGCGCTTGACGTTCGCACCAGAGTCACCACTGCTCTGTAGTCAAAAAGACATACAAGTGAGGTCCTGTAATCCTGCGGGGGCGAAACGGGATAGGATGTGCAGGTGTGCATACCTCTGCAACCTTCCTCTGGAACTCAGCCTCCATCTGGGCACGGTATTCGGCTATTTCCCTCTCAGCCTCCTCTTTCGCTTGCTTAAGCCTTGCTGACTTAGCTATTGAACACAGGAAACATTCATGTTCATATGACAGAATATTAAGAGGAAGGGAGGGGAGGGGAGGGGAGGGGGGGGGGGGGGGGTAAAGGGGTTGGTTTTTTAGCTTCCTATTAGCTGACAATTTGCAAAGAAGTTTAAAAGACATTTGTGCAGCGCATGGTTCACAATGGACTATATTTTTGCTAATGGGGCTGATAAAAGCAAGATTTCAACCCTTTTTTTTTTTATTGCGATTGCGACTTAGCTGTAGAACACACAACAAAACATTCAAGTTTATACTGCAGTCTACTGAAAGGGAGAACATAGTCCTTGATCTGTTAGCTTTGTTGTTAAATCTCACCAGAAAACACTTAACAGTTAAACATGCTTTTGTGTGCTGGGAAAAGGGAAACTAAACTTTTTTCCCGCCTTTAGACTAAAGATTGCTCTGTGCAGAGTTGGACACTAAAATATATCATGATCTCAACTCAGGTAGCTAGCTATATGCAAATTTATACATTGTAACTTTGGCATGAGAGGGCGTGGACAAACAATCAGACCAGGTGCAGTATATTTGGTATGAATTTTATATAGTGCTATCATGCCGCTTTTTTCTCCCCTACAGTTCACAAACCAAACAATACATTACCTTCACTCTCACTCTACAAACATCAATTGAGGATCAGAGAATGATATCGAAGTGAGTGGAACAAACTCCTTCACAAGATTGTTACTGCCTAATGCTATGCTAGATTTGCAATGAACTCGAACCCCAGAAAATAAAATGAGAAAACAGTGCAGTACCAGCTCTAGCCGCGTTCACAATTTGCTGAGCATCCTGCTCCGCAGCCAGCAACTGCTGGATCCCACTCTGGCGCCTGTTCGCGTCCATCTCTCAGCTCCTGGACAGAACACAAAAGGACCGAATTAATTCAGAATCAGAGACGGACCTCAGCTATCTCAGATTCAAACAAACGGCGCGTAAACCTAGATCGCCACAACACATTATGCCAGACGTGTGCTTTCCATGCCATTATCCAGAGATTGCGCCGCGCAGGCAGAGGGACCAACAGATCCGCCGCGCCGCGAAGCGACGTATTACAATTTACAAGAGACCCGCCGAGGAAGATTTGGGATCCAGGGATCACGTCAGAGAACCGACGCCCACGCACGGGAACGGGAACGGGGACGGGAACAGCGATCCCCGCGGATCGAACGGATCCCCGGGTCCGCGGCGAGCGATCCGCGTAAAGAAAGAGACAAGAAAACGCAGGGATCTTGGCGTGGGGTTACCTGATCTGGGTCGGAGCACGGTGGCCGGAGCGGAGGGCGGGGGAGCGGGTGCCGAGATTGGGGAACAAATCGAGTTCTCTGGAAAGGAGGAGGCGAGGCGATGTGGGAGGACGGTGATTGGTGATCCCGCCGCGTATTACAAGACAAAAGACAACGTGGCTCCACCTACATGGCGGGAGCACCGGCTTGGTAGTTGGTAGGGTCCACGGAGCTGGATCTGATTTGTATCCAAATTTTTGTATTTCTGGAGTCGAATACGAATTTGGAATACAAGGCAAAAAAAAAATCATCGCAAACAACGGACAATTTATAGGATCATCTGTTCCTTCTAAATTATAAACATTTGACTTTTTTATAAAAAAACATATGTAAATATAGTTAAATTTATAGCGGTTACGATCATAGATCATCATATGTATATTACGCCTACAAATTCAAGATAAACAAATCATAGCTCTAGTCATCCTAGCCTAATGTTGATATCTAGGATCAATCAACACTCAGTGTCCATGTCACATCTATTGGTATCCTAGCAGAGCAGTGGTATAGGTGCTTGCGGAAACAGCGGTAGTCTCATCTGGCAAAAGGCTATAGGCTACCACTCAGGCGAGCGTTGGGAGGGAGAGAACGGTACTATGGCTCTGTTTAGGTCCCTTCAAAATTCCAAATTTTCTGTCACATCGAATATTTGAACACATGCATGTAGTATTAAATATAGATAAAAAAATATAACTAATTACACAGTTCATCTGTAATTTGCGAGACGAATCTTTTGAGTCTAGTTACTCCATGATTAGACAATAATTACCACATACAAACGAAAGTGCTACAGTGTCAAAATTCTAAATAATTTTGGATCTAAACGTGGCCTATGCTAAGATTTGGGTGTCGAAAAAAGGCTAAAGCAAAGATGCAGTACTCCTAGATGAGTTTGTGGTCTCGATACAATAGCTGGCCCCAGAAAACATCTCTGGGACAATCCTAGATGCTTCTTAGTGGTCGTGGCATGACTTTTTGATGAAACAACACAAGAAACAGAAACTAACTAAAGTATAGTATCTGAATTTGCATACATATTGATTGAAGATAATTAGGTGTCGTTTGGAGCGCTTCGCGGAGGTGATTCTCAGGAAGAATTACTTTTTATTTGCCAAACGTAGTTTTAGTGCGAAGTGATTCTATGCTGATTCTTTGAAGTGATTCTCTGAAATGAACTAAAATGTTGAGAGCTTAAAAAACCATTTTACCTGATTCTATGAAGATCTGGGCGTGTTTGGTTCATACCCAAACATTGCCGCAGTTACCGCGCCGCATCTTTGTCTTCGTTTGGTTCGTAGCGGCAGTTGTGGCATGCCAAACCCTCGCCAACGTTTGCCAGTTCATTTTTTTACGCCAAAGTCTACCGTGAGTGTGGCGGACGAAATGAAGGCCGCACTTTTGGTGCTGCCAAAGACTGGGCGCGACAACTTTTGGGTGCCATCTAAACGCTCCTTGATTTTGAGAGTTTAGACTAAACAATCAAAGAGAATTATTTTTAGCCACAAAATCACTTTATCATTAAATCAGGAAACATAGCTGGAGAGTTCAGAGAACATAACTGTACCAAAAAGGGCCTTAGGCAAGATCGAGTTGTTTTATCAGAGCTAAGAGAATTTGCTTGCTTGAGAAGCAAACAGAGTGTTCGGTTCGTACGTAGGATGTGCAAGGGATGAACTGTACACCCGGCCATGCTGGTTGCACTGTGTGAGTGAGTGTAACGGACCAACGGTAGCCTCACACACAGTTGCAATGCAAGCGATATGCATGTGAACGCCAACGCCGAGAGTGCCGATCGAGTGGCCATGCTGGCTCTGACCACTGACACCCCATTCGTTGTCCCACATGAAGAACAGAAGGCCATGCATGATCGAGCATGACGACGACGCGTCCATCTTTTGTCAATTTGCTAGCAGTGATGACGACGATCGACCATATATATTACATTTACATGCCTGTAAAACTTGCCATTTGGGCACACATCTTGTGTTACCCAGCAACAGCAAACAGCAAACAAAAATACTTGTCAATTTTGTCTGCGCACGCATATATACTGTGTAGAATAGGGGCCACGTACGCTGCTTGTCGCCATGCCACCAACTCCATCAGCTGTGGCAACATCTGGCGTCGCATATGCTGCCATTTACTTTTGCTAGCTGTAGTGAAAAGAGAGTACCCCCGGCACAGGCACAGACAAAGGCAAGGGCAGTATGGGAACACAGGTGCGTACTGGACTTCTCAGCATCGGTTGTATCGAAGAGATAATCCTCGGTTGTTCAATTGTCGTCATCAACATGTATAAAACGATCAACAGGGTTTACTCTCACGTGATAAGCATGAGCTCAGTACCTGCTACTCTGTCGTTAGCGTGCAAGTATCATATATGTCCATCGGGGACAGACATTAGCAATGCCAGCAATATTGATAAGAATCTCTGGTGCCTAGTTTCAGTGAACAAATTCAATGACATATTAAACGTGCTATGAACTTAGCAAATATGCTAACATGGTATAATGTTAATGAAGAGGGAATGATCAAAGTCCCATAGAAATAATAAAATGGATTTTAGGAGGATGAAACAGGTTTACATTGTTTCCAACATAAGGGGGTCATGGAAACACTAACATGAAACCCTGTTGAGAATGGACTAATAAGACAATATGATTCGGTATAGTCTCATAAATGTCACGTTGCCACTAAAACTATTTTTAATGGAGAGTTTGCTGATGTTATTTTCATAATTGTCATATTATGTATAATAAAATGAAACATGGATAAAAATCCACCCTCGAATACATAGTTTTAGATTTAATTTCATGTTTTTTATAAAGTTGATAACTGCAACAAGAGAGTTTTATCCGGATGAAACTCATATTTTCTTTTTTTCTTTAAAAATATTGTCATGTCATCAAAATCACCTATGTGACAGCATGTTAAATAAAAAAACCCACGTGAAACTTTTACTAAGACTAACCTTATTTCTCTTGTGCTTGTCTATTGCAACAAAAATTGAAACTACTAAGAATAAATTTCAGTATCACGCTATCTAAATATTGGTAGAGAGATACTCCCTCCATTTCAAATTATATATAAGACATATTTTGGTTTTTTAATATATATTTTTTACTATGGACTTATATGTACACCATGTTTAGATATAGACAAAAGTATTTGTATCTAGAAAACATCTTATTGGAATAAAAGAAGTAGTTGGCTAAATAAATATTACAAAGTTTGAATACCGGGATTCACGTACACCTTGTTAATTAAAAATAAAACACATGATGTAATTCCCATGAAATATGTTAAGGTAAATAAAAAGTGCATCCTTGAAAACTATTTTTTATAATAAATATAGTACTCGCTCCGTCCTAAAGATGATATTATTCTTAAATAGTGCTGAATCAAATAGTATTAAATTTAGCTGAATTTATATACAAAGATTTTAATATTTATTATAATAAATAAGTACCATTAGATTCTTTATAAAATATATTTGTTGCATTGCATTTATTTAGAGTTAAAAATGTAGATACATAAATTTAGTTAACAATTACAAACTATAAGATGGGTATGTTGGGTACTCCTTACTCAACTTTAGTCACTTCAATTGCCAAACATATACTGATTAAAAAGAGACTAAAGTAGTTTAGTCAGATTAATTACTCAAGAGTA
The DNA here is from genome assembly GCA_022036555.1 of Microstegium vimineum. Classification (NCBI taxonomy): domain Eukaryota; kingdom Viridiplantae; phylum Streptophyta; class Magnoliopsida; order Poales; family Poaceae; genus Microstegium; species Microstegium vimineum. The sequence goes on from CM039120.1 coordinate 49,626,303, forward strand.
GCTCAAAGGGACTATAATATATATGTCTTGTTCGGCTATTTTTTCGCGATTGATAAGTTGATTGATGTTGTTTTTGACTGTTTTATTATGCCAATAAGCTAAACTGGTAAACCAAGCGGTTTGCCCCTCAGTAATTGCCGCATCTGACCTGCATCCGCCCACACCCCATTCTCTCTCTCGCTCGCTCGCCATCTCTCGCTTGCATCTGCCCTCCCCTGCTGCCACCGTTGCTTCCTAGGCCGCCAACACCAACACTGCGACAATGGCAGTTGAGTGCGAGGGAGCAAGGGCAGCAACCCGCCAAGCCAGGAGAGAGAGCGAGAGCAGCCAGGGGCAATTTGTGCATTCAATAGGAGCAATTTGCTCTTTGTTCAACTACTTCATAAAAGTGAAAAAATAGTCATTGGTTTTAAGATAAATTTTAGTCACTCGAAACCAAATAAACCCAGAGACAGATGAAACCTATCTAGAGGGTCATCTCTTGGGGTGTTTGGTTGCCTGACTTATTTTTAGTCCCTTGTCACATCGGATATTTGGTACCAATTAAATGAATTAAATATAATTTATATTATAAAACTAATAACATCGCCATGTAGTATTTCACGAGACGAATCTATTAAGCATAATTAATCCATCATTAACATATGTTTACTATAGCACCATATTGTCAAATCATAGACTATTTTATATCAATAGATTTGTTTCGTAAAATAGTCTTCGGCTGACAAATTAGTTTTATAAATAATCTATATTTAATACTCCTAATTAGTGTCTAGATATCCGATGTGATAGAGACTTTTTTTTTAATCCCTATAACCAAACAGACCCTTATTCTCTTTGTCTATCACCTCCGTAGCCATCGAGGTGCAATAATGATGATGGTGCCCAGTTTTAAGCTTGATTTGAACACGTACCAATAACCTATATATGGTGAGATTACGACCTCAAGCGGCAACATGTGAGCAGTCCCTTTCCCCTCGACTTTGGTGGACGTGCTATCGAAGAGGTGTCTAATTCGAATTCTATAAATTAATTATGGCTTAACATCCACCTACGTATTATTAGGGGACTTTTACATGTACTCCACCATCTCTTATTAGCTGTCGTTTTAGGTTTCGATCCGTGTCACAACTTTGATTAGATTTATATAAATACGTATAATATTTGTGTCTCCAAATAAATTTATTAAAATACTAGATCAAAAGATCTATCTAATGATATCAATTATGTATCATAAATATTAATAGTTTTACATATAAAATTAATCAAAGTTATTTCACAGAAAGTGAGAAAGACAGATATTTAGGAACATATGAAGTATATTAATACACAAGCCATTAAAAAAGATGAATTCTCACAAATGACCAAGCGGTTCAAGGTGTAGCATTGGTCTTTTGCTCTTCACGTCCCTACCGTCAGATTTATCTCTAACAATGTTAAATTGCAATGGTGAAAAATAATAAATACTCTATATCTAAATATATCATTAATTATTTTTAAACGTCTTAACAATTTCAAATAAAAAACTCAGAAGTACAAAATTGTACATGTTTCGTGCGCGTTGCTATCTACCACTACCTGTACCTGGTTTCATGCGGAGGTACAGGGTACCCCATCGTCCCCGTCCCTGGTGAGCCCTCCACTCCCCAGTCCCCACCGCTGGAATCGAATCGAATCGAATCGACGGGCACCACACCACAACGAGTGATTATATCCCCAAACTGACCCTCCACGACACTCCTTTGCCACCCAAGCACCGCTTCAAAATCCCGGGATCCTTCCTGCTGCATCACCGCCGCCGTAGCCCGTGGTGGTGTGGATCCTCATCCATCCACACGATCTTTCCCTTCCCAAATCTACTCCTCCGCCGCCGTCAGTCGGAGCAAGCGCCCGTCTACCTCAGACAGAGCTCGTCGTCTCCCTCGCGTCAGCACCTCCGCCGCCCGCCCCGGCGAGCATTGTCCGCTTGCCTTCCGCCCACGGGTTAGCTTTCTCCCCCGTCCCCCTCTCCTACGTCTGAGATCGATTGCCCGTTGTTGCCTTGCAGAATCGTTTCTCTGCCGTGCCCGTGAGTACATACACATACCCGAATCGTTCTTGATTTCTTCCTCCTCGATCCGTTCAATTCCCTGACGATTCCTTCGGATGCCTGCCAGCTTGCGCGCGAATGCAGTTAGCAGTTTCCCAAATTTCTCTTTGTCTTGTCCCAATCTTTGAAATCCGTTTGTTCTCTGCTATGCGTTGCTGCCCGGCTGCCACCACTCGCCCAGTCGCTATCACTGTTTCGATTTCGATTACTGCTTTGCCGAAAGCCCGAAACTTTTCTCTCTTTTCATTTAGTGGGCAGAGGAGAAGAGTAGAGACATCCTTTTGAAACTCTGAAAAAAGAGACATCCTTTTCTATCCACGTGCTGGCTAGTACGGAGTACATGCATTCGGCATGAAGAAACGAGTGGACTCTGGTCTCTGACAGACACCAATTATTGCAGGTGCATTTGATCCGTCCCGGTCCGGCCGCCTACACTACACCATGTCCAAGTCGGGAGCGCTGGATCTTGCTTCTGGTCTCGGAGGGAAGATCGACAAGGAGGGAGTCAAGTCGGCCGTCGATGAGTATGTTCCTGGATCTGCCCATCTTACTTCATTTAGTATTCCTTCAATTGTTTTTTTTTTTGCGAGGAAAGAAGAATTATATATTATTCCTTTAATTGTTGGGTACAGAAAAATGTTAGCCCGCATCTGATGTACGTATGTCCTCTACTATGTCACTATTATATCTGTAGCCAAGTCTCGTTGCAATGTAATGGGTCCCATTTTATATTGTCCATGGTACTGAACTGTATACTGTTTGTCAGTACATTATTGACAGCTTCTGGTCCATATTACTGTTTGTCAGTACATTATTGACAGCTTCTGGTCCATATTAGCTCAGGATAGTCCACCATGTGTCAGGTTTAGTTGGTAGCCTTTCCTTTCACCATATAGTACTTGCCATTAAGGAGCTACCAAGATATTCATTTTTCTCCTTTGCATGAAAAGTAGTGTTCAAATGGCTAAATGGAACTAGCATCCTGGTTCAAGGATGCTTATGTTCTTTCCCTTTCCAAGAGAAACTCGTCCATTTGTCGAGAGATCGGTAAAACACCTCACAACCGTGATTTACAAGATTACTGCAGGTTCTCATTATGAGGAGAAATCCTAGACGTATACCTTGAATCTGCTAGACAATATCTAATACTATTATTCCATAGTTATCTTTATTGAATTTTAATCTTTGAAGTAAATATTTTAACAGGTATGAGAAATATCATGGATACTATGGAGGGAAGAAGGAAGCAAGGAAGTCCAACTATACTGATATGGTAATATAAATTTTTGAACAGAGAAATTTATGTTGTGTGTAAATTTGATGCCCCTTATTCGAGCTGTACTATGATTATGTAGCTAGCTGCAACTGGTGCAACCTGAAGGTTTCTGAGCTTTTAGTTCTATTTGATATTTGAATAGATTCCTTTGAGGATATATTTGTTAAAAAAATATTTAAGAGCTGGGCAGAAGCACATCTTTAGTTTAAAAGACCAGTGGCGCTGAAACATGTTTCTTTGGCTGTGCATAACCTCATGATGAATCTTACTATCATATGAGCTGAGGCTATTTGCTTCTTGACATTTTTACATACTTGAGATAAGATACATATCAGAAGCTGACATGTCCCTGAATTTTCAGGTTAATAAATACTATGATCTCGCCACTAGCTTCTACGAGTATGGTTGGGGTGAATCCTTCCACTTTGCTCATAGGTGAGGACTCCCTTGCATAAAGAGTAGATTCTTGGTCTTCATTTGTCAAAACACAAGAAATCTTTAGTGCCTATTCAAAATAAACTAGAGAGTTAACATAATGTTATATACTTATACTTATTTACGACCTTTGATAATTGAACTATGCTTACTATGTTAGATGGAATGGAGAATCCTTACGTGAAAGCATCAAGCGACATGAGCATTTTCTTGCCCTGCAACTTGGTTTGAAGCCAGGAATGAAGGTCAGTTTTCCTGTTAAAATTTAATTCACAGTGGTTCTTGTTGCTCTTCACTAACAAGAGGTGTGCCTTTTCATTTATCAACTGCAGGTTTTAGATGTGGGCTGCGGAATAGGTGGACCACTGAGAGAAATTGCAAGATTTAGGTTGGATTCTTTGGAGCAAAGATCTTTAATGCTTGTGAATTGTGATGTCCTTGCCTGTAACTTTTTGACATGTGTGGCCAATGTGTTAGGATTGATTAGTCATTTTCACTTACTCCCTCTGATTTGAACGTTTTAGCCTTTCAGGATTCTATCTGTTCAATTGTTTTTTTTTAACTTGGACCATCAATATGTAACACATAGTTACCACATCATGATAAAAGCTTTGGTTATATATTTTTTTCACAATTCAACATGGTATATTTTACAAAGTGTCATCTGTCATGTTAGAGATCATGTAAATTTCCTAAACAACCTACACTTGAAATCAGAGTTAGTAAAAGCTAACACTTATGGTGAATTTGCTTTGGAGGGACAGTGCTTTCTCTTGGTCTTTATTAAGCACTTCTTTCATTTCAGTATGGATCCATTTTCTGCTAAAACCCACAGCCAACTGAATCATGCAATGGTTTTTGTGCAGCTCAACGTCAGTTACCGGATTGAATAACAATGAATACCAGATAACCAGGGGAAAGGTTATTTGAAACCACATTTGTTAAATCAGCACCTTTCAATGCTACAGTACTTATCATGTTACTCATATGCTAACATGACGTTTCAACATTCAGGAGCTCAATCGTTTAGCAGGAGTTAGTGGAACCTGTGATTTTGTCAAGGTACAGTTAGCCATCCATTAGCACATCTCTTCCTTGCTTTAGCTCTTGCTACTCTTACCTTTGGTGTTAACCAATTATCCTTTGCAGTTGCATTTCTGTTGAAAATAATAAAGTTATTAGCCTTTTTAGAGCAAATTTTGTTACACTAATAGCTCTATGCATTTGCAATGCTGTATAAAGAAGTTGCAAAGTTGTTTTTTTTATGGAGCTTAGAATATTGACCACATTTTACCATATAATAAATGCAGACTTTGTGAAGATGCCATTCTTTTTAACATAAGTTTGATGCCTGTAGATGGAGTTCTTTGAATTACTTGTTAGGCTAAAGGGCAATGGTTATGTGTCCAATGCAGGCAGACTTCATGAAGATGCCGTTGGATGACAACACTTTCGATGCTGTTTATGCCATTGAGGCGACATGTCATGCACCTGATCCGGTAAGATTTCAATTTTTTCAAATTGTCACTTCTTTACTAAGGTTTATCAATGATTTTGTTTCCTCTTGCAATTGAAAATTAAATTGCTACTTTTCTTGCAAAGGTTGGTTGCTATAAGGAGATATATCGTGTGTTGAAGCCTGGTCAGTGCTTTGCTGTGTATGAGTGGTGCATTACTGACCACTATGATCCTAACAATGCAACCCACAAAAGGATCAAGGATGAAATTGAGCTTGGCAATGGCTTGCCAGATATCAGAAGCACTGCACAATGTCTTCAGGCAGTAAAAGACGCTGGGTTTGAGGTAAGATAGATAGCATGCTTTACTCTGTTTTCTGATCATGTCTGCTTCAGTCCACCTGGGGGTAAATGCACATTTTGCTTGATATGATGTGGTTTCATAGCTTAGCCAGTGTAGATGTGTCATTCTTTTTTTTTTTATCAATGCAGGTTGTTTGGGATAAGGATCTTGCTGAAGATTCCCCTTGCCTTGGTACTTGCCCTTGGATCCAAGCCGATTTTCCCTGAGTAGCTTCCGTTTGACTTCTGTGGGACGCACGATTACTCGCACAATGGTAAGTGCAATAAATAGTTTGTTTGTTTTTTCAGACACTTCATTTGTTAGTTGTGCTATCAAATTTGTTCTGCACAATCAAATGAGTTGCCATTCTATATCACAGGATGGCAACCGACAATTAGGGGTTAGTAATAAAAGCTTAATGATTTGGCACTGAGAGTCTGTTTTTGATATTGTTCAGGTCAAGGCCTTGGAATATGTTGGTCTTGCTCCACAGGGCAGCGAGAGGGTCTCTAATTTCCTGGAGAAGGCTGCCGAAGGTCTTGTAGAGGGTGGAAAGTAAGTCCTGTTTCTCTGAGCTAGAAAGAAGGATTGCATGACTAAAAAATCAGCAACCCCAGTACCATCCTCTACATTTCCGTTGAATCTTTCCTCGTGGCTGCTTATTGTTGTTTAAACAACTACAGGAAGGAGATCTTCACGCCAATGTACTTCTTTCTTGTTCGGAAGCCTCTTTCGGAATGAGCTCTTGGATCACTTACCAGGTGATTTTGTAAGCTTCCCAAATCCATGTCTTCCTAGTTCCATGACCAGTTTCTAAGTTGTAGTGTTGCGGATTTTCAGGAGAAAGCAAGGAGGCATTCTGAAGAAGACGAGGGAACCTGCAATCAAGAAAATATTTAGTAGTTCTTCGTAATTAACGAACAGTGTAGGAACTGTTAAGCTGCGTGTTTGTTCAGTTGTTTTCGTGCTTGAGGTTCTGGTCCAGTACTATTCGTTTGTCGTTTCTAGGGGATCCTTTTCGTTATATATGCTCTCAGTAGCATAAATAAGACAGTGTCTTATAAGAGTACTCCATTGATACAGTAATTGTTTCGAGGTGAATAAACTGGGGTTGGTGATATTGTATGAACGAGACCGGGGCAACCTCTGCCTCTTGTAATTAAAATATAAAAATAAACAAGGAGACGGGCGACCCACTTCAGAATGACGAAGGAGGCGGGCGTCGGCAAAATCAACCAGTCGGCCCATCAGACTGCGGATTCAAGCCCATTCGACGGTCAACCTCTCTCGGTCGAGAACTTGCACTTGACAGGAATACACCAAGCCCAACAGGAAAATGAGCATGGGCCCCACACCTAGTCCGGCCCAAGACAAGCCTAACGATCACACACACGTTGGCCGCTTTGATTGACGGAGGGGATTCACGATGGGAATCCAAGCGTCGCCGGGATCTGGTCGCCTCTGATGCTGCCGTTGTTGGAGACGACACCGCCGTTCCACCATGCATGTGAACCACGCTGAGCCGACGCCGATCGAGGAAACAGCCGCAGCCTTCTCTATGGCGCCGTCAACCAGCGTAGGCTACGGGGACAAATGCCGAGAAGGCAATGCCCCCCTGCTCCACGGCTGTTGCCGGTTGCACTAAGGACGTCCGCAATGGTAATAGATAGATGTGGAGGTGAGAGACAATAAAAAAAGACTAATCTATAATACTGGATCTACATGTTTCTCTCACATAGTCTTGAACTACGTGAAATAGATAGACTATTTGCTTGTAGCTAGTGACTACTTTCTCTCCTATTTTTTTCGTGCCACGTCACATCTAACTAGCCAAATAGCTAGCCATTGCGGACGCCCTAATACACAAATGAACTTAGAACTTATGAGGCACGTGATTTTATACATTGGAGGCGGACATTTTTTTGGGCCCACTTCTATTATTAATTGCCAGGCTAACGCCCAAATGCCCATCTCCGTTAATGATTAATGGAATCAGACTTTGTAATTTGCACACCTCCATTAATAATAATTAATGGGGGTGGACATTATAATGTGTCCGCCTCCATTAATTGATTAACGGAGGCGGACATTATATAACGTGTCTGCCTCTATTAATCGATTAATGAAGGTGGACACCTTACAAAGCCAGTCATTAATTTTCGAAGCCCAATAAAAGTCGCACGCACGCATCTCTCTCGCACACAGCCTCTCCAACCCTGGTTTCCTCTCACGCCTCCCTCTCTCGGTCTCCTCTCCCTACAGGCGCTTGGCCAGACCTCGCGTGGCGGTCGCGGTGGCGCGGGGCTGTGCTGCTGGGTCGTCGTGGTGTGCAAGCTGGGGGTTGCCGTGACACGGGGTGGCCTGTGGTGTGCGAGGTCGACGACGACAGTGAGGTAAGCAAAAGTCTCTCCAACTCCTCTCTTTCCATCTTCGTCTCCCTCACACCTTCTTTCTCAAAAGTCTCTCCAACTCCTCTCTTTCCATCTTCGTCTCCCTCACACCTTCTTTCTCTCCCCTCTTTCAGATCTGAAGTTCGTTTGGGCCGAATCGACGACGACCTCCCTCCCACCCTCAACCACGACAACGACGCGACGCTAGATCTGTAGCAGACTTGGCTTGGCGGGCTCCACCACGTTGGCGACATGGGCATCACCACGGCAGCCTCCTCTCTCCCTCCACAACGGTGTGCAGGCGACGACAACAAGCTCGGATCTGGTGGCGACGGTGTTGCAGCCCTGGATGGGTTCATCAGGCCTGTAGATGAGCTCGACGGTTCTCTTCAGTTTTTTTCTCTTTTTTTTGTTTTTTATTCATTAACCGAGGCGGACAATGTAAAATGCCTGCCTTTGTTAATCCATTTTAGGCGGGCAATACAACCGCCTCCATTAAACTCGGATTAACCAAAGCCTTTCGTTGGAGGTCCGCCTTTAACCGCCTCCATTAAATAAAAATGACCGCCTCCATAAGATTTATATACTAGTGTTGACCCCCGCCGGGGCAATGTCGTACGTGCACCAAGCAGCTAGCTAGCCGTAGCCGTCCACCTCTCCTCTGACCTGCAAAACCAGAGACAAAGCAAACCTCTGGTGATGGAACATCGACAACCAGCAATTGATCTTCCGCCATGAGGACTCCATCAACGGTGTAGTGTAAGTGTGTAACCGGCGGCGCGAGCACATCATGAAGGAATTCCTCCGTAGTCATATGACCACCTGAATCGGTCGCGCCATTGCCATGACATCTCAAGTTTTGGCACAGAATGAAATGCCTAGGTTCACTCTTATAGGCACAACATGACAATAATTAATTGCATTGAGAGGTTGTAAGAAACAATAGCAGGATACTATATGAACATGATGTATATTCTCTAGACACCAATTCATTGGGATTTCTATGACATGAATGGTGGCCTTAATTTGATACAGCATCATGATACTCTACACACTGGGAATTGTCTAATGACACCTTTTTACCAAGCACTAATTCTAATTGATCGATCATCAATTAGTTATTTCTAGAAAATATGCGTATGTTTCCAAATAATAACAATCCAACCAACACATACTAGCCAATAAGTTAGGTTGTCGATAGACAGGCATAGTAATGTATCTAACAATATCACACAATGTTACCTTCTCACAAATCACAAACACAACGCTTTCATCATCAAATCAAAGGTTTGCACATAAAATCCCTACTAATCAATAATAACCAGCTCATCATCAAACACCCTCGCTCACAGTCGCGTACTCCCTCCGTCCCAAAATAGAAGTCGTTCTCGCTTCCCGAGAAGTCAACTATTTTCAACTTTGACCAATCATATATAAAAAAATATTAATATTTATAATACATAAGTAGTATCATTAGATATATCGTTGAATATACTTTCATAATAAATTTGTTTGGAGATGTAAATGTTGCACATATTTTCGATAAACCTAGTCAAAGTTGAGAAAGTTTGACTGACACGGTTCCCATAACGACTTCTATTATGGGACGGAGGGAGTAGTGTGGTAAACACAGACGTCCTTGCCTGCTTTTGGGAATGTCCTCGCTCCTATCATCATGGCCATGGGCCCATGGTGCAAACTGCTCCCAGCTGTGTTCTCTGAATAGGCATTTCTTTTGCCAGCCATCTCAACCAAGATTGTCAGACTACTCCTTTCCAAACTAGTGTTTGCAGTTATGAGATAAGGGCTGAGGGAATTGCTCTCATCTTCCGGTTCCGGTGGTGGCCACATAAACCTTGGCTTCTCAAGGGGCACGTCTGGTGGCGGCAACAACTTGGTGATGACCTGCAGGGCCTCCATCATGCTAGGCCGTTCTGATGGGTTTGGACTGCTGCAGGCCAGTCCGAGAAGAAGCAGACGTCTGGCATCGCTGCTGTCAAACTGCTCGGTAGTGACCACAGGGTCAACAGCATCAAGGAGCTTACCCTCCCGGTGAAGATGCCAGACCCAGTCTGTAATGTGGTCAAACTGCGCATATCTGCCGAGTGCACGCTTGCCTGTTACAATCTCAAGGATGAGCACTCCAAATGCATAGATGTCCGTATTTCTTGTAGCCCTCCCACTGTGTAGATACTCATATGCCATGAACCCATGTGTTCCCTGAAGATCTCCTCGCTCGGTATAGGAATTCTTTCCATTGTCGACAGTGCAGGCAAGTCCAAAGTCCCCTAGGCGTCCCCGGAATGCGGAGTCGATCATGATGTTGCTTGCCTTGATGTCACGGTGGAGCACCATAGGTTCATACTCATGATGAACATACTGCAGTCCAGTCGCCACATCCATGACAATATTGTAGCGAGTGCCCCATTGGCAAATAGGGCTATTCTGCTGCTGATCACCACTTCTTCGGAAAAGATGTTGATCCAAACTGCCATTAGGCATGTACTCATAAATGAGTAGAGGCTCCCCTTTGTTGTATGACCACCCTGAAATTTTATGCGCGCATTAAAAGCATACATTAGTTTCAGCCTTTCAGTTTCTGGAGTCACAACATATACATTTTTACATAACTATGTTATCTTAGTTTTAAGGAGGAGGGGGCGGGGGAGGCGGAGGGGGAGGGAGTATGTAGTGTGTCAAATTGGAAGTTGGGAAGATAATTGGTTTGGAACCACAAATACAAAATCAATTATATATCAAGAGCAATGCTATAGTGTATAAACAACTTTACTTGTTAAGGTAATATCTCAAATAAATATGGACCAATTTTTTTAGTTTTTTTTAAATTAGTTCATTATAATTAGCTAACCTAGAAAAAGAAAAGAATATCGCCAAATCTTTACTCAAAGGAAGAGAATCCAGCACAAAAACCCTTTCTTTTATGTGTGCATGCCACACACGGCCCCTTCCTTTTGGGCCCAAACGTGAACACACATTCCTATTTAGTTTTATACTAATATATACATGTATACCCACACTAATATATACATATGTACACAAGACCATTAAGTAAATACTCAAGTCTATTTATTTATGGATGAAGTTATTTTATATATTTTAGTTTATTCTGATATATTTGTCTTAAAATTGTTCAAAATTTTCATAATATATTGAGTCACATTAAAATTATACACCGATCATGTTGCATACTCAGTTAAAAAATATGTTACATAATTGAGTGTGTACATTATGCTAACTCAATTAATACATATATATAGTGAGCATGCATGTAAAGTGGAGCCACATAAAATTACATGTACACTGACACGTTCTTTGAGTACATACAAGTTTCATCATGTTGGGCACATATCTTTTCTTTACGTACGTTGAGCACATATGTATATGTACGACACGAGTTATTGCATAAAAACTAGATAGTGTATATATGCTAATTAAATTATAACATATGCAAAGTTAGTACAAAAATAAAACAAATTTAATTACTACTATACATCCAATAGATCTCGTGTGCATCAATTAGATCTTTTAAAAAATCTTTATATCTAAATCTTTCCTTATTTATTATATCTTTTAAAATTTAAAAACTAAATAAATATATATATTTTATCTATTACTTCCTAAGAAGTAATAGGTGATTCTAAACCATTCGATCTAATCAAATTAAGAGCTCACAATCATTTGAGGGTATCACAACAAAGGCCTTATAGCCTTATATCAATGACTTTTGGACACTGCTCTATTGTATCTTACAGTAGAGGCTAGTGGAATAGAGTATATAGACTTCTAGCTTTGTAAAAATTTAGTTGCTATAAACTAGCTTTAGTACATCTATATGTATTAATGCATATTTAGCTGTATATATACACTGACTAGCTCACTGGAATACACTTCTAGCTTTTGCAAAAATTAGTTGCTAAACAGGATTTAGTACAATTATGTGTATTGAGTTCTATACCTCAATCCAAGAAAAACTTGAGCTGATGGGAAGGGTCACCCTCGTGCCTTTAACGTGATAATAGGAGTTGGCTGCAATTACTTTATTTAATTATGTGTATCTAGATTTAAACTCGAGACTTCTGGCTCTGATATATCATATCATATCATATTATTAAGCTGTATGCCTGATCAGTTTAACCTAGAAGTTTAAACTAATGAAGAGTGGGCAATATACACTATACTAAAACAATATGGTCAAGGATATAGGTTTATATGTAGTTTTCATCAAAATAACATATTCATTATGCATTCATTTATAATGCTCCGATAAATCATATCATTATGCATTTATCTCGCATCAATTCGTTTGTAAGTCAAGGTAACGACTAAAGAGTGACCATGTGGATCCAAGGGTATCATCACTAACGTGTTGTACAAGGTATTAGGAAACAATATCTATAAGTAAATAAGGTAACATTGCCCCTAACCCCACCTAGATTATATAAGGCAAGCTAGCACAGGACCCTAGACCAGAACATCTAACTAAGTAAGCATCCACAATTGAGCACAAATAGTACCATTCAGCAAACACAAGACATTGTGTATAAACCTATATAAATCGATGGCTTGTGCTACATTGAGATCTAGATCCAATGCATAGCCCCATAATAATTATCGGTGGTGATAAACGACATAAGCCTGATAGTACCATGTTTAGGACCCTTCCACTCAAGGGATTCAGTGCAGTTTGTGAGAAGTGTAGCTAGCTAGTAAGATTGAAAAGAACTATTGTATGACTACTTCTATCCCCATGGGCCTTCCCCGAGCTTGGAGTAATTGTTGGATTGAACTAATCTAGATGGGTGTGGCATGACCTGATATGTTGTATCTCTTATTGAACAATATATCAAACTTGTTGCTATATATGATGGTTGTGTTGCATTGTAAACTTAACTACCCTTTTATGTAGTAGATGGACTCGTCTATGGTCATGCATATAGGATACCCAATCCATGTGATTTACATATGCAGAGTGGGAATATCCATGCATGTCTGCTAAATAGTTTAGGCCAATCCGATCGAAAATTGAACCGATAAACAAATGTTTCTGTTTTTAGTTTGAATTTCTTTGTGTCATCTTTTGTTTCTAGTGTATCTTTTGAGTATATAAACTAGAGGCAAAAAGAAGTATCCAATAATAACTTAGTAGCTAGTAAGATATGTAAATGATCTTTGTAGATAAAACATACTTATTTGTGACCATGTATGGTATAGCTGGGGCTTACCGATGAGGGGGACGACATTCTTGTGGCGCAGACGGTTGATGACGCTCACCTCTGCTAGGAAATCCTCATAACATCGGTTGTCGTTCCTTGTGAACTTCTTGATGGCAACCTCCATCACCTCTCCCTTGAGAGGACCGGGAAGCCCACATCTATAAACGGCGCCAAACCCGCCTTGCCCCAGCTTCATCGTCTCGTGGAAGTTATTGGTTGCCTTCTGAATGGCGCTGAAGCTGACTTGAATCGGCATGCCTGGAAGTTGCTGCATGGACTTGGATAGCTGGTCCAAGTCCTTCTTCCATCTCCTGTATTTTGAGTTGAAGTACATGTAGACAGTGGCAGCCACTACGGCACCCATGGCGACCGATGGTCCCAGAATCACAGATACTATCGTGGCGGTGGACCACCCTGTTGAGTCGTAGTCACTGTTACCGGGAAGCACCTCGACCGTGTAGTTCCATGTGTAGATTTCTAGGAGTTGCTCCACCGACGAGAAGAAGCCAAAATAGGTTGACGGAGTCGTGATGTCGCTGATGGCACTGGCCAAGATGGCTGTGGGGTTCTCCGGCTTTGGCTTCCCGCTGTCAATGACATAGACTGACAGAAGTTGACTATCTCGGTCGTACTGAATCCACAAGGTGTAGTTATTATTGATGAATGTACTGGAAGTTTCAAGGGTCTGTGTGGAAATTTCTATCCAAGTAGACTTAAACCCAAAGGCCTCCACAGCAGACGACGACGTCGACGTGTTGTAATTATAAAGTATAGTAGTGTTCACCGTGTCAACACAAGTGATGCCGACGGATACTTGGCTGCTGTCGGCGGTAGTTACTTGTAATTGGGAAGAGGAGGAGACGTTGGGGGAGCTTGTGGGTGGTATTACATAGGGAGCAGCAGCGTATGCATCTGGGAGAGGGAGGATGGCGAAGATCAGGCCATTACTACCTACTTTCTGCTGGTTGCTGCTGCTGCTAGACTGGCTGATGTTCGCGGAGAAGGAGGAGACTTGGAAGGAAGCCTCCTTGAGGTTGTTGGTAACAGTACTGTCGTAGCTCTTCTCCCAGAGCTGTGTCGTCTGAGGGAGGATCAGGCACCCGCTGTCAGAGGAGTTGAAGAACACCTGCTGCAGGTAACCTGTGTTCCTGCTGTAATAAGGAAAAACCTTACCGAGGTACCTACTGATCGCTGACTCATTATTACTATTATTATATGGTGGTAAGTATGATGAGCCTGTGAGGAAGAGGTTGGCGCCAGTTTGGTCGTCCAAGGTGGTGTTCACAGTGATGTAGGCCCTCTGATCTTGGTTGGAGCTGCTGGAGCATTTGCAAGAAGAAGGTTTGGCGTGGGAGATGGGGATCAGAGGGCTCAAGATCATGACGACGACTAGTAGTAGTGTAAGGACGACATGGGTGAAGGGACGACGATGGGAGGCTGCTGCTGCAGGCGGGAGCGAAACAGCAAGAGCAAGCCTACCTGCAGCAATAATACCAACTTCTTTTTTTTTTTGCGAAAAGGAGATGGACTTTCATTAAGGATGAACCATATTACAATCCTGAGCTACAAGTTGCTCGATACAAAAAGAATAACGAGAATGCCAAATAGCACTATGCTGCAATCTCCTACCTAGTTGCGCCAGTGTGTGCGCTACTGGTTTTGCTCTCTTCTAATATGTTTGAAGATCACCCTTGGCAGTCGGGTGACCGCCCTTGTTGCCTCCTGGATTGTGTAGATGGTCCTTGCACGCTGCGACCCCGGACTAGACAGATACTTAATCACCGTATTGCAGTCTGATTCAAGGACAGCCGGACCGCGAAACCATTCCGCAGCTAGACAGAGCCCTTCCTTGCATGCTAATGTCTCAATCTCGTCCAACACTTTAGGGATCCACCTCCAAGCTGAGAGGAGAACCCTGCCAGTATGATCTCTAATGATAATACCCCAGCCCGCCTCACCACCGCTAGGCGAGCATGCACCATCCACATTGATTTTGCACCAGCCCAGCTCAGGGGGCGTCCAATAAGCCATGGCTCTGCTTGGCTGTGCCACTGGCCTCCTCAGCTCAGGGACGAGCGCCCCCTTGCCCTTCTTGCCTGTTCCCCGGTCTTGTTGGACAGTGGACAGTGATTCTCCTAAGCGTAATAAGAACTCGACTGACTTGCCAATACCTGGGCCTTTGGTTGAGTGAGTGATGTTGTTTCTTGCTGCCCATATCCGCCACAGAATCAACAATAGGGATGACGCCGTGTCCTCATTCACATGGCCCAACAAAGTCACCAACCACTTAGGCCCCGTGTACAGGAGGTCTCCTTCAGGAGGCAGGCTCCAATGCTCCCTCATCGCATTCCGAAGTGTGCGAGCATGTTCGCAACCAATAACCGCATGATGGCAGTCCTCCGGAACCTGTCCACATACATCACATATGTCATCTTGGACGATATTTCTGCTCATCTTGTTCTTCTTCACTGCTAGCCCATTGTTCCCAAGCTTCCAGGCAAAAACTTTCACCTTGTGAGGGATATTCAATTTCCATAAAATCCTCCAACCTAGTCTGTCGCTTGTAGGGCTTGAACTCGTGCTGGCAACCTGCCCAAGGTTCTGTAGCGTGACCCCCAGCCTGTAGGCACTCCGGACAGTGAAGATACCAGAGCGCTCTGGGTGCCATGCAACAATGTCCTCCCCCCCCCACGTGGGATTTTGATCTTCATAATCTCTGCGACATCGTGGTTATGGAAGTAATGATCGAGAGTCTCCTCCTTCCAACAGTGATTGTCCTCATCGATAAGTTCTGCCACCCATTTCAATCGGCAAGGCCGCCGTTTGCCAGCCAACCGCAGGGAATAGTCCCTTGGAATCCAGCAACGCCGCCACAATTTCACCCTCTTGCCATCACTAATTCTCCATATTGCACCCTTTTTTAGTAGCTCCAGCCCATGCATGATTGCTCTCCAAGTTGGTGAAACTTGAGTTGGGAAAGCCGTATCTAGCAAGTCTCCATTTGGATAATATTTTGCTCGCAACAGCCTCGCACATAAAGAGTTGGGATAGCTGATTAATCTCCACGCCTGACGCGCCAACAGAGCTTGATTGAAAAGTTTCAGATCCCGAAAGCCCAACCCACCTTGAAATTTGCTGCGGGTGAACTTCTGCCAGGCAATCCAGTGGGTTCTCCTAGTGCCCTCCTCCTCTCCCCACCAGTAGCGTCGAATACTACGCTCAAGCTCCTCACATGTGGACTGAGATAGCTTGAACACGCTCATGATATAGGTGGGTATGGCCTGGGCTACTGATTTGATCAAGACCTCCTTCCCCGCACACGAAAGGAACTTTTCCGACCAAGCTGTTATTCGTTTCCCCAATTTCTCTCTTAAAGGTTGGAAACACTCTGATTTCATACGACCATCAGGAGTTGGCAACCCCAAATACTTGGCTTCAAACTCCACCCGTTGGACCTCCAAGATATGCCTAATATTTTGTGATATTCCAGGGTCTAAATTCTCTCTCGCCAACAAGGAGCATTTGGACGGGCTCAACAACTGCCCCGTCCCAAGTTCAAATCTTTGCAACAATGTTTTGATTCGCTCCGCTTGGTCTTCATTTGCTTTGAAAAATAGCAAGGCATCATCCGCAAACAGCAAGTGCGAGACACCTGTGGCATTGCGAGTAATCTTAAGTTCTTGAATGGACCCATCCAACACCTGTTTTTGTAATACAGTAGACAAAGCATCAACCACAAACAAAAATAAATATGGTGACAATGGATCACCTTGGCGCAGTCCACGAGTAGGTTGGAAGGGTTCCAATGGAACCCCATTGAAGCGCAAAGAGTATCGTACCGTGGTTACACAACTCATAATCCACTGTACCCATGTTCTATGAAAGCCCAGCTTCAATAATGCTTGCTCTAGGAAATTCCAGTCGACTCGATCATATGCCTTGGATAAATCCATCTTATATGCACAAAAATTATTCCGATCCGAGGTTGTGTGCTGAATGGCATGGAGGCATTCAAAGGCAATGAACGCATTGTCAGTAATAAGGCAGCCAGGAATAAACACACTTTGGGAAGGAGCTATCAGATCATCCAAGAGGGGTCTTAATCTGTTCACCAAGCACTTCGACACTACCTTATAAATTACATTACAGAGACTAATGGGCCTGAAATCAGTGAGGGATTCTGGGTGGGTCTTCTTAGGAATTAACACAATGGCGGTATCATTTACCTCAGGGGGCATGTAACTGTCCTGAAAAAATTTCCGGACCGCCGGGATGACATCCTCTTTGAGTACTAACCAGTTTCGTTGGAAGAAACGCGCCGGAAATCCATCTGGCCCCGGAGCTTTGATCGGTCCGATCTGAAACAAAGCATTACTGATTTCTTCATCTGAAAATTCTTTGCATAGCTCCCCATTCATATCGTCTGTTACTCTCCTCTCTAGTAACTGCACCATGAGATCTGGGATAACATTAGCATCCTTACTGAATTGATCTCTGAAGAAATCTCTGGCCAGCCGCTGCATTTGTTTCTCATCACTGCACCACGTATTGTCAGAGATTCTTAGCTGAGTGATTTTATTTTTCTTTGCCCTCCACTGAGCTTGACGATGGAAATACTTTGTGTTTCTATCCCCCTCTCTCAACCAGCAAATACGGGATCGTTGCAACCACATCATCTCCTCCCGATATAGTATTTCATTCATCCTCCTAGCAACACAGATTGCGTCCTGTCTACTCTCTTCATCATTGGCACCCCGCAATGTCTCCAGCTTACCTCGGAGGACCTCAAGTTCCTTCCTGACAGAGCCAAATTTTAATCGACTCCATTGGTGAAGGTGGCGCATAGTCCCTTGAGAGCTCCCGCAATACCACCAAGGCTGCTTTTGCACCCAGTGCCCTCCCACGCCTCCTGTATAGTTGGCGCAAGGGATTCCTCTCTCTCTCCCACATGGTTTCATACCTCTCCACCTTCCTGCTGGTTGAGTGTTCTTGTTGCTGCAGTCGTAAAAGAACCGGGCAATGATCAGAAGCCGGGGACACTAGATGTTCAACCATGGCTCCATCAAAACGATCTGTCCACTCTTTGGAGGCGACTGCACGGTCTAGTCGAACTTTGACGTTATGATTACCTGACTGGCCATTGTCATATGTCCGTGGCAAGCCCTTAAAACCGATATCCTCCAGGCCGCACCAACCCAGAGCATCCCGAAAAATCTCCATCTGCCTCTCCCCTCTCCGAGTTGCGGAGAAATGTTCAAATTGCCACATTGCCTCATTGAAATCACCCAACATCACCCATGGCAATGATGAGCGGTATTTGATCCTCTTCATAAGCTCCCACATTAGATGCCTATTTTCAACCCGTGGCTCCCCGTAAACAAAAGTAATTCTCCATGCCTCAGCCAATGGGTGCTCCTGTACCTCCACATCAATCAACCTAGGAGATATTGTGATCAGCTTTACATCAATATTTTCATCCCAGAAAAGAGCTATACCTCCACTATAGCCCTTGCTACTTACAGCAAGGCATCCCTTAAGTCCAAGACGCCATCTCAAATTTTTCATACTTTCCTCACTTTGCCTAGTCTCCGACAGGAAGACTAGTTTGGGGTTCGAAGAATGCAGTGAGTTCTCGAACTGTCCGGGAGTTCCCCACCCCCGGCAGTTCCAAGCCAACACATTCATTTCTCCTGGTGGGGCTCGCCGTGAGCTCCCACCAGGTGATCCGTATCCATAGTAGCCAATGTTCCCACACGACTGCGTTTTGCCTGCGAAGATCCTCTTGTCTCCTTCTGAGAAATTGGACAAAGTCCTACTGTTTCTGCCTTAATACGCTTTAGATTGAGGGGGTCCAACTCCATCCCTTCCTGCTGCGCATCTGTAAGGGCGATCGGACCCGACAGCTTGGAAGAGGGAGCGCTACCTTTAAGGATCTGGCCAGGGATATCATGGGATGACTCCGATTCGCTCAGCAGTAAAGAGTCGGTCTTTCCCAGAGAAACTCGAGCTCCACTGCCATAACCTGAGTTGACACTTGGCGTACCCCCTCTACTGACCGCCATATTTTCTAGCTCTTTGGATATACCCATCTGAATATCATGTGAGAGGCCAGTGGAGATATTAGGAACCACCACCTCTCGTTGGGTGAACGGCTTAGAAAATCTCTCTGGGTGGTTTGATGAACTGGTTCTAGAGGCAGCACGCTCACGCTGGGCGCCCATGAAGTTCAGACCTCTTTTAGCCATCGAATCCAACTGAGGGTTGACATTAATCTCCCTCCCTACATTACCTTTGGTCGGGGAGGCCCTGAGGTTAAATCCAAACTGAACTTTTGAGCTGACAGCCCCTTCTTCTGGGCATGATCTGACTGTGTTCCCAATTCTTCCACAGAAACTGCAAAAGGTCGGCACATTTTCATACGTAACATCGAAGAACACGAGCCCCTTGCCTTTCACCTTGATTTCAGTCTGCGTACTTAGTGGCGATTCCAAAGGAAAGGCCACGCGAACCCGGAGATAATCCTCGACCACCTTACCCACCTCGAGCACGCCACCAATTTTACTGGCCAAAATACGAGCATAAGTCTGTTTGGTCATGACTGCAGGGAGATCATGGATGCGTATCCAAAGGGAAATGGTGGTGATCTCCACCTCCGATGGTCTCGAGATGCCATCGTAGGGAACCACTATCAGGGGATCACCTCTGTGCTTCCAGGGACCACCCAGCACAACTCGATCACGCAGTTCCTTGGAACCAAACTCTAGGATGTACCTATTGTTTGATAAGGGCCTGACTGGTATTGTGTTAGCCAGGCCCCATGCCCTACTCATCTCAGCAAACAAGCCCAGAACATTGAATTTCTGGCCGGAGTAAAACCAGCCGATCGCCATCCACTTTGCTTGCTGCTCCACAGCTTCAGCTTCCAGATCAATCTCAAACTCCTCTTCAACATCATCATCATGGACTGGATTCTCCTGGACTTTGTGACCACCATGCACGATCAAAGCCTTGGTCCCGCCAGTGTTAGGGATCCCCGTCCCCAGCATTAGGCTGGCCGCCGCCACTCGCACCGCCAACTGATCCCTTTTGTTCTCATCTCCTTTCACTATCTTCCCGTCCCCCATCCTCGACAGATCCGGGGAAGAGTTTCCCTGCACTTGCAGGTCAGATGCCCCCGCTGCTGCTGCTTCTGCCGGATGAACACTGTTCCCCGTCATGTTCAGCACTCCACGAGATCCGATCAGTACGATCACAGATGGCTTCGGGCGGGCATCTGACCTAATTTGCTTACAAGGTAGTAGTAGTATATTGCTAGCTAGCTTGGCCCTCTGATCTAGCTAGCTAACGCACCCTGCTCGCTCGCGTGCCCATTTGCTGCTTTATATACAAACTGACAAATTAGTTAAGAAAGCCTTAGTATATATGCTGCATTGTTAACGCGTGATTGCAAGACGATGTCCTAGGTCGTAACAACAAATTCAATGCATCGCCGTCGTTCCTTCCAAGCAATTTAGTCTTCTGTGCACACGGTTACGTTGAAACAGTACTCGTTCACTTCTACACGCAAGAGACTGGGCCGCCGGTCATTCCACGCGCACAAGAGCTAATAAACGTACATATGATGTTCGCCTTGCTAAACGTACATATTGTTCGGTACCACGCACGACAAAAAAAGTCACCAAATGACAGTACCTGGAAACATCTTAATTAGCCTAACTTGGCAACGAAGGAATATTGGGGAAAAAAATATCACGGAAAGAATAAGTCTGTACGTAGTAGATAGACTGCTAACTGTTTTATATACACAAAGGATCGAGAGTTTTACTGGAAGGTCTTCACTGAAAGCTCATTCTGGTACGTGTATGCATGCAGCACGCATGCTTACAAGTCTGCAAACTTGATAACAGCATTAGGGTCTGATATACGGCGGCGTAACATGAAAAAGTATTCAACTCCTAGGTAGTATGCATTATGGGCATGTTTAGAACAGTTTCACATGAAAGACGGACCCAACCACTACCAGAAACAGGACGTTTGCCGAGAGCTTTTTATCGGGCACTCGGCACAGAATTCTTTGCTGAGAGCTTCTCTCGGCAACATACAGTACTCGGCAGAAAATACGTTGCCGAGAGCAGGCTCTCGGCAAAGGAAAACTCTCAGCAACGAATTCCCGTTGCCGAGAGCTAGGCCGTCGGCAAAATATCCCCCTCGACAAAGGAGACGGCAGCCTCCTCCGTTATCCTTTGCCGAGAGTCGAACGTCAAGCTCTCGACAAATCTTTTGACGGCGTGTTGACGTTCTCCCTTACAATTTTTTTGCCGAGAGCCATGGCGTTAGACTCTTGGTGAAAGGTCCTATGCGATGGCTAGAGGGGGGTGGTGAATAGCCTAATTTTAAAATTCTTCAAAGAAACCTCAACAACAATGTTAGATAACTAAGAAGTGAAGCGAATTTTGCGCTAGCCTAATGGGTGTTGCGAAGCCACCTATCCACAAGTGCTATCCTAATAGCTCTAGATCACACAAATCCTACACAAGCTACTAAGCACAAGCACAAGCACAACCTAATATCTCTACTAAGAGGAAAAGACTAGGTGCAAGAGATAGAGATAGGAAGAAGTGAAATACTACCGTGGAGTTATAGGGGATGAACCAATCAATCACAAGAGACAATGGTTGACACTTGATTTTCTTCCGAGGTTCACTAGTTTGCCAACTAGCTAGACCCCGTTGTGGCAAGACACTCACTTGGAGGTTCATGCGCTAATTGGCATCACATGCCAAAACCCGTCACCGGGTGCCGCACAACCAACACAAGATGAGGCTATTGAAACGCCACGAGTAATCCACTAGAGTTGCTAATTGCGATCTCCCGCGGGGAAGGCACAAGAACCCCTCACAATCAACTTGTAGTCGACGAAGCACAATCACCAAGCTTCTCGATCTACCACCGCTGCTCCAAACCGTCTAGGTGATGACAATCACCAAGAGTAATAAGAAATCCACAGTGAGAACGCCTCCCAAGTGCCACTAGATACAAACTATATGCGAAATGCACTTGGATCACTCAATCTCTTTTGGGTTTTCACTAACCAAGCATGGAGATGAGTGGGAGGAAGTTTGCTCAGCTCAAAGGAGTCTCAAGATGTTCAAATGTGCGAGAGAGAGACCCCAAGCCGGCCAACACATATTTATAGACCTCCCTCAAAGCCACTAGCCGGTTGTCTGTTAAGTTGGCGACGAACTCTCTTTACGGGGGCGACGGACGCTCCGTCGCCAGCGTCTGACGCCCTGTCAGAACTAGCCGTTGGGCTGACCCAGGGGCGACAGACACTCTGATGCTTTGCGACAAACGCTGGTGCCAACTCGTCGCTCTCGAAATTCTGAGAAAATATTCCCAGACGCTCTCTAGCATTCGACGCTCATGCGACAGACGCGTCCGTCGCGAGATGAAAGTTTCTGGAACCCTTGATGTGGCCACCGGACGCTACGTCATGCTGACGCCAGCGTCCTGTCGGACAGCGTCCGACGCCTTCAGCTGCAACGTCTGACGCCCTCTGCTCGTCTCTGATTCTTCCACCTTTGCTCAAAGATTGCCAAGCACTAAGTATTCACCTTAGTGAGCAGACTTGACATGTTTCACTTGACATTTAGCATGGAATGTGTCACTAGGTCCTAAATGCAGATGCAATATAGATAACACCTAGTGGCACTTGACAAACCGCAATCACTTTTGCATTTTCCCTCTTAATAGTACGGTTGTCTATCCTAAAACTGATCATACCCACTTGGTGTCTTGACCACCTAAAGAAAAGCCCTAGAAAATACCTTTGCCTTGAATAGCTTAGGGTCTTTCTATTTTCCTTCTTCTCCTAGTGTGAGCTCTTGCAATCACTTTGCTTCCTTGCTTGCTCCACCACTTGTCACCATCTTTCATGAATGTACTATACCTACTCAAACACTTAGAGCCAGGTTAGTACTTTATGTTTCATCAATTATCCAAAACACTAGAGATCTCTCACTTGGCAAAGGTTCTTTGTCGAGAGATTTAATTAGGGTTACTCTCGGCAAAGAATTTGATTTTTTTTTCGTTTTTTCACTCATTTTTTGCTTGTTTATAACATTGCTAGTGACCTAATCTTAGAATTTGGTATATTTTTGAGTAGTTTTGCTATATTTGTTTAGTTTTTTATTTAAATTGTTTTTTTAAAAAAAGAACTTTTAACTGCAGTTGCATCGAATAATGGAATTTGATAAGTCAAAAAATGATATTCGTGCTTTGTAGCGTAATTTGAGTCGGTATCCAAGGACAGGCGCGAAATTTTAAACATCTTATTCACGAAACTTGACTAACAACTTGCGTGTGAGTTGTTTTAAAATTCTATAAAATACAAACGAATTCCAAAAATCACAAAACTTGTTGAGTGTACTTGATATCACATGTGTAGGTTTGGAAAAAAATTGAGACGATTTCGAAACATTGGTGACGCAGGATAAAAACTGAGGCTAGCTTTGTCCAGTTTCCCAGCTATGCCGAGAGCCTTGGGGAGGACTCTCGACAAAGAAATTCGAAAATAAAAGCATTTGTCCCTTTGCCGAGAGCCATGTGAGAGGGCTCTCGGCAAATAAATTCGAATATTAAAAAATTTGTCCCTTTGCCGAGAGCCACGTTAGAGAGTTCTCGGCAAATGAATTCAAAAAATAAAAAAAATTATCCCTTTACCGAGGGCCATGTTAGAGGGCTCTCGACAAAGAAATGCGAATATTAAAAAAATTGTCCCTTTACCGAGAGTCGTGTCAGAGGGCTCTCAGCAAAGGGTTCACGAGCCGTGACTTTTCTCTGCCGACGGCTGGAAAGGCTATCGGCAAAGACTTTCCCGAGTGCCCGATAAATAGCTCTCGGCAAAGAATCCTTTGCCGATCATTTTTTTTCCAATCGGCCTTTGCCGAGAGTTTTACCGCTTGTGCCGAGTACTCCAGGCACTCGGCAAAACAGACGATTCCGGTAGTGAACCTCTATCTTACTATTACTAATTAGAGCCTCCAAAAGAGGCTCCACGTTAATCCTCACCTGACGCGCTAGAAAAAATTACCATTACTAATTAGTGGTCCTAAAGGAGGCTTGATGTTAATCCTCCCCCGATGTGCTAGAAAAAAAAGATAAATACCCATCTGACCGTCAAACCGAAGATTCTACCATCCGTGATCATGCATTGGGTCTATTTTTTCCATATTAACTCACCTGCCATTATTTAAATCTATTTTCCCACGTTACTCCACCATTGCCTTTTTTATAAATAAAAAAATATCCACAATTTTTATTATTCAGGAGGTACGAGAAAATAAAACTCATAGTTACCGACATTAACAGTTGGTTAATCGAATATTTAAAGTACCACATGAGTCCTACCAATATCATCGTCCATCATATTCACAATTACTTAATCCATTAATAAAAAATAATTGAAAGCCTATAATTTATGAAAACAATTAAAGGTATGCATCTAAATATCCAATACTTAATCATGTTGTTAATTTTGAACTAACCTTCAATTTCTAAAGAGCGAAGTCCAACACACTCATATACTACACAAAGTCAGCCATACTAGGAATAAAAAATGAAGGAAAACAAAACAACCAACCATGTAAGATCTCTCTCAATCATGCCAAAGTGAATTCTATCCATGTGCCAACTCTGGATTTAAATCGAAGTTAATTATATGAAGTGATTTTAATTACTTAATACATATTAAATAAGAATTTTTATTGTTTAAGTCACTCAAAAGTTAGACCGTGCGGGAGCACGAGTTGATGAACTAGTAAAACAAAATTAAAATTAGGAATACCAGTAATAATTGAAGAGTATCACCACAAGATGAAAACGGGAAAGTTGCAGAAAATAAACCAGAAAAAACAATGAAAAAAAACGTTGCATGGATGAGAACACATTGAAGAAAAAGAATACTAGAGAACTAGCTTAGCTTAGCCCCGCTAGCAGATGAAAGAATTTAGGCCCACATAGAAACTGTGAGCGGACTGTGCGCAGTGCACACGGGCCACGGGCCCACGGCGGGGAGAGGGAGGGCTGGGGTTTCTTCGTTCACGCGATCGGCCGCAGCTCGGTGCCGCGGCGTGGGAGTACCGCGTCCTCACTAGGAAAATGAGGAACTCCAACAACTCTTCAAATTCATTTGGTATTTCTTATTTTTTTGAAAAAAATATAAAAACACCTCTCTAACAACTTCTTAAATCCACTCGGGATATTTACCAACGTCTCAAACTTGGTAAATATCCGCACTTGGTATATTTTTTTCACTTGCCAAGTTAAAATACCAACTTGTTGGAGATAGATATTTTTTTCACTTGCCAAATATTTTAGCAACTTGCTAAACCATAGGATTTGACAAGTAAATTTTAAGGAGTTGTTGGAGATGCTCCCGTTAAACTAGTCCAAACTAGTAATTCACCGTCTTTTCTTTCCTAGGTCCACCAAAAAACAAAACCCCCGCTGAGGAGTCTCTCATCCATCCACCCAGTAAAGTGTACCCAGAAGGTTGATCTCTTCAAAATCTATCGTCCAGATTGCTTGTAATTATTCTCTCTTCTTACTCACTCAGATCCCATGGCCAACATCACGTGTATCATCCCTTCCCTCACTCACGCCCGCGCCCGCGCCCCGCGACCGCACACCACACACCGCAGCCCTGGTTCGATTCCTCATCCTGACTTTTTTTCCCGGAAAAAAAGAAATAACGTGGGCGGTGTGTGTAGGGGAGGAACTCACCGTGGCGTAGGGGGCGGGGCTCGCTGGCCACCAGGGGCGCGTGAGGCGGGGCTTACCGGCCGCCGTGGGCGCGCGGAGCGGAGCTCTCTGACCGCCGCGAGCGCACGAGCCGGGGCGCGTGGAGCGTAGCTCGCCGGCCGCCATGAGCGTGTGGGCCGGGGCTCGCCGGCCACCGCGAGATGGGCGGGGGGGGGGGGGGGGGATGGGATGGGATGGGATGGGGCGGGAAGGCGTCGTCGGTGGGGGCGAACACCGTGATCCCGGCCCCGCGCTCGTCGTTCTCGAACTCGGCCGCCACGCCCGAGGCCTCCAGCATCGACGCCGCCACGTTGAAGGCGCGCGCGTCGGCGAGGATGCGCATAATGTTGACGGCCGCGGGTGGCCGGGACTCGAACGCCGCGAGGTCGAACCCGGTGGGGACGATGAGGCCGTACACTGCCAGCACGCTCAGGTTGTACGACACCGCGGTAATGGCGCCGAGGACGGTGGCGTTCGAGCCTGGGAACGTTGTCGGCGAGCGGACGACGGCGAGGGAGACCCCCGCGGTGGTGACGTTCACGGCGCCGAGGTCCGCGGGGGCGCGGCTGGTGTTCTGGAACCGCGTCGTCACGAGCTTCCCGGATGCCGGCAGGCGGCGGAGGTCGGCGGGGGCGAGGTACTCGAGGAGGACGTGGTAGCGGAGGACATCGGCGAGGTCGGTGACCGACGCGGCCGCGAACGCCGACGGCGACTGCGGGAGGTTGCCGTTCGGCACGGCCAACAGCGTCAGCGACGACCGCTCTGCGAGCTCCTCCAGCACGGGGCTGGACGCCAGCAGCCGCGTGAAGTCGATGAGGTCTGGGAAGGCCAAAAGCACGCCCGTGACGTTGATCGCGACGGCCGCCGGCGACGCTGCGGCGAGCAGCGCGAAAGCCGCCGCGACGAGTACGAGGCAGGAGACGGGAGGGATCTGCGTGTACGAGACCGACTTCGGGCTGGGCCGACCGGTCAAGGTTGAGCTGGTGTCCATCGACAAGACGCCCGACATGGTGTCCCTGGCGGAGGGCCGCGGCGCCGCCGGGGTGGAGGTCGGCGTCGTGCTGCCGGAGGCCGAGATGGCGCGGTTCAGCTCCTGCTTCGCCGACGCCGTGGAGGAGCTCTGTGACTGAATTGAATTAAACTGAGCGGCATGGACGACGGGTGCTCCGTTCTCGACAAACTGATTATCAATCAGTTCGCGATTACATTTACATTACATGAATTGATGGTTTAAGTAGTAGTAGTAAGATATATAGAAAGAGAGATGATCCGAAGTGTATATTTGATGCAGAGATGGATACATACATATTTCATATTTTTTGTGGAGTAATTTTCATATGCGAGAATATTAAGAGTGTGTGATAAAAGAGAGTGAATTTGTTGGATTGATTCTACCCTACTAATTCACCATCTTTTTCTTTCCTTGGTCCACCCAGAAATGCCCGTGCTAACGCAACGGGATGCGGCGGTGGCAAGGAGTGCGGGGCGGCATGGGCCCGTGAGCAGGAGAAGGCGTTCGAGAACGCCGTGGCGATGACGATGGACGGGGAGGATGACGGGAACGCCACGAGGTGGGAGAAGCTAGCGGAGGCCGTCGAGGGAAAGACGCTGGAGGAGGTTTCTGAATTTATAGAGACTAGTTGAATGTCCGTGCGTTGCTACGGGATAACAAAATTTTGTAAACAAATACATAGATTGCACGATAATGTAACAATGTTTTTCATGAGAGTAGGCATCATTGATTCAGGTAAATGTAAACGTGTTATATGTCAATTAACATGTTGTATTGTTAAAAAAAATGATATAGACAATAGAAAGCATACAACACCGCGACGCTCAACTAAAATATAACAAACTCAAACCTAGAACTAATATCACACGAGCAGTAAAAGTTAGTTACTCTTGGGGTCCAACGTAGACCTGAACCGGGCGGGATTTGTAAAGCAAGTAGTACCTCATGCTCTCGAGCGCGAGCTTCTGCAAGTCGGGATCCGTGTTCTACGGCCGCATGACGTAGAGCTCCAGCTGCTCCTTGAGCGCGAGATCCTGCTCTGACTGCGGCCATCATCAACTGATTGTTGATCTCTCCCTTCCTTTCAGTCTGATTGTTGATCTCTCCCTTCCTTTCAGTTTGTATTATTTTGTTTTTAGGCGATTTTCAGCTTGCAGCAACTAAATTATAGAAATGAGATGTTCAAGTTTTAATTTGGTTGTAACACATCTGAGTGGCATACACGGTATATCTTACTTTCTTCTCTGTTGTAAATTCTAGTGGCGTCAATCTCAAG
This sequence comes from Microstegium vimineum, assembly GCA_022036555.1. Taxonomy (NCBI): domain Eukaryota; kingdom Viridiplantae; phylum Streptophyta; class Magnoliopsida; order Poales; family Poaceae; genus Microstegium; species Microstegium vimineum. The sequence goes on from CM039120.1 coordinate 49,654,616, forward strand.
CCGCTTGATGGACCTTTGCAAAGGAGAGAAATGGATAGGAAATCCTTCACATTTCTCTACAATATCCTTGGAGTGCACCTGCAGTCAACAAGATGACAACTCTTTCATGTCTCAAGATTCATAAACATAAGTATAAACCATTAAACAAGAAGTGAATGCCCGTAAATAAATATTTGTAGAACCAAATCGAGTATAATTCCCGTGCTAACACTACGACAACATATAACGAATCAAATCAAATAACCAAAAGGCAACATCAGTTTTTGTATTTTATCTGTTCTCAGTTCTAGATGACGTCTGTTGGCCTAAAACCAGGGGTGCCTGTTATTCTGCAGGAGCTGGAGCCATCCTCAGAGATGTTCAAGCAAGGAGCTTCCATTCGAGTCAAAGGAAGGTATGTGAAGCGTCATTTACTCCTTTTACCTCTACCTGTGAACAACCTATGTTACAGCCATGTTTTTTTGAAAGAGTTTTACTCTGCTTTTAAGAAAGCAAATATTCAGGGTACAGATAAAACTGGGGATACCAGCTCACAAACAAGTCAACAACCTCTAACAACAGCAACGACAAGCTAGATTCTATTACATCAGACAACATGGTGTCGCTCGCTCAGTAGTTCTGTAACTATGAAGTTTCTCTTCTCCATGTTTCGCACTTTAGCTTTGTCCTTCTCCTGTAACGGCACACTCCACCTCTGCACAAAGGAGATACAATGTACTCCCTCCGTCCCAGAAAAAGAGTCGCTGTGGGAAGCATGCGGGTCAAACTTTCTTAACTTTGACTAGGTTTGTAGAAAATGTGTGCAAATTTATATCTCTAAATAAGTTTAATATTAAAGTATATTCAAAGATCTATCTAATGATACTAATTACATACCATAAATATTAATATTTTGTTAAATATAGTTGGTCAAAGTTAAAATTTGTTGACTTTTTGGGAAACGAGAACAACTCTTTTTTTGGGACGGAGAGAGTATATTAAATCAGTAGGTTTGTTTGGGAACCGCTTCTCTATTGCCATCTTGTTTCTAAGAGGTCCAGATCGCCCAAGTTAGCCCTGCAAACATAAACATACCCAGCTGTTTAGAGCACCAAGATATGTTCCTACCCAGTTGTCAACATGATCAGCCAAAGAAGATTGGAATCCAATCCATTCAAAGGCATATCTGATAATGCACCATGCAAGATGAGCAACTGGGCAATGAAAGAAAATATGTTCAATGGTTTCTGGTTTATGACATAGAATTTCCACCCTCTTTTTTGTAAGAACCTGAGCAACCTGTAATTTACCATTGAAGAGCTGCCAAAGGAAGAATTTGATTTTGAGAGGAATCCTGCACTTCCAGATCAGCTTTGCTATCCTACTTTTGATCCCTCCATTTGACATGAAATAGTACAACGATTTTGTTGTGAACTTTCAGTTTTTAGTTAAAGCCCAAAACACTTAATCTTCCCCAGATTCACATTTTTTTAGTTCTTCCTGTAGCTGCTCCCATTCCTGGAGTGACAGCCCATATAGCGATCTTCTCAAGCTCCTACACCATTCTCCCTTGTTACAGGTATCAGGCAGTGTTATAACTATTATCACAGATGTTGTGCAGCTTTGAATATTTGATTGTCAGTGGAACCTTCTACAGCCACACCTCTCAGAACGTAGTTTTCTTACCAATTTTTACTATATATCACCCCCATTTAAACAAATGTTTGATTGTGTAAACCCTGTCAAAACTGTGAGGACCCTCTTGTTTTAGAGTTCAAAAAATTACCGCTTGACATGTATTTTTCCATTTTTAGATTTTATACCTGATTTTAGTGCTCCCCTGAACTAATTTCCAGATCCACTTGGTCAAAAGACAGTTCATGATTTAGTGTTTATAGCACCCAGACCCCCTTGGGTCCTTTGGCCTGTTTATCATTTCCCATTTTGCCATGTGATATCTTGTGCACAATTGAGTCTGTTTATGTCTAAGTTACCTATATAAAATTCTGAAGCATACCATAGTAATCGTCTCTAATTAATAAGTCCCAAATATTCTAAAAGAAACTAACTCCAAACCCATTTGGTCGGTCCAAGCCCCTTTCATCTCTTTAGAGAAAAAAGGCCTGCTCAGATCCTCCCTGTCTCTTTCAGACACTTGCATCTGTAGTGGCCAAAAAAGACATTGGTGATTCAGAGATGGACTCTGCCATTCCATGTCAATCTACCTAACCATCTTTTCATGAGAAAAACAGTCAATTAGATAAGAAAATTTATTTATTCATTAGGACATGTGGTACTGACGAAAACTATCTAGCATAAGAGGGGTAACCATCATTGATAAGGAAATCTAAAAATACCATGAATTACCTATTTACAAAATAAACTATTGTAGCTTATGTAACCACTCAAAAATTGTTCACAAATGCTATTCTGACGACAATCAAATACAACGCCACAAATGTTTATTTTCGGATCAGTTGTGCAAACAGGAAAAAGGATTATTGCATATATATCAAAGCAGATCCAACTGAGAGAGGCACAAGAACTCACCAATCATCGCTGTAGAGGGCATGCAAATGCTCAGTACGTCCATCATGAAACTGATGGCTATGTACAGGCTCGATAGTGGAGCACAGAGCAGCTCCATGTGATGCACGGTTGCCACACATCAAGAATCCTCATGGCTTGGCATTGAACACCGGCCACCACATATGAGCTTTATTTATATCTGAATGAACAATGTATTTTTGGAATTATCACGTACATTAAGTTACAGGGAACAACCTTAGCAATTAAACTACGCAATGTAATTCACCTTTTTTTTGCGAGGAAAGAAGAATTATATTATATAATAGCTGAGTACATCAACCTATTACAAGCACTCTGGATTACACTAGATATATTCAGAAACTGATTTTCATCTAAAAAATACTCACGCTGTGAAAAGCTTCAAATATCAAAACCAAACTTTTTTGACGCTTCGTATAGATGACCGCACAGGCAAATACTCGGCACCAGTAATAGCGGCAAGCCTGAGAACATATGCCCAACGGACGTCCAACATTCCTGTAGGTGGAATTGAGAATCTTTTTCTTCTTGCTGGTGTCTTCCTTCTTCTTCTTTCTGCCACCGAAGAATGAGGAAGACTGATCTGAAGGATATTCTCCCTAGTCTTTCATTGTGGCCAGATCTAACCACAACAAAACGAAGAAAAGACCGGAGAAAATTATTCCATGGCGGCGACATCATCTCCGCCTTGATGCCGTCGTCCGGAAACAAAAATCTCCATGTCGTCATGTCGATGAAGATGGTGACGCCGAAGTTGTCGCCCTCGTCTTCAAGGAAGCCGCCATGGAGAAAACGATTCCATCCTTCTCCTTCACCATAGCCGGAGAAAAGGAGAAGGAGGAGATAAAACTCCAATACCAAGAACTTTAGTATGGAGAAACCCTAACCCTAAGGACTCGATCTACTGGAGAAACTTATTAAAAACAATGGATCCCCACACCCTTCAGCCCCCGACGAGATGCCAGAGGGGAAGGGAGGGGGACCAGCGCGAATGGATTCCCACACCCTTCATCCCCGGCGAGATGCCGGAGGGGAAGGGAGGGGGACCAGCGGCGACGACGGAGGGCGGCGGGTGTGCGGGCGGCTTGCGGCCTGCTTGCGGAGCGGGGACGGGGATACTTCAATCCGCAATGTAATTCACCTTGGTTTAGCTAAAAAAATACTTGCATAACTGATGCCCGAAGCATTAGTCAACGTGCAGGAATTCAAAATACATTTATCTATTTGTGGAATTTTGCTACCACACATGCAAAGTGACACCACTTTGTTAATGGATATGCAAAATTTTACGATTTGCTGCTAGACACTATGGTTCTAGACAAATTTACCGGTGGACATGCATAACAAAATAATTTTAAAAAATAGATATAAAATTATATAAATACCCAAAAATTATACTACAAAATTTTATAAGCTCTATATGATGAGATCTACTTCCTTCGTCCCTTAATACTTGACGTTCTAGCATCCAGAAATTGTCCCAAAATAAATGATGTTGTAGCTTAATAGGTCATTGTCAGGCTACTCAATAGTACTCAAGTGCAGCACTTTCCTCTGTGCTTCCGTTCAGAAGTGAATAAAAAAGACAAAAAAATTCTAGCGGTGGCTTGCTCCCTCTCACAACACGGAGCACAAGGCAAGGTCTGCATCTGTTTCTTGCAGGACGTCACAATCATCGTAGTTACTGGTAGGGCGTTTCGGTAGACTGGCTCCCGTCTTGGTAGTTGTGAGATGTTCTTAAAGGACTTATATCATGGGACGGAGAGACTATATAGTAAAAATGTTATTTTGTATAAAATTAATTATTTTATCCCTCATCACAAATAGACTAAGTTAATTATAGTTAATTTGTTCATATATTTATATGACACAAAAAATCTTGAAAAAATCACAGAATGTATATATATAACCAAATCTTGACTATGCAAAAAATATTAACTCAAAATAATAAAGTTTACAATGGTATATTTAGCATCACTAAGTTATAGATTTATCTCTTGTCAAGCTTAATTGATATATTAAACTTTATTATATTGAGCTAATATTTTTAGCATAGTCATGATTTGGTGATGTATGCATTCTATGATTTTTCTAAGATTTTTAGTGTCCTAGAAATATATGAAAAAAGTAACTATGGTTAACTTTGTCTATTTATGATGAGGGGCAAAATGATTCTTTTAGTGCAAAACAACATTTTTACTATATAGTTCTCATCATGTAGAGTATAGAAAATTTTATAGTATATTTTTTGGGCATTTATATGATTTATATCTATTTTGTAAAATTATTTTGTTGTGCACGATGTCTACCGACAAATTTGTCAAGAACTAGAGTGTCCATCAACAAATCGCAAAATTTTGCATGTCCACTAGCAAAGAGATGTCACTTTACATTCCTTTATGTATTGGTATTCAACCACGAGGGCTAAGCTTCCATAAGAAGGTGAATGTTGTTGCTGCTGGTGATCGAGTAGCAGGACTGACACAAAGCACAAAGTAACTTCTCGCTGAAAATGGGTAAACTACTTTCCTATGTTCCAATTAATAGCTAAAAGAAATGTATGTTTCAATATAGTAAAGAGTGGCATACATAGGGACCATGAAAACAGAGATGCAGTGACCATCAGTAAGCCAACTGACAAAGGAGGCCATTTTTAGGATCATGTTTATGACAAACGGCAATGAGGCAGAATAGCTCAATTGTAGTTTCTTCTTTGACTATGGCCCACAAAGATCGAAATTTGCAAAGTCAAAGGGAGTATTTCTCTGCACGTGCACACAAGTGAAGGAGATGTTGAAGATCGGTGTACACTATTTTTATCTAAACTTTTATACGGGATAGCTGAGTTCTTGGACCAAAGATAAAAGATATTAAGTTGTTTGCTGAAGCATCTTCCACTTTCCAGTGGTGCCTAAGCAAATTGGAAACATACAACTATATATGGAACCTAAAATGATTGGAATAATAGAAAATCTCTGAACCTTAGATTTCATAAACTTTATATTTCAGTTATAGCTGCACAATTAAGCAATATACGACAGTGAAGATGTTGAATCAAAGATATGCCGAGAAAGGGTACCTTGAGCAAGGAGAGCAGCAACACCTGTAAGTAAGCAACTAAAACAAAGATTTGAAGGATAGGATAGTGAACGCACCTGGGAGAACCTAGTGCTGGGCGCAAGCAGCGGCGGCGGGGCCGAGGAAGGCGACCCAGCATACGCGGCCGACGCGGCGGCCAACACACCATGGCTCGTGCGGACCTAAGAAGATATTAGCTTAAACTTTTTAACCTTCAGTAGCAGGCTTAGTCCGGGAAGTGGCGCGACGTGGGCACCGCGATGCACTGCGGGAGGAGGTGCTGGTGGTGGCACGACGGCGGCTGCTGCTGCAGCGGCGACGACACCGACTGCGCGTACCACTCTTCCTCGGTGCGAGGGACGACGCGCGCGACCTGGGTCGCGCCGTGTCCATCTCCACGATCTTGGGGCTCCGGTCGTACCCGCCGCCCTCGGACGACGCCGCCGACTCGATACTCGTGGACAGGCGCCGGCTGTACGCCGCCACGCCGTGCTCGCTGCGCGTGTCGTCAGCGTACCGCTCTTGCTGCCGACACAAGCAAAGCAAAATGGATTCCCTTCGTCATAAGACAGACAACAAAACCAGGCACGGACGGACGACTGTGGACTGCGCCAGCTTGCTTCGCCGCAAAGAAAGCAGGTACGGAGGACTCGAGGCTGGTAGCTGACTTATCAGCGAGAAGCGCGGGCGGACGGGAGGGTGGTGGAGGGTCGGGAGCGAGGGCAGGGCGCGGCAGCCGCGGGCGAGTCGCGGCTTCACGGGGCGATGCTAGAGCGCGACAGCGAGGTGGATGCGGCCTCTTCGCCCTCAAAGCCGGTGGATCTTGCATCCTCGTCCTTGGTCGCGGCGGATCCGACCTCCTCCTCATCGGCGCCGGCGGATTCGGCCTCCTCCTGCGCGGTTGCGGTGGATCGACGCTCTTCTTCTTGTTCTGCCTCAGCTTCTTCCTGCCGCAGGGGACACAACGCTCGGCCGCCCCGGCTACGGGCTTGGACAGGACGCCCTACCGCAGAGGACCGAACGCACGGAGGAGGCGTGACTTCCGCGAGTTTCTATTGGGGGCGATCGCAGCCAGGACTTCTTTGCATGGGCAGTCGGTCCCACATGTCGGCGCACGGTTTATGGAGTTACGGCATTGTATCGCACGCCCGACGCCATTGGACGAAAAAATTACCTCACCAAGCGATCCTGTTCTTTTATAGTTTCTGAATTTGTGTTTCTTTTATGCTTTGACTTTTGTATTTTATTATTTATTTTAATTTTATGATTTTTTCCCAAATACCATCATAGCGTTAACACGGGTAATATATATTTGCGTTTTTAAAACATTTTCCTAGATTAAACCGTTGCGTTAGCACGTGCATTAGACTAGTTTTTAAAAGTTCGCCTTTTTCTCTAAGCTTTAAAATTGGGCAAACCATCTCTTTGAGCTTTTGAAACCCTACGTTTTACCTCCCCGGCTAGGTTTTAGGAGCTTTTGTCTTTATTATTATTATTTTGGCTTAATCTTTGAAAATCATAGTAAATCAAAAAACAATTATAAAATAGAAAATCCAATTTTGTTGGACTTCTACACAGTGAACATGTAATGTAATATGACATGCTTTAGTACAAATACTTTTTATGTTTAGATCTATTCTTTTTTCTGTAATTGATTAAAATAATTCATAAGTGTAATTTCTATGTTTCAATTGTGGTGAAAATTTTATTGTGGGCTAATTATTGCATGCTTGAACTATAGTAAAAATTTCATACTCAGTGGTTCATGTATAATTTAGTTAAATATTTATTTAGATTTAATTTAAACAAACATAAACCCTAAATTGGAACAAAAAAAGATATAGTTGTAGAGTACTGGTTTTTCTTACTAGAACTATGAATATGTTATTATGCTCTTCTACACTTTGATCGACATGATCTATACACATTTTTTTTTTGAGAATTATCTATACACATTAGTTGCACTACTAGAGTACAGGCCTTTGGTCAATGTCCAAAATGAGCTGTAGTCTCGAAATTTTTTGCGTCCGAGACTAATAGATCTTTAATCTCGGTTGATAATACCAACCGAGATTAAAAAGTCTCCTTTAGTCCCGGTTAGAAATATCAACCGAGACTAAAGATAGACCATGCATTTAGTCCCGGTTAGTGTTATGAGAAAAAATTAGTGGTTTTGAGAGAAAGAATTATACGTGTTCATTGGTCTTTTAAACCAGAGATGTTTGTCTTATATATACTGCGCAAATTGCATGGTAGTCCTTCTATTATAATATCTATTATTTGTACCTATTGACACAATATAGGTTATAAGATATAGCACTCTAGAATTGTGAAACGAAGCAATTCGTGGCAAAGCCACCGTGATTGGTCTAGTTGATTCTAGTAGTTTTGCTCAAAACGTACAAAGCTTTCCAAAAAAACCTGTCGAGAAGATACACCTAGAAATATTTTAGAAGGACCCATTGAGAAGATACACCTAGAAATGTTTTAAAAAGACCCGTCAAGAAGATAAACATAGAGGTGTTTTAGAGCCTAGGGGTTTAACATTCGGCAAAGCCAACACTACTACAGGAAAGGCTTTTTGCTAATAATTGTGCACCGCATGTAATGGAACGTATACTTTGTTGCGCACTTATCTGAAGAAGTTGTGGCTTGGGGATTTATATAACGGTCATTTCATCAATTTCAATATGTATTATTTGGAATCAGACTCATATATCGTCGCTAAATGCATAATATATAAGGGCAGTCCCTACGATGGACATCACCTACGGAGTCCAAGACAACCAGGTCAGCAAAACTCTAGATATAGAAACCAGTCTACCAAAGGGAGTTTCTTCAGGTAATAAATATGAAACTTATTTTATTCTTCTCTGCTCTCTCTCCCTTATCCCTTCCTCTTCTCCCCATTCACGAGCAGAGCGAGCGCACAGCGGCCGGCGTGAGCGGGACGAGCGGCGGGCAAGCGCGCAGCAGCCGGCGGCAAAAGCTGCGGGGGCGAAGGGCGAGCACGTGGGCACGGTCGCCGAGCGCAGGTGCGGTCGGCGGGCGGGCGCGACCTGCTGGCGAGCGCGGCCGGCGAGCGGGACGGGCGCGAGCCGGCAGCGCGCAGTGGGCGCGGGCACGGCCGCGCAGGCGAGCACGCGCGTGCGGCGGGTGCGGGCCGCCGGCGAGCTGAGTGCGAGCAGGCAGCGCGGGCACGGCCGGCGGCGAGCGCGACCGGCGAGGGCGCGGGCGAGCGCGAGCCGGCGGCGCGGGCGAGCGCGTGAGCTGCTGACGAGTGAGCAGCGAAGAAGCGAAGAAACGACTCGTTTCTTCCCAACGGGGAAAACACGGTTTCTTGCTGCCTCGGGTCAAGAGTGGAATGAAACTAACCTCCTTCACAATGCAGGGTTTCATTTCACCAATTCCAAAGCTAAGTTTATTATTTAATTGCGGCAGAATGGTAGGATCATATGCGCCATATGCTCATGTAGCCATTTGCACAAAACTAAAATACATGTGGTCAGCTCATACGATTGTTCATACAACCACTTCATGCGATTCAAGATAGATAACTTTAGCACTGAATATTACATAGTAAAGTTCAGAAACCCTTAAGTAGTGCACATACTAAACTAATATAGATAACAGTAGTTCAGATTGCCTTTAGTATTTCAGGTCAGTAGAACATCAATGGCGTCTGGACAGAGAAAAAAAAAAAGAAAAGCAAGCAGGGAGGAAAAGATGAGATTTTGTATCCTTCTTGGTTTGATTTGATTGAAGGGGATAAAAAAAGGAAGATTTCCAAGCACCCAGGAGAGATCCTTGCGAGCTGCAAAACGGAGGAAGGAGAAAAAAAAGGCTTTGATGGGATTGGGATCCCGCACCTGCTTGTGCCGATTCACCGCGTCCGGCCTCCGGCCTCCGGCGGCACCTCGTGATCCAAGATCAAGGACAGCACCTGCAGGAAGGAGATGGAGGGTGGTGAGCGAGGTGAGCGAGGCGGAGAGTCTCTCGTAGAGCGTGGTGCGGCGGGTGAGGGAGCGGTCGGCGGCGAGGAGCGCGTCCAGGGCGTCGAGGTCCCCGACCTGCGCCGCGTGGGAGCGGTCGGCGGCGAGCAGCTGATGCCGTGCCCCATGGCTGCCCGTGCTGCTTGCGGCTCGCTTGCTTGCTACAGGGGGCGAACGGGGGACGGACGGACGGGCTCTACCTCGCCGCGTGGGAAGATGGCGAAGGGGCTCCGCCTGCTCACCGGATCTGGAAGGATGAAACGATGACCCTCAATGGGAGTTTCACCCGGTTACCGAGACTCATTCCATACAAATATTCTATTTTTGTTGAGTTGACACCCTATTTAAATGTGCATGAAATACCTATTGAGACTGACCTTAATATCTATTGGGATTGCCCTAAGCTTGTTGCACGGTCATCTAGACAATTTGCGTTTAAGCTTTTTGATGAATCAGACTTGTCGCTAGTTAGACGCATGTTGTTTTTACTCCTATGAGGCTGAGGAGTTATATTGTTCTGAACATGTATTCTCGTGTGAGAACACGGGTCATGGATAGTTACGGTCCATATATAGCAATACGAGTCACGTACGGAGGAGGTGAGAACTTCTTTTTTTATAAGTAAAAAAAAGGACGTTTATATACCATGACGGTTTTAGAGTACGATGATGACGGGTCCGGATCGGAGATGAAGTTTGTGTTCCTCCGTCAACGGTGTCCAATCCAGTTTCCATAAAAAACAGTGTCCAATACAGTTTCCTAAACAAAAAACAGTGTCCGATCCAATCCAAATACTACACATCACACCTGATAGCCTTTGGCTTATATTACGTACGCATTTACACGTAATCAATCCGGTAGTATTGGCCAGTCTGGGCGCCTGACGCGGCCGCATCGATCTCATTACCTGAATAACTGCATGCATCAACAAAAGAACCCTTCTCCTTGTCCAACTCCAATAAACCCAGTCAACTCGCCAGCCTTATCCATCGGTCTCCCTCCTCTATTTAAGCCGCCTACCTCCTCGATCTCGATCCCTACCGCGTTATCCTTTCGTTATCCATTATAAATCCATCCACTAATTCAGAGTTACGTGTTAGTTGTTGTGTAACTCATCAAGAAGAAGAGAGTTAGAACAACAATGACGGGGGGTTTTGCCGTCTCCAAGTCCGGCGCCGACCGCCGGGACTTCAAGGGCAAGATCACCTGGTACGTTTGGATCTGCGGCATCATCGCCGCCACCAGCGGCCTCATGTTCGGCTACGACATCGGCATCTCAGGTAAGATCGATCGAGCGATCATATGGATGGATCATCGATGCTCGTCTAGATCTGTTCTCATGAATCTCATCTGATCAATGTCGTTCAATATTGCATGCATATACCTGTATGTAGGTGGAGTGACGGCCATGGACGACTTCCTACTCCTCTTCTTCCCATCGGTGTACGCGCGGAAGCACCGAGCCCGGGAGAACAACTACTGCAAGTTCGACGACCAACGTCTCCAGCTCTTCACCTCATCCCTCTACCTGGCAGCACTAGTAGCCAGCTTCGCGGCGTCGCGCGCGTGCACGCGGTTCGGCCGGAAGCGCACGATGCAGGCGGCGTCCGCCTTCTTCCTAGGCGGGACGGCGCTGTGCGCGGCGGCGACCAACCTCGCGATGCTGATCGTGGGCCGCGTCTGCCTCGGCGTCGGCGTCGGGTTCGGCAACCAGGCCGCGCCGCTGTTCCTGTCGGAGATCGCGCCGGCGCACATCCGCGGCGCGCTCAACATCCTCTTCCAGCTCAACGTCACCATCGGCATCCTCCTCGCCAACATCGTCAACTACTCCACGTCACGCGTCCACCCGCTCGGGTGGCGGTACGCGCTCGGCGGCGCGGCGGTGCCGGCGGCGATCCTGTTCCTCGGCTCGCTCGTCATCACCGAGACGCCAACCAGCCTCGTGGAGCGCGGGAAAGACGGCGATGGTCGACGGACTCTGGAGAAGATCCGTGGCACGTCCGACGTGGACGCCGAGTTCGAGGAGATCAAGTCGGCGTGCGACGTCGCTCGCGTACTCAGCGAGGAGGAGAAACCCTACCGCCGGCTGATGCGCGCCGAGAGCCGGCCGCCGCTTGTGATCGCCGTCGCAATGCAGGTTTTCCAGCAGTTCACGGGTATCAACGCCATCATGTTCTACGCGCCGGTGCTGTTCCAGACCATGGGTTTCGGCTCCGACGGCGCGCTGCTTTCGGCCGTGGTCACCGGCGGCGTCAACGTGGTGTCGACGGTGGTGTCGATCCTGCTCGTCGACAAGGTCGGCCGGCGGAAGCTGCTGCTGGAGGCGTGCGCGCAGATGCTGGTGGCGCAGACGGCCGTCGGCGCCATCATGCTGGCGCACGTCAAGGCCGACAGCGTGCCCAGCCGGTCGTGGGCGGTGGCCATCGTCGTGCTCATCTGCGTCTACGTCTCCAGCTTCGCCTGGTCGTGGGGCCCGCTCGGCTGGCTCATCCCGTCGGAGACGTTCCCGCTTGAGACCCGCACGGCGGGATTCTCCTTCGCCGTCAGCTCCAACATGCTCTTCACCTTCCTCATCGCGCAGGCGTTCCTCTCCATGATGTGCTCCATGCGCGCATTCATCTTCTTCTTCTTCGCCGTGTGGATTGTTGCCATGGCCGTCTTCGTGCTCACGCTGCTGCCGGAGACCAAGGGCGTGCCCATCGATGAGATGGTGGATAGGGTCTGGCGCCGCCACTGGTTCTGGAAGAGGTGCTTCGCCTTCTCCGCCGACGAGGCCAGGGTCAACGACAACTGCTAGCCGGCCGGCGGAGGCCGCGCGCTATTATATTAGGACTGTTATTAATTCGTTTTTATTAATTGTAATTTTTAATTACAAACAACCAGCCTGGATAATTAAATATTTAATGAGGATAATTATACATAATGATGAATATGATCGATCTCACACAAGTTTCTTTGATGTCTCCAACAAAACATCATATTTAGGTCTTGTTTGGATGCGCATGTATCCATCTTAAAACACATGAATTAAAGTGTAAATCACTCCAATTCATATGGTTTGAGAGATACATGCGCATCTAAATAAGACATTATACTATGATGCATGTATATCTTCCTCATTACTCGTACATATATGTCATTTTCCCTCCTGATGAGAAACTAAAATGTCATAATTAGCATACAAAATATGACCTAAATTTCTGAAAGAGTAAAATAAAGTTTCAATCAATCACAATCTCCAAATGTGAGATGACTGGTGATGCATAAAGCTAGCCATGCACGCACGCGTGTGTCGGATCGGATCCAGTTGCTTGTGGTGACACGTAGTACTAGCAACGTCATTCCAGACCTTAAATAATAAGATGTTTGACTTTTTTATTCTAAATTTAATAAT
>CM039120.1:49667726-49717576 GCA_022036555.1 Microstegium vimineum
TAATTGTCTTATTTAAAAATTTATGTAGTGATATTGGAGTGTATCCAAAACAAGACAATTAGTTCAAATACCTCAAATTTGAATAATTTTTAAAGAACTTAACAAAGCAGTCACCCCAAAATAAGTGATATTTTTAGTGATATTTTCCATGATTTTTTTATTAGGAAGGATAAAGTAGTTTTCCATATATACCTTACTATTATTAATTGGAGGTCTACGCTAGTTCTTATAAGGGCACTCACAATATAGACTCTATCATAGAGTCTAAACATATTTATTACCTCGAATATTATGGACTTGGAGTCTAAATAAGACTTAGAGTCTTATTTTTTCACCCTCTCTCTTCAATAAATACACTGCCACATCAGCAAAATACCATAAATAAGTGGTAATAAATACCTTTAGATTCTATGATAAAGTCTTGCATTGTGAGTGCCCTAAGTTTCTAAAAAAATACATAATTTACTAGCCTGATTAATGGATTATTTGATGATGATAATATAAAATGAGGAATATGTTCAATGCGCGAGGTCGATCTCACACAAGTTTCTTTTTAGGTCTTCAACCATATACACGAAGCATGTAAATCTCCCTCATTACATACTCATACATACCTAGACCAATTAGTGGAATTTTCCGTCATGAGAAACTAAAGATCATTAGCATATATACAAAACATGACATAAATTTCCGAAAGATTAAAAATAAAGTCTCAATCTCTTAACGTGAGATGATCGGGTGATGCATAAAGCCATGCACGCGTACGCCGCGCGTGTGTAGGATCGGATCCAGTTTCTAGGGATGAAAGGGTGGGAGAGAGAGAGAACTGAAGGGGAGAGAGAGCGAGGGGGGGATCGAGATTATGAGAGTCAAGAGAAGGACAGGGAGGCTGCCCCACACATTAGCCATGCCACGTGTTCCAATAGTTTGGTGTAACCAATAGTTTTGTACCTTTCTATAGTAAGTAGTGATAGAAAAAAGATGAAAATTTCACTCATACCTCAAGAAAGATCATGTCGATGCATATGCATGAGTAAAGCATCAATTAAGGGACGGAGGTACTTAATATAATGAAATCCGAAATATATTGCCTTAGAACCTTTTGCATGAGCAATGTACGAACCTTAAGAATCTGCAAACTCGTAGCTGATTGTTCAATCTTAAGGTAAACAAAGATTATTGTTTCAAGATTATGAGAAATTGCAGAAATGTCCATAATGGTCTTTACTGTAGAGCATGCTGCAATAACTATGTGGCCTCAATTTGAAATTTCGTGCTTGAGACCAACAACTCTGTGGCCTACGAATTCACCTGGGATCAATATGCAATACACTGAGATCAATATGGAATACAGACTTGTTGGCTAGCTCATCGCCCTCTTTCTTTTCATTGTTCACTCGTTCATGGTGCTAGAGCAGGGTTCGGAATAGTTGGCGGACAATCCCTCCTCTCGACTCCTCATCACGTTTTCCTTGAAGTGCAGACGAATACAACTTGTTTCTCCGAGTCCTCCGATCTACCCCAGCTCCTCCCTCCCAAAAATCACAGGCCGGTTAACTTCATGAAGCAGGGAAGCTGGTTACCGCTTGTGAACTTGTGATCAACGAGACCATCATGTCTGTCAGAAATACCAGGCCTATTTCTGAGACTCCTCTTTTCTATCCCAATGCTTCCCATCCCTGAAGTAATACCCGGACCTTGTTACATTGTGTCAGTACGCTAAGAAAAGAGGTAAGCAGAGGAAATGTTTATGTGCTGGAGTGTGGCATGCAGCGCGAGCGAGCTAATAAGGGTGGAGCTTCTTATATATATATGTTGGATATGGGTGACGACAGGTAGCTACGAACATTAGTTGTACTGCTATTAAGTTTCTAACGTACTTCGAATTCAAGTTTTTTGAGGAACAGTACAAAAGATTTTACTACTATACTTCCAACGTAATTAATTAGATGCAATTGTTATATATATGGTGCATATATATCCTCCTTTTCAGTAACAGATCGTCATAGCTCACTCGTTTCTAACTTAATGTAGTCATCTATGCGCACGGCCTTCTTGATATTTATGATTTGACTCAGTCAAAGTTAAGCTTTGAAGATCGTATCATTTTCTAAAACGATATATTTTAGGAGTACAAAGGGAGTACATCTAAAAAGACATCTAAAACCATTTATTTTAAGGCAAACGTACTATTTTGAGTTTGACGAAGTTTAATTATAGATAGAGAAGATTTCATCATTTATTACACCAAAGATAATTTCATGAATTATGATGATTCTAGTGACTTTTTTTTGTAATATAAAATATTATGGTACTCTTTTATATAGCCCAAGTTTAGTTATACCAAAATTATCTAGACACTGTGTCATTATGATAGACTGATCTAAGTAATTAATCACTAAAATTTACACACAAAAAAACTTGTGTCGTTACTAATAAGAATAAACTAAAATACGTTATCATATCTATATTTAAATTACCAATATTTGCTATTATGAAAAAATATTTAAACATAATAGATCATACCCCATATGTTTCTAAATTACCAAATTCTAATACTATTAAAATATACATTCATCATGTACTGTTGTGCTGTCAGCACACACTAGTACAGAAACCACCTTTGGCTGATTTCCAAAAACGGCTTTAGCCCCAGTGAAAATTGCGCCTGGGGCTAAAGGGACCTTTAGCCCCGGTTGGTAACACCAACCGGGACTAAAAGTCCCTCCCAACCAACGAGCCGTTGGGAGGGGACTTTTAGTCCCGGTTGGTGTTATCAACCGGGGCTAGTGTTATCAAGTCCCCTCCCAACGGCTCGTTGGTTGGGAGGGACTTTTAGTCCCGGTTGGTGTTACCAACCGGGGCTAAAGGTCCACCTTTAGCCGCGATTGATATTACCAACCGGGGTTAGACCTTTAGCCCCGGTTTAAGGCACAAACCGAGGCTAATTCGGGGCCTTTAGTCCCGGCTGTTTCTATGGACCGGGACTAAAGGTCCCCCCTATTTGAACTCTCTTCCTCCCCCTGCCCGAGCCCGAGAGCTCATTTCTTCCCCTCTCTGTTCTTGCTCTTGTTCTTGGTGTTCTTCATTATTCTTCATCTCCTCTTCGGCCATTGCTTCATTTGATCACTTTTACGCCTCCATCGACTCGTTGAAAGGTTACTATCTTCAACCTCTCATGTTTTAGCGGCAACATATATTGTTTCTTGTTCTAGATGTGATTTTTCTTTATGATTTTCTCTTTTTTGCCATTTTAAGTTTCATTCACTTGACATTGTTTGAATATTTTGAACAAGACAACTAAAATTAGTATTCTAAGTATACACCTTTCATTTCTAGGGTATTATATGTTCCACATTTCAAGATTAGTTTAGCTTAGTTTGAGAAATATATAGATTCTTATTAGGATATTATTAAATGATGAATTTATGGTGGATTGTTCTTGATTTATATATGTGCCACCTGAGCTCAAAATAATTATATATTTAGATGAAGAAGGTAGCTACCTAGAATACTTTAGTTGTATACATCGTAAAATTTAGTTGTTTTATTTTCTTTGTTTAGAATATAAGGAATTTATAATATATAGTTTGAAAAATAAGTATAGAGAGTAGATGACAACTGCTTCGGGACACTCGGCCTCTGATCGGGTTAAAAAGCGACTAAGGCCAGACCTCCCTCTCATTACCTGTGGCAAGTGTATACAAAAGACTGTGAAAGAGTACCGAGTGGGGAAGCCGGGTCCCAACAACGGTCGGATCTTCTATAAGTGTCCAGATCGCAATGTGAGTTATATATTTTGTCACATTTGATGGTTATGGTTAATTTGTACCTATATTTCCTGATGATTTTGATTAAAGTGTTGATTTTTTATTTCTATTTTCAGTGGGATGGCACTGGATGCCGCGGCTGGTACTGGGAGGAAGAGTATGTTACACACGTCGCGAAGGCTACAAAGGCTGATGAGGCAGTGAGCCAGCTCAAGAAGTCTGTCGATGCTGAGTAGCAGAATAATGATTTGTCTGCTTTAGTTGGGATTGGTCGGGAGATCACTATGCTACTAAAGTGCATTTTAGGTTTTCTGTATATAGTGCTAGTGGTCTTACGTACATTAGTATTTGTATGAATCAGAAATGACACATGATGGTGTTCCATCTCGATCATGTTATTTTAATGCAGACGACCTTTCATTCGGTATTTTATAATTTCATTTTTTGACCAAAATGAGAAATTTAATTATGTTTTGGGTCATATAATGCAGACGATGAACACGCGATTGGATATACAATGTTGATCGCCGCTCCAAAGAGTTCTTTGATGGCGTGCATGGTTTCTTAAGAGCGGATGAGGCAAACAAGCGGAATGATAATTTCATGTGTTGTCCATGCACCTTGTGCAAGAATTTGAAGGAATATTCTAGCTCAAGGACTGCTCACTCACACTTGTTGAAGTCGGGTTTCATGTCAAACTATATTTGTTGGACCAAGCATGGAGAAACCGGAATTATGATGGAAGAAGACGAAGAAGAACAATTGGACCCTGACGACATTATTGCTCAATATGGTTACTGCAATGATACTGTAATGGATGAAGCAGAAGAAGAAGAGGCAGGGGCAGGGGCAGAGGACACACTCTCTGAAGATGATGGTCTTGGTGAAGTCATTCGTGATGCACAAAGAGGTTGTGAAAGTGAAAAAGAGAAAACTAAGTTTGACCGCATGCTAGAGGATCACAAGAAACTACTATACCCGAGCGCCGAAGATTGGCAAAATAAGTTGGGTACAACACTGGAGTTGCTACAATGGAAGGCAAAAAAAGGCATATCTAACAAGGCATTTGGGCAATTACTCAAGATTAATAAAAAGATGCTTCCGAAGCCTAACGAATTGCCTGCCACTACGTACGAAGCAAAATAGGTCGTGTGCCCTCTGGGATTAGAAATCCTGAAGATACATGCATGTCCTAATGACTGCATCCTATACCGTGGCAAGGACTACGAGAATTTAGATGAATGCCCCGTATGTAAAGTGTCGCGGTATAAGATCAGGCGAGATGACCCTGTTGATGTTGAGGGCGAAGAGCGTCCTAGGAAGAAAATCTCTGCCAAAGTTATGTGGTATGCTCCTATAATACCCCGCCTGAAACGTCTGTTCAGAAACAAGGACCATGCAAAGTTGTTGCGATGTCACAAAGAAGACCGTAAGACAGACAACATGTTGAGACACCCTGCTGATGGGTCCCAGTGGAGAGCAATTGACAGAGAATTCCCAGAGTTTGCAGAAGACGCAAGAAACTTAAGGTTCAGTTTGAGCACGGATGGTATGAATCCTTTTAGTGAGCAGAGCAGTAGTCATAGCACTTGGCCTGTTACTCTATGTATCTACAACCTTCCACCATGGTTATGCATGAAGCAGAAGTTCATTATGATGCCGCTGCTGATCCAAGGCCCGAAGCAACCTGGCAACAACATCGATGTCTTCCTGAGGCCCTTAGTTGAGGAACTCCTTCTTTTTTGGAGCAAACCAGGTGTACATGTGTGGGATGAGTACAAACAGGAACACTTCGACCTGCGAGCATTGCTGTACGTAACAATCAATGATTGGCCTGCCCTAAGTAATCTTTCAGGATAGACAAACAAGGGATATAATGCATGCACACACTGTTTTGATGACCTTGACTGGTATATCTGAAAAAATGTCGAAAGGTCATGTACCTTGGCCATCGTCGTTTTCTTCCTAAGAATCACCAAGCCAGAAGAAAAGGAAAGCATTGTAAAGAAGAAGTGAAACGAACCAAGCCTGACAACCAAACTGGAGAGGAGGTACTTGATATGGTCAAGGCTGTGCATGTAGTCTTTGGAAAGGGAGAAGGGGCCGTACCAGTTCCAAAAGATGCTAATGGACGCGCACCTATGTGGAAGAAGAAGTCCATATTTTGGGAGCTACCCTATTGGCATGTCCTAGAGGTCCGCCACGCGATCGACATGATGCACTTGACAAAGAATGTTTGTGTGAACCTGCTAGGATTCATGTGTGTGTATGGAAAAGGCAAAGATACACTTGAAGCACAACAGGACTTGCAAGACATGAAAGAACGAGACAACCTGCATCCAGAGAAGACAGAAGATGGACTTCATTACTTAAAGCCTGCTAGCTACACTCTTAGCAAAGAAGAGAAGGAAAGCATGTTTGAATGTCTAAGCAGCATCAAGGTACCATCTGGATTTTCCTCCAATATAAAGAATATAATAAATGTGTCAGAGAAAAAAATTCCTAAACTTAAAGTCTCATGACTGCCACGTGCTTATGACGCAATTGCTTCCGATTGCGTTAAGAGGAATTCTACCTCCACATTTACATCTAGCCACTGTGAAGCTATGTGCATTCCTCAATGCAATTTCTTAGAAGGCAATCGATCCAATGGAACTAGCTGCTCTATAGAATGATGTGGTCCAGTGCCTTGTCAGCTTTGAGTTGGTTTCCCTCCATCCTTCTTTAATATCATGGAACACCTCCTAGTTCACCTGGTCAAGGAGATTAGTATTCTTGGTCCTGTGTTCCTACACAACATGTTCCCCTTTGAAAGGTTTATGGGAGTCCTGAAAAAATATGTTCACCAACGTGCTCGCCCAGAAGGAAGCATCGCCAAGGGCTACGAGACAGAGGAGGTCATTGAGTTCCGTGTTGACTATATTCTCGACCTTGACCCAATTGGTGTTCCTGAATCAAGACACGAGGAGAGATTTAGTGGGAAAGGAACACTAGGGAAGAAAACATATATCGGTACGAGGGATGATTATTTCAACAAAGCACACTATACAGTTCTTCAAAACTCCTTCGTGGTGGAGCCGTATGTCGAGGTACACAAGAAGTTCCTACAATCCGAGTTTTCAGGGAAGAATGAAGCTTGGATTATGCGTGAACACATGAAAACTTTCGGCGATTGGTTGCGCAAAAAATTTGTTGGTGATGACAGTATTGATGACCAACTATATTTCTTGGCTAGACAACCATCATGGCACATCCTCACGTACAAATCCTACGAGATAAATGAAAATATATTTTACACGGTAGACCAAGATAAAAGGAGCACCAACCAAAACAGTGGTGTCCGTGTAGATGCCATTGACCCAAATGGAAAAATGCAAACATATTATGGCCGCATAGTTGAGATTTGGGAACTATACTATGCACCTAATTTTAAAGTCCCTTTGTTTAAGTGCCAATGGGTGAAGATGACCGGAGCCGGGGTAACAATTGACAAGGATTATGGGATGACAACAGTGGACCTCGACACTATTGGGTACAAAGACGAACCATTCATCCTTGCTGCTGATGTGAATTAGGTGTTCTATGTAAAAGACATGTCTACAAAACCAAAGAAAGGAAAAAAACGATGACAAATCAATCATCAATGAGCCCAAGCGTCACATAGTTCTTTCAGGGAAAAGAAATATTTTGGGAATTGAGGACAACTCAGACATGTCAGAACTTTACGAAAGGGATGACCGAATTGCGTCATTCAGTGTGACCAAAGACCCAAGCATAATTCTAAATGCCGAGGACACTCCATGGTTACGACATGATCATGACCAAGGGACATATGTCAAGAAGAAGATCACTAATGTGCCCGCTTGATGTAGCTAGCTTAGCAGTGTGATGTCGATCAAGTGACATGTGTATTGGGCATTTTGGTCAAATAAATAAAGATCTACATTTGTTAGTGATCAAATTAACGTTTACTAATACTTCTTTTGTAGTCATTTAGTGACTAATGAAGATCTACATTTGTCAGTGAAAAAGTTTAGTTCTAAAATGAATGATCTTGATGAGTTATAAAACCTTTGTATTCAAAAGTTTTTCATATAGGGTCATTTAGTGTCTCATTAACAATTTTCTATTTAAGGGTACACTTAAAGGTCGCATAATTGGACAATGAATGGTGAAACACAAATATTTTAACGTTAAAATAATGCATAAACTAATTTCCTATTGGTAACCAAGCATTTTATTTTTTTTAATTGAACAATATACTTTTGCATTAACCAAATTCTAATGGTTAGTTACATTTATATTTGATATTATAAAAAAGGTAAAATATTTTATGTTATACATTTTTCTAGTGTATAATAAAGCAAAAAGAAATTTAATGGTTATTTTTTCAAATATTTGTGGCATCTATTTAATTTATTATGCAATTTACAAGACCTAGAGCAATTTATATATACATTAAACTATATACAATACCAAAACATCTAAAACCCTCGAACTCCTAAATCCCGCCGCCGCCGCGACCCTCTGCAACCCTCCGCACCGGCCCCGGCCCTCAGGCGGATTTTGTGGCATTTATCCAAATCTTGACATAGAGCTTAAATGTTGGATAAATGGCATAATATCCAAAAATGATCTTAATTTCCATATCTTTGTAGAGTTGTCATCAATTACCAAAAAGGGGGAGATTGAGAGTTCCTATGTGATTTTGGTAATTGAGTGACAACTTAGGTGAACTAATATGTGTTTAAGTGATATGTACATAGGAGATTAGTTCACATATGATTGTGTGATGAAGGAGCTTATTGCACAAGAAACATGACATGGAGCCATGTGATCAAGGTGGATAAGATCAAGATGAGGCTTGGCTTGATGGACCGATTGCAAGTGTGAAGGGCAAGCGGGTGATGGTTGGCGCCGATGGACCAAGGCAATGGTGAAGAGCAAGTGAGGTCAAGATCGATGAACCAACACGTTCATGTGATGATATGGAGTGGATCATATCATTTGACAAGTGGTTGGTGCATGTGTTGTATCAACATTGGAGAAGGAGATGGAATGGAATGCGCAAGGCAAAGGTATAACCATAGGGCAATTCATTTCATCGGTCATAGGTGTGTAGAGAAGATTATGACCGGGTTTAGGATAGATAGCCGTACTATCAAGAGGAGAAAACTTGTTTGCATATCGGTTATCTAGTGCCACTGTGAGCGATCTAACTTAGCGATGAATTAGGATCGAGTGGCGTGGTGAGAAGCAAGTGAAAAATGCTTTGAAAATGATTGTGAAAATGCTAACACACATGCACAAGGTGGTGAACACATTTGTGTTAGCACATGAGAAGCATAGGAAGAAGTGCGGAGGAGTCTCGGCTGAAAACCGAGCTCTGGACGCAAGGGCCTAGGGGGTCCGGACCATTGCGTTTGGGTCCGGAACCAAACCCTAGGTCTCGGCCGAGTCTGTGAGTCCGGACGCAGGGGGTTCAGGCGGTCCGGACCATTGGCTATGCGTCCGGACGCCACCCCCTCTGACTGCGCTGTGCTGACAGAGGTGATCCGGACGCTGTTCGTCGTCCGGACGGTGAACTCCAGACGCAGCGTTCGGAGGTTGGAGCTCTCTGTAATGGCTCTGAGTGAAGAACCGGACGCTGTTTGCCGTCCGGACGCAGGGATCCGGACGCGCGTCCGGTGTCTGGCGCTCTCTGGAGTGGAGGTCCGGACGGAGGTTGTTGGTCCGGTGCGGCACTGTTGCAAGCGTCTGGAGACGCGTGGCAGAGCGTGGTGAGCGCGCCAACGGGCGAATTCAAACGGCTAGGAGGGTCCGGACCGCGCGCGTGATGGTCCGGACCCCCTATGAACTTGCGTCCGGAGGTACGCAGGAAGGTCCAGTGAGTGGGCAAAACGGCTAGTTTTGATGGTGTAGCTATTTATAGCCCTTGGCCGGCCCTTGGGGCTAGTAGAGCACCTTGGGGTTGTGTTACCCTTAGTTGTGCTTGTTTGGGAACCCTCTAACTCACTCATATTTGATAGTGTTCATCCGATTGAGTGAGAGAGCGATTACTAGTGCGTTGCTTTGGAAGATAGCTTCGTGTGGCACTAGGTGATCGACTTGCAAGCTCGTGGTGTTTGTTACTCTTGGAGGTTGCCACCTCCTAGACGGCTTGGTGGTTTGAGGCTCCGTTGAAACATGCAAGAAGATTGTGCGTGGCTCTGGAGAAGAGCTTTGTGAGGGGTGTTGTGCTCTCCCCGCGGGAGATCGCGAAGAGCAACTCTAGTTGAAGGTATCGTTGAGTGCCCTCATCTTGTGTTGGTTAGGCGGCAACCCTTGAGGGGGTTAGGCAGTGAGGCCTGTAAAAAGTCGTAAACCTCCAAGTGAGTGAGCCGATACAACGGGGACTAGCTTGGTGGCGACCAAGTGAACCTCGGGAGAAAAATCACCGTGTCAACCTTGTACATCTTCTCGGTGGTTTGCATTCTCCAAATTACTAGCTTATATTTACTTATTCATACTTGTGCTAGTGTTTAGTTGTTGCTCTTGTAACTAGTTTAGCTTGTGTAGCTAGCTTAGTTACCTTCTAGCTTGTGTAGCATAGAAGTAGATCTTGAGTGGCTAATTGGCTTGTGTAGCCTTGTTAGTCACATTGCTTAGTTTGTGTAGCTAAGTAAGTTGAGCTCTCTAGTTGACTTGTGTAGTCTTGCTAGAGAGCATTGCTAGTGAGCTTAGGTGCTTTGTGCTTTGCTTACTAGTATGTGTAGGAGCTCCCTTTGTGCTTAGAGTACTAGTTTCTTAGGTTTGTGTGACCTTGCAACCTAGACTTGTTTAGGTGAGCTTCCTAGCTTGGTACCTTAGTGAGCCCAATTAGTATAATTTTCTAGGTGCTAAAGTTTTAGATAGAGGGTGTAGTCTTGGCTAGACCGATAGTTTTAATTCCGCATTTGTTTCGGTTAGCCGGAGCGTTTAAGTTTTAGAAAAGACTATTCACCCCCCTCTAGTCCACCATCTCGACCCTACATCGCCCCGTACTCCGCACCACCACCACCGCCGTCGGCTCCCGTCGCGCCCGAGCCCACGCCAGAGCCCGCGCCGTCGTGCCCGAGCCTGCACGGCCGTCCTCGCCTCGGCTCTCGCGCGCGTCCGCACGGTGCGCGCCGTCGCATCCTTACTCTCGCCGCCGCCGTACGCCCGCGCCACTGCCTCCCGTCGCGCCCACACGCCCTTCCTGGCCGCCGCCGCGCCCGAGCTCGCACCGCCGCGCCCGAGGCTTGCACCATGCCCGAGCCGGCCGCCAGCTATCGCCGCCATTGAAGGTGAAAAATAAAGAAGAAGAAAGAAAGAAAGAAAGAAAGAAAGGGAAAAAAGAAGAAAGAAGAAAGAAGGAAGAAAGGAAAGAAGGAGGAAGAAGGTAGGGAGAGAAGGAAGAAAAGAAAGAAAGGAAAAAAGGAAAAAGAAATAAAAATTTAGTAAATGCTTTTATAAATTTGTAAATGGATTTGTTAGAAAAAATAGGAAAATTGATAATATTTTATGTTATTAGTTTCTTGTTTTTCACACACTAACATTTTATACATGTTTTTTCTAGGTGAAGAAGAAGATCGAAGAAGAATAAGAAGATCGAATTAGAAGGAAGAAGAAGATAGAAGGTGAATTTTGTGTAAAAAATAGAAATAGATTTTAGTTTTACAAATAGATTTTAGCACTTAGAGAAATATAGACTTTACAAATAGATTTTAGCATTTAGATTTTAGTTTTAGGAAATTGATATATGTTAGTAATATAATTTTGTTTTAGGAAATTGATTTAGTTTAAGTAATGTATTATGTGTACCACATTCATGCTTTTGATATATATATGGATTTCTATATATAGATGTACATGTAAACCCTAGTGTCTACCCTAAACCATTTTGGTTACTCTAAACCCTTTCATTATATACTCACACTTTGTTACACACTTGTTTAGGGTTTACACACATACACACACTTAATTTGTTACACACTTTCCATTATTAGCAAATTAAAAGGGTCACACCTTTCCATTATTGCTATATATATTAAGTGTGTACCCTTTTATTAGCAAATTATTACCATAAGTGTCGATTTGATATATATGCGTCTACCCTAACTGTTACACACTTGTTAAGGGTTTACACACACACACACTTGTTTAAGGTTTACACACACACACACACACACACACACACACACTTGTTTAGGGCCGGTTTGCAGACACACACAATCACAAACACACACACATACTTAGTGTCTACCCTAAACCCCTAAGTTTCTAAACCCTATAGATATACATCATAAGTGTCTACCCTAAACCCGGCCTAAACACTTTTATTACACACACACACTTAGTATCTACCCCAAGTGTGCCTAACTCTAAGTGTCTACCCTACCCTAAACCCTTTTATTAGTCACACAAAAGACTAAGTGTACGTCTACCCCAAGTGTGCCTAAACCCCTAAGTGTCTACCATAAACCCTTTTATTAGTCACACAAAGACACTGTGTCTACCCCAAGTGTGCTTAACTCTAAGTGTCTACCCGGCCTAAACCCTTTTATTAGTCACACAAAGACTAAGTGTCTACCCCAAGTGTGGCTAAACCCCTAAGTGTCTACCCCTAAGTGGTTATACTCTAAGTACGTGTTACACACTTATTAGCTTTTATAGTTGCAGAAATGGACGACCCGAATGACATGGAGGAATTCTTGTTTTCAATGATCAACGATGGCACTGATCAAGTAGACGATGACACGAATCAAGTAGATGACGAAAGTCAGTACTTGGCGCCAGATGTTGAGCAAGAAAATATCGCGCAAGACAATGTTGCCGAGGTATATATATGTCTACAAAATCAAAATAATTACAGTTGTATAATTATATTTATAAGTTTTGTGTGTCTACATATACATAGCCGTCTGCATCAACGACAACTACGGGGAAGAGAAAAAATGTACGAGGCCCGAAGAAGCCATTGGAGGGTCGGTACATTATCACGGAATTCGATGAGGAAACAGGGGCAGTACTTGGACCACATGCACATAGATTTGCCACCAACTGTGGTTACCTTGTAAGGGATAGGCTTCCGATCAGTGCTCGTGAATGGCGGCCAAGGAAAGGACGTCCTGACATTAGTTCTATCTCTGATCGTGACAAGGAACTAATTTGGCAAGAAGTCCTTCAACATTTCTCGCTGGATACAGAAGATGAACCGTTGAAGGGGAGAGTTAGGGATTGGGCTATGAAGAGGATGGCAACATATTTCCAGGCCTGGAAGAAGAAATTGCATAATGATTTTATCAATAAGAACCTTACTCCAGATTTCAACAATAAGGCCTACGTCAAGTTGAGACCGTTTTGGGATGACTTTGTATCTTTCAAGACATCTGAAGAGGGCGAAGCACGAGCACAACTGAACCAACAAAATGCCCGGGAAAAGCAATACCATCATCACATCGGATCAGGTGGCTACAAGACTGGCATTCCTAAGTGGGAAAAAGAAGAAGAGGACCTTCAAGCTAGGGGAATCCAACCAGAAGCAGATGACTAGGTTGAGCGCAGTAAGTGGTGGTTTTTTGGTCACGGGGAGGCAGGGACCCTCAGACCGGGAGATTAACGTATACCAAAGGACTCATAGAAGCAGCAAGAAAACTGGTTGAAGCTAAAGCTTTGAGGGACCAAGGAGTATGGTCACCAGATAGAGATAAGGATGAGTTGACATATGCCCTGGGGACTGCGGAACACGGTGGGCGAACGAGAGGTCATGGCGCGGTGCCGTGGAAGCATGCTTCCCTCAAGACAAAGATACATATAGAAGCCGCCACAGAAAGAAGAAAGAGGAGGAAGCTATGAAACTTAGCATGTCGCAAATGCTTAGTGAAGCACGTGAAGCAGCTATTCAAGCAAAAGAGCGAGAAGAGAAACTTGAAGCGAGAATGATCGAGAAAATCAAAAAACAAGTGGAGTTAGCAATGAGCCGAATGCACAGTACTAGATCAGTACCGCAAGTCAACATCAGCCCATCAACTCAGTTGAAAAGTAGTTGTGCTTCCACGGAAGTGCCTCAACCTGGTGATGACGCAAAGCTACGCTTCCCCGTGGATGACATCACAGAACCAAATACACCATGTGAGCTGCACATTCCAGAGGGGGCTACCACAATCATGGTGGCTACCGGAATTGTATCTCCTATCGACCCTACGAAGACACCAATATGCCATGGGTCAAAAGTACCAGCTGGATATGCTCGTGTCTCGGTGGATAGAGTTGAAAAAGGTCATCGCGATGTTCTGCTTGACATTGAAGGAGGTGATGGGGAGACAACTTTAGGACAAGCAGAGAAGACATTTATTTGTTGGCGCAAGCGCTATACCATTTATCACCTCCTATTGTACCATCGCCGCCTACTCCTCCTCATCCCAGAGACCTAAGTCAACATTCATCACCTGCTGGTCATAGTGTTGCGAGGGATGATGATGGTGAAATGCATGACACGGCTTCCTCCCCAGAACCTCCACGACGTTCTCCAATGCCGACACCGGCCCCAGAACCTCCACGAGATTCTCCAACGCCGACACCGGCCCCATTGCCTCCATGACGGTCTCCAACGCCGCCAGAACGGTCTCCAACGCCGACACCTGCCGCCCCATCGCCAAAGAAGAGGACCGCCACAAAAGCAAAGGTGTCGGCCGCCCAACCAAAACCAAAGAGGCAAGCTATAAGGAAAGTTATTGTTAAGATTCCTCAAAAACTTCCATATGAGATGACTGACGAAGAAATAGACGCTTCAGTAAAGTCTGATGTGCAAGCACATTTCCTGAAAATGGAAGACGCCCGTAAAGCAAAGAAAGAAGCTGCACAGCCGTTCTTCGTAGCTCAATCAGTTCTAAGGAAGAAGTTGGAAGGAAAGAAGAGAAAGCTACGTGATGCTCAGAAGAAATCTCCAATATCGGACTATGACCGCACTCTTGAAAAGATAATTATTGAGAAGAAAAGAGCAGGGAAGGGTGTCCCACAGCTCGGGGAACAATCGAAGCAATCAGTGCCTCCGCTAGTTGTTGGGAATGAATATGGTTCAAACATGAGCGTGCTAGAAGACTATAGTGGCCCCAAGTTCAATTATGATGGTCTGGAAGATTTCTTGAAAGGAGCTAATATAACTGCGAATGAATTTTACGGAAATGCACTCATCGCAAATGCCACTGTAGTCAATGAGTTCAAGAGAAGTTATGTGCATGGCAGAAGTATGTACAACCCATCGGCCCTCAGGGATCTTGGTACGCAAATGCGCAAGTTAAACTCGTGGTACATGGAGGCATGTACCAAAAACCCAAATGACGAATGCATTTGCGTCAGAATTAGACAAGAACATTACTTCCGGGGCGATGACCTTATATTTGTTCCGTATAGTGAGCTCCACCAACTATGCCACATGGACGCTCTAGACAAATCTCTGATGAGCTGCTACTGTCTGTAAGTGATCATTTCTTTTAATAATCGGACTATAGCATATGTATATGTATAGTAACTAACTATCCTCAAACATATATGCAGATTCTTGATGTTAAAGCTCAAACGTAAGGGAGACACGGAAATTGGTTTCATTGATCCATCAATCATATTCTCGGATCCAAACACTCCCCGCGATCAATGGATACATCAAACGGAGCGGAATTTACGGAGGTTCATTGTCAACCAAAAGACCACACAATATATACTCTTCCCCTACAACTTTGGGCGAGTGTTGTTATCGTTTGCACAATTTATCTTACTTATTACTCAATTCAGCATAAAGATATATATGTTGACTCTATAAACAAATGTAGTTTTCACTAGATACTCATAGTCATCGATATGAAAAGAAGTGCATATATAATCTTTGACTCATTGAGAAAACCACCGAGAGATTACCAAGATATGATAGATATTATCAAGGGGTAACTTTGATCTTTAAATATGGATTCCTGCTCTTTAACTATACTGCAAGAGTTAATTAAGTAATGATCCAATTATTGAGCAGGGTTTGGGCTTGGTTCGTCCCGAAACACCGTCTGGAACTAGAAGAGACACTACAGGGTCCTCGTATGTTACCTGTAAGTTCTACTAGCTCTCGTAATCTGTTACCTTATCATGCTTTAACATATGCGTATGATGATGATGGTAATCTTTTCATATCTTAAAGTGGATTCTAAGGCAGCCACAAGGCAATAATCTGTGTGGATACTACGTTTGCGAGTACCTCACGGTGTATGCAAGAAGAAATCTTATAGAGAATCTAAAGTATGTGATATGTATATATAATACATCCATTTTATTTATTTGTTGCTATTAACTTAATCTTATGTATATTAACACTTGTTTCTTTATAATGCAAATTGAAGACACTATGGTTGCAGCAACAAGTGTTGAAAGAAGACCACCTCAAAGGAATTCAAGAGTCATTTGCTGGATTTTTTCTTGAAAAAGTGGTCAAACCTGGAGGCGACTTCTATTACGACCCGACCGTCCCACTCAAGCCAAATCAAGACGAACATCTGTATGATATTTAAGTGGCGAGAGCGTTCGTGTCTTAAGTCAAGTAACAATGAATAATGATGTAAATTTTATGTGCATATATATATATATATATTATACTTATAGAGTTTCATAGTTTATTTGTGTTTAATGTTTGAAAGTAACTTATAAGTGTATGAATACATGTATTAGAAGCGTAGAATACACACATTTGAATACCTAATGTAATTAGAAAACCAAAATAAGAAATACCAAAATCAGAAAAAAGGGTCTTTAGTCCCGGTTGGTAACCAACCGGGGCTAAAGGGTGCTGCCACGAGTAGCCCGCCTGCGGCACCTGGCACACCCTTTAGCCCCGGTTCGTAGGCACCGGGGCTAAAGGCCCTATCAGACCGGGGTTAAAAGCCGGTTCTGTACTAGTGATAGAAATCTCGTATACATGCATGAAAGGGCTTTAAATATGTACTTTTTTATTTCAACATCTAAAGTACAAATCGTGTGTTTTTAAACTGTTGCTATAAATGATTCATTTACCAATGTCAGCGACCACTAGTACAAAGCAGTACTATACAGATGGTTCGTAACGCATTTGTACAAGCAGCGTTTTTTTCGAACCGTCTATGCTGGGGTCAGTAGAAATAGACCATTTGTCTTATGAACCGTTCGTTGAAATCGATTTCTATAGGTGGTTTTCTTAAGGATTAAGGAACCGCCCGTAGAAATGACTGTCCAAAAATCATTTTTTTAAAATAGAAAAAATAAGATTTAAATTGTGGGACATACCCACCAGTATGCACCTGATCGTCTCCGTCGCAAGTTATGGAATTTTCGCGTAAAATCACAAACTGCGCTCTCGTGGTGATTCGAACCCGAGACCTTACCCTCGCGCGATCCCTCCTCAACCACTCCACCACTAAGTCACTTGTGTCAAGTTGGGTTTTAGTTCTCCACATTCTATACTAAACCGAGTGTAAATTGATTGTTTGAGTCACTAAACGAATTCAAATGAAAAAGTTGTAAGCTACAAAGTTTCATAACTTTTCGAGATCTACAACTTTTATTTAGGAAGTTTTCCAATTCGAGGTCGTTTACAAAATTTTGAATTTCAAATTTGACAAATTCAAACGTAGTTTTCGATGAAAAGATGATTTCAAATAAAACAGTTGTAAACTACAAAGTTTCATATCTTTCCAAGATATGTAACTTTTATTTAGAAAGCTTTTCCATCCGAGATCGTTTACAAAAATAAAAAAAATCAGTGTCCAAGTATTTCTAGTGGCGGATTTCTTAAGGAACCTCCTGTACAAATCGATTTCTAGAGGCGATTTTCTTAAGGATCCGCTTGTAGAAATTAAGTATTTATACAGACAGTTTTCTTAAGCAAACCGCCTTTAGAAATCGATTTGTAGTGGCAGTTCGAAACTGTTTTATTTTTACCAAACACATGATAAGCGAAACCGCCTGTGGTATATTTTGCGAGCTGTTTTGTACTAGTGAACACATTTTTAAAAACAAATCGTGCTCTTACTTTAGATGAATGTATACATTTTAAAAACAAACCAAGATGCACTATTTTTACAGAACAAATTGCTACACATGTTATTCATTTAATAATTAAGAAAACACGCTATCTTGAACAGTGAATAAAGTGAGTGCAAACTAAAGTTGGCTGCGCTGCTCTGGAGACGGACCCTTTGCCGCGAACGGCTCAAAACACTCGGCAAACGCTTTGCCGAGTGTTGCACTCGGCAAAGAGCACACGGTAACGATGTTAACGGTAAAGACTTTTTCCCGAGTGTTTTTTTTCGGGCACTCGGCAAATGATTTGCCGAGTGTCCTCGTGCACACGGCAAATCAACTTGGCACTCGGCAAAAAATAGTGCACGGTAACGGACGTTGGTACGGTGACGGAGGGTTTGCCGAGTGTCGAGTCAAGCACACGTCACCCGTTTGCCGAGTGTCGTTGACTGAGACACTCGGCACACGTCACCCGTTTGCCGAGTGCCCCATGCATGGCACTCGGCAAACGACACCCCTTTGCCGAGTGTCCCCATGCAGGACACTCGGCACACGTCACCCGTTTGCCGAGTGCCCCATGCATGGCACTCGACAAACGACACCCCTTTGCCGAGTGTCCCCATGCAGGACACTCGGCACACGTCACCCGTTTGCCGAGTGTCGTTGACTGAGAGACTCGGCACACGTCACCCGTTTGCCGAGTGCCCCATGCATCCATAGTTCAACATCACAATGTATCCCCATGCATCCATAGTTCAACATCACAATGTATCCCCATGTATCATAAACATCACATATATCTCACAATATATGCCAATTCATCCATAGTTCAACATCACAATGCATCCACAGTTCACAAAACATCCAAAGTTCAATCCAAAACGGTCACGACGAGGGTACAGGGTCACGAGGCCCACAACTTGATCCCGACAAAGCTCCCAAGCCCGACGATCCTCCATAGCCCAGCGAAGCTCCATAGCCCGGCGATCCTCCCAAGCCCTGGAAAGGTCCATAGACCGACGAAGCTCCCAAACCAGCGGCGAAGCATTATTTGATGCCACCGATTGATTCTGCACAAAATAAAAGAGGTTGCATGTGTTACACAAGTGAACTATAAGTTTCTAACATTCGAAGTATGCTAGGTTACAAGTGCTATTGTGCTTTCACCACAAGCGTAAACATATAAATTA
The DNA here is from genome assembly GCA_022036555.1 of Microstegium vimineum. Lineage (NCBI taxonomy): Eukaryota > Viridiplantae > Streptophyta > Magnoliopsida > Poales > Poaceae > Microstegium > Microstegium vimineum. Next base: position 49,686,724 of record CM039120.1, read on the forward strand.
AAACATTCATACTCATAGGAGTGCCGAAGTATATAGGTCGAGGTGGAGGTGGACGTGGACGTGGAGGCAGCTCCAAAGCCAGAGGAGCCATACCCTAAGCGGCGCCAAGGCTCTGCATGTACTCAAACATCTTTTGCAGACTCTGATGGTTGAGTACTCGCTCTTCCGCCATCGTCTGCCACTCAACCTCCGCCGCCTGCCGATCAGCCTCCATCCTCGCCTCCAGCTCCTCCCGTCGCCTCCTCTCATACTCCAGCTGGGCCTACACCATTTCATTCAAATGCTATACGAATGCAAAGCTAAGGAAAATCAATGAACGACAAATAAAACAGAAATAACCTAGAGTGCATTCATGTGCTCCTGTGAGGTATTTGGGCGCTCGCGTATGACCGGACCCGATTTGCCCCTCGCTCTAATCTGGCTGAGACTGGGCGTACTGGCTGTGTCGAGTGCACCGTCGGCAATCCACTACCGCCCATGCTTCTTGCCGCCTCCAATCCTCATGATGACCTCTCCATCAAGATCCTCGGTGGTTGGATCGTAGTCTGCTCCATGGAGATTCTTTACTGCTAAAGTGTACTCGGTAAGGCGGCTGTGGACGCTCGGGTTAGTGTACTTCTCTGGCGGGTCATCCGGGTTGTAGTCGACGTTCGATGACACCTTGCCCTTTTTGGACAAGTCAAATGCCTCGAACAGATTGCAAGGATGGTTGTCATGCTTTGCCAACTGCGAGAAAACCAACAAGATGATTAGAAACCATGCAAATTAACTTTTGCACTAAATTGTAGTCATGGACGTACCCAAGTGGACGCGTATGCCTCTAGGCTTTGGCTTCCTTGGTAGTGTGTTGTGCCTGGCCTCATCAAACGCCGCTCCCGGCAAGTGTTATGCGTCTCCTCCCAATCGGGGGCGCACCACCTCTCCACCATCCGTTTCCAACACTCGGTATGATGGGAGCACCACCATGGAATCGTCTACATACATCAAGTCACATATATGAAGATCATATTTAGCCTACTAAATCTTAAATAAAATCAGTAGTAAAGTTGTATACTTACATCTTCGTACTGCCGTCGGGTCAACCTCATTGTCCTTGCGGCAGCTTTGGAGACCTTTTCCTTAAGGGTGTTGCCGTGGTAAGTCACGATGTCCTGGACCCGCGCCTAGTAGTGCATGTCCGACACGAGTTTCTTGCAAACTCGGCAAGCCACAGTGTCTGCGTGGGCCTCGTGTCCCGACTCGAATCTATAGAAATCCTGCACACATATAGAGTGAGACGTGATGTATTTATTAAGTATTTTAAGAATGTACAATAAATGTGTGTGGTATATTGAGCAATATAACTTACCCAAGTGATGAAAATTAAGTGTTGTACTAAATTATTGTCATTGACGTACCCAAGTGGATGTGTATGCCTTTAGGCTCTGGCTTCCTTGCTAGTGTGTTGTGCCTGACCTCATCAAGCGCCGCTCCCGGCAAGTGCTATACGTCTCCTCCCAATCGGGGGCGCACCACCTCTCCACTATCCATTTCCAGCACTTGGTATGATGGGATCACCACCATGGAATCGTCTACCCACATCAAGTGACATATATGAATATCATATTTAGCCTACTAAATCTTAAATAAAATCAATAGTAAAGTTGTATTATTACATCTGCGTACTGCTGTTGGGTGAGCTTCATGGTCCTTGTGTCAGCTTTGGAGACCTTTTCCTTAAGGACGTCGCCGTGGTAAGTCACGATGGTCTGGACACGCGCCTCGTAGTGCATGTCCAACACGAGTGTCTTTCAAACTCGGCGAGCCACAGTGTCGGCGTGGGCCTCGTGTCCCTCCTGGCATCTATAGAAATCCTGCACACATACATATATATAGAGGCGTGATGTATCTATTATGTATTTTAAGACTGTACAATAAATGTGTGCAATACAACTTACCCACAGCTTGCCGATTACCCGCTCCGCTTTGTTGGGAAATGTCCTGCCATTCCGATCTGGAGCATCGGTTTCAACGGTGTAGTGGTCAAACGTGTACGCCGGAGTTACGACGCCAGCATACTCTACTAAGCTAGGGAAGTGCTCCGTGCACAAGAGACCCAAGATCCCATTCACCGAGCGTTTATGAGTACCTGGACTCACAAACGCCCAACTCCTGTACAAGTGATCAAGGAAGAATGTTAGTTTTAATTGTGGTTTTAAACATATTAAATGAAATAGTAACAACATACAAAAGTACTTACTTTTCGACCCCGAGTCGAATCATCGGACGACCCCGGGTCAAAATTTCGGCAGAACCTCCCCTGCACAGTGAGGTTTCCAAAACCTCCAATAAAACAACGACACGATGGCCAGCAGCCACGTTTATGTCAAAGGCTCGATGGCCGACAACCACACATATATATAGGTTGAATCCATGCTCATAAGTAATCAAGATGGGGCACTACCACTAACTCTACCGCTACCGGTATCACTACCACTATACCACTACCACTACCACAACTACAACTACAACTAATATCTCTTCTAATTCATACCTTGGGCGGTGGACAGCGGCGACGGGCGGCGGCGTCGGGACGCGGTCCGGGGACACTACTCCTCTCCTGCTCTTCCTCCTTATCCTTCTCCTTCTCCTTCTCCTTCTCCTCCTCTTCCACTTCCCCTTCCCCTTCCCCTTCCTCCTCTTCTCCTCCTTCCCTTCCTCCTCTCAGTCCTCCTCCTCCGGGGCGCGAGGCTAGGGGCCGGGCTAGCGGGCGGGCTCGCCGGAAGATCGGCGCGCGGGTGGCGGCGCACGGCCGGCAGGCGGGCAGCGGGGCACGGGCGACGCATGGGCGGCAGGCGGGGTCAGGCGGGCGCGCGGGGCTCGGGCGTCCGGCGGCGAGCCTCGGGCGCGGCGGCGGGCGGGTGGGCGGTCGGGCGGGCGGCGGCTACGGGCGTGTGTGCGTGTGTTTGTGTGTGTGAGCGCGCGACCGAAAAAACAACTAAGCTCGGATAAGGCCAGATCCAACGTTTGCCGAGTGCCTCCGATCTGGCACTCGACAAACGCCCCCCTTTGCCGAGTGCCTCACCACTGTCACTCGGCAATTAAATGTTACATAAATGTTTCTAAAGATTTAAAAAATATCAAACGGTTTCAAAAAATTACCAAATCTTGACATCACACCATATATGTTTTGTATTGGCTGTACGAAAAGTTTTGAAGTCAAATTTGAATTTTAGCTTCGATTTCAATTCAAATCCTACTCAATCACTCTAAGTGATATGAAATATTATCGAAGATGATTGGATTTGTAAGACACGTATGTGACAACTTTTGCGAAATCATCTCAATTTTTTATCACATGTTCTAAGTATGATATAATGACTCCATGATAAATGTTTACAATTTTTGGAGTCCATTTGCTATTTATAGATTTTTTAATCAATTCTAACACACGTTTGAGATCATGTTTCGTGAACAATATGTGGAGTTCGTATTTTACTTTACCACATATGAACTCAACTTATGCTTAATAATATGGATAATATTTTTTCAACCAATTTTTTTCATTATTTGAATCACTTGTAGTTCAAATTTTGCTTGGGTCAAATAATTCACTTAATTGAAAAAACTAACTAAATATAGCAAACATGTCGATAAAATTATCATACTTAAACATGTAGTTCTAGATACTATTGAAGGACAACATAAAAAGTTTGGAGACCAAACTAAGATGAAAAAATTATGGTCCGAATGTCAGAGAAAACACTCGGCAAACGTCTAGAGTTGCCGAGTGCCTAGAGGTGACACTCGGCAAAAGGCTTCAGTTGCCGAGTGCCTAATGGCGACACTCGGCAAACCGCTCACGGCGTCGGGTCCTAACGCCGTCTGCCGAGTGTCGGCGTTGCCGTGTGCCTGACACTCGGTAAAGGGACGTTGTGCCAGACACTCGGTAAAAGTGGCTGCTGCCGAGTGTTATCATATGTCGAGTGCGACACTTGGCAAATGAGCCGTTTGCCGAGCGCCCGAGGGAAAGCACTCGGCAAATGTCCTGGCACTCGGCAACGCCGGTTTCCGGTAGTGCCACCTCAAACTGTACCGTTGACACCGTACCCTCGAGCCTCTATTTCTTTCCCCATCTCCTAAGATATCCTCAAAACATTAATATAACTTTGATACCAATTGTTGTGATATCGGCACACCTAACATGAAGCGATTGCTGGGATACTCGATATTTGATAATGAGCCTCAATCGAAGTCTACTTCCTCAGGGCATGCTTATCGGTGCTCCTCCGCGAAACGAGACACTGGCAGCCTAGGGCATGGGCCGAAGCCGCAGCACCACCTGCAAGCCTGTCACTATGTGTTCCCCTTTGTTTAGAACAGCAGCAGTTATCCCTTTTCGTATAGAGGCCAGGTTAAAAGAGCCAGACACCAAGCTCCGCCTAACCATCTACTGCTAATTATAACATAAATCCACTTTAACCTATTTAGTACATGATTAAGTATTTGACAGATCTAGAGCAATATAAGCAGGGGCGGATCTAGGCCCTGAGCTAGGGGGTCAGCCTAGCCAGGGTTGCAGCCCAAATTTTCTAGGAGCAGGGCTTTTGTAGCCCAAGTAAATTCCTCATATTCAGTGCAAAATAACCTCTCTCCAGTCCCACCCAAACAGTCCTTTACTAATTAGCCGCCCCTCGTGTGGTGTTTCTAAATCCGCCCTTGAATATAAGGATGTATGCTGGCTCTGAGATCCTTGGCCCCACTGGATCTAAAACTCCAGATGCATCTCATCCCCACAGAATTAGAATCCTTTCAGGCTGGGCCGCCACTGAATTCCCATTGCCGTGCTATATGGTTGCGCTCGTCTCAACACCTCCTCGTTATATATGTTGGGTCTTATTGTCTCTGTTGAACAGGAAGAGAGTGATTTCACACGCTGTTCAAGGGGTGGGCATGTAGCAGCTATATATAGATGTAATATAGTAATAAGTAAACTAAGATTTAATGCTCTCATTGATTATTCACCTGTCCACCAGGTAGTTGCATTGAGAACATGGTATATATGAGCAGCGTATGAGCGCTACCCAGAGTAAGGGTTGATAGAACGATCATTATATAACCTGCACTGATATACATGAAGGGAACTGTTCCGGTACACCTCTAAAAAAAATACACATATCTTAAAGCAACAGTTCAATTAATTTATCATTTTCTTAATGTTTGGGCCAGCCCCTACCCTACGCCTAGCCCGTGTCCAGCCCAGATCGACCCGACTCCCTTGATCTCATCCTCTGATCTCGATCTGTTCACGTGTTCAACCGGGCGGCGCTCAACGACGGTGACGGAGCTCTACGTGTTTTGTACAACATGTACTCTGCATTTCTGCCATGACGTGTACGTGGACAATCGCTGCATTTGTCTTCCATGTTCGAAAGTGTGCCTCCATCACACCACCATGTGCATTTTCATTCAGAGGATCATGAGCAAATTTCAATTGCGGTTAAGTTTTTTGTAATCGTGTAAGTGTGACAAATTTTGGAATTTATCCAAAAGACAGAGAATGGGAATTTCAACAAGAGATAGAGATCGTGAGAACGTTCCCTTTTAAGCAGAATAAAAAAAAGGCAGTAAGGCACCGAGCCACTGGCACAAATTAAAAGACCCATTTCCCAAATGCTTTGTTAGTAGAGATGAAACATGGCTGATCGAAGAAACATGCGCAGTGTTCAGAAGCAAAGAACAAATGAAATGAACAGGTTAACACAGCTACTACTAAATTCCTCAGCCCTACCACGGACGCGGTGTTAATTCCATTGTTTCTCTAGCTTGATTCTGCCACTAACGACAACATTCAACCTGCTTGGGGTAACACGTACGCATGGTCGAGTCGTTCACGTTCTTTTGAATGCAGAACAGTCCGCCATAGCTTCCATTCTTTTCCAGACCATTCAGAATTGATATAGTTATAGTCACTACTGGAAACTTGAAATTCTCTAACGGTTTCGAATTTTTTGACGGTTATTACATAAACCATCAGGGAAATTAACTTGACGGTCTGTGAAAAACACACAAGGAAATTAATATTATTTCGATACAGGCACATTATATATTTTTTTATTTCAACATTTAAAGTACAAATCGTGTGTTTTTAAACTGTTGCTAAATGACTCATTTACCAATTTCAGCAATACAGTTTTTAAAAACAAATCGTGTTGTTACTTTAGATGAATGTATACATTTTAAAAACAAACCAAGATGTACTATTTTTACAGAACACAAACTGCTACACAAGTTATTCCTTTAATAAGAAAACACACTATCTTAAACAGTGAATAAAGTGAGTGCAAAAACTAAAGATGGCTGTGCTGCTTGGCCACTCCAAGATCCCACCTCAAACTGTATGGTCGACACCCTCGAGCCTCGATCTTTTCTTTTAAGATCCTCAAAACAATAATACAACTTTGATGCCAATTGTTGCGATATCATCGCACCTAACATGTATTGAAGCGATTGCTAGGATATACTACTACCTAAGCAGAGACTCGAGATTTGATAATGAGCTTCAATCGAACTGTATGTCCTCAGGGCATTCTTATGGTGCTCCTCCCCGAAACCATGACAATGGCAGCCTGGGGCATGGGCCGAAGCCGCGCAGCACCACCTGCAAGCCTGTCACTTTGTGGTTGCGCCACGACTCTTTCCCCTTGGTTTAGAACAGAAGCCCTATCCCTTTTTATAGAGAGGCCAGGCTAAAAGAGCCAGACACCAAGCTCCGCCTAACCATCTACTGCTAATTACAACATAAATTCACTTTAACCTATTTAGTACAATTAAGTATTTGACAGATCTCGAGCAATATAAGGATGTATGCTGGCTCTGAGATCATTGGGTCAGGTGGATCTAAAACTCCAGATGCATCCCATCCCCACGAATTATAATTCTTTACGACTGGGCCGACATGAAATTCCCATTGCCGTGCTATATTGTTGCGCTCATCAACACACCTCCTTGTTATATATGTTGGATCTTATTGTCTCTGTTGAACAGGAAGAGACTGATTTCAGATTACGCTGTTCAAGGGGTGGGCATGCAGCAACTAAATATAGGTGTAATAATAAGTAAACTAAGATTATTTTACGCTCTCATTGATTATTCACACCTGTCCACTAGGTAATTACATTGAGAACACGGTACGAGCCGTATATATATATGAGCTACCCAGAGTGTACGTTGGTACAATGGTCATTATATAACCTGCACTGCACTGATATACATCTTGATTTCTAGATAGACATAGGGAGTAATACAGAACTCACAGGACGTGGGCACAGTTATATCACAAGGGATACATCAAGGGTATATATGTAACACACTCGTTTTTAGCCTGATTTACAATTATGTCCTGTAAACCATTGATAATAATGTAATCTCATCTGCTTGTATGTGCGGTTAATTTAGACTATTTTCCATAATGACGTGTGAGTAAACTTGTTACAGACCAGAGTATATCAGTATATAGAGACAATTGCCATTATAATTATCTTTAAGGCCCCGTTTAGATCCTTTAGAATTGAATTTATTTTAATAATCATAATTTAGAGACATATGAATTAAGCTAATATGGTTGTATATAGATTATATATATTTATATATTATTGTTCACTATATGAGAGACATACTTATTTGTTGTATTTATATCGTTGAAGAACTAGTTTGAAGAACGTGTTAGAAGTTACAAAGTAGAAATATAGAATGGTGATATATAGAATCAATTTCCATTTCCATTCTTTGAATTTTAGATATGCTTTTTTTTTATGAGAACGGAGGGGGAGGAGAGCCCCCCACCTTTTAATTGCAAAGGGGCAGTAAAAAACTTTGCAGCCCAACCAAGTGTCAGTTACAACACAGGAGGGATCAGTGGGAATTTAAGGAAGCCAAGGGTACATCTAAGTTTACATTATGAAGAAAACAGTTGACACCATTGGGAGACCACCAGCCGGTCTTCAAGTCGGAAGCGGTGCTTCCAGAGATGGGCGGTGTCGCGAAGATTGGTTGCAAGACGACTCTGGGAAGGCAGCATATTGTTGAAGACTACCTCATTGCGGTGCTTCCATATGATCCAGCACACCAGGTGGAGGAAGGTGTGAGCATGCCGGGCATCGATCAGTGGCGGCTTCTTCATGGTCCAGATTGACTCCACCCGGACATTGTCAGTGTCTGCACCGGCTCGGGCCCAGACCTGTTTAGCGAAGGCGCGTGCTAGGATCAGGTGATCAGCTGTTTCAGGTTCCTGCCCACAGATCGGACAGACATCATCATCAAGAATGTGTTTCTTCTTCAGGTTCACACGACACTGATCCTATATGTAAACTTTGGAAAATGGTGTAATGTCAAGTTACAAGCTAAATAGCTTAACTTGTTAATATAGATTTCAATTTCTCCGATGAATCAAAGGATCCAAACGGCTGGTGTGGTCCTCCAAAAAATTATGCATGCACCTTAAAGTGTAATTTACTATTAATTAAAAATTTCATAATTAGTTAATTAATTAATCGGTCTCATATGGGCCTGACTCTACCATATCCACAAGACTGATGAGTGATGACCGTGTCCACCCGCTCCGATCAGTCCATTGCTGCTTCGCGTGTTTGTTTTTCCTCCAACTGGCGGCGTCAGTGCTCACAGGCCGAGGCAGGCCAGCTCCGCACCGCAGCAGCGCACAACTAGCTCCTACTGCCTGGGCGGCTGCTGCCTCAAGGGGCAGACTGTTCTCGTGACTTGCAATTTCAAATCAATGGACAATATGTATGATGAGGAGACCAAGCCTTGGAAGCAAGCAAGCATGTTGAGAATCAGTACGTGCTGTGATTTATTTGCTAGACCATTCACAGAGTAGTATCAGGAGAGATTACCATCAGCATGTTGTGAGTTCAAATCCTGGTGGTTGTCGCATGGATACTTTTGAGGTTAAAAAACTTAAGTATGGATCCTTGGTGGTCAAATTCTGGTCTTGTTTCTGAGACTCCGATCCGATCCTCTTTCCTGTCAGAAACCATGTATGGTTATGAGTAGACGATCGAATTTCCTTGGTTTTCTTCCATCAACATGTGAACAATGATTGCATCAGCATGTGGAAGAAAAGAGGTAGCTGGAAATGTTTATGGTGAATGGCAAGCAGCATTTAAAAAAATATTAATATGCATATAGTAGAACATAATTATTTCAGTGTGATGTACGCACATTTGATTGAATTACATTTGCATGTATAGTATAACATAATTATAGTATAACATAATTATTTCAGTTGATGACATATTGGTGCTATTACTTTTGACAATATGAATACACAATATGATAGTAATGTTATGCATTTTAAGAGGTGGGAAATGGATTTTCAAATTTGGCAGAATAAAATTTCAGATATGGCAGGAAAATTATAGACATTGCAAAATTATTGTCAGAGGTGACTATTGAAGACAAAATCACCTTTGAAGATCAATCTCCAGAGACGGCTAATGTTACCAAACATATATAATTTGCCAATCACTGCTCGATCATCCTCACAGGCTTGGGCGCGTAGCTCCTTTTTTTAGATAAAGGAAATTTATATTTCCGGCTTCAGTCATCCTCTTTCAATGATACATCAGACCACATTATTACATCGGATATCCAGTGAAATAGGTAAGACCTACGTCTCTCCTGAGTACACTGGATCAGCTAAAACAAAACTCATGAAAAAAATTACATCTCCAATAAGGAATTCTAACTTGCACTGGTATAACCACCAAGTCACAAATCGACACACACAACACGTCTCATAGACCAAGAGGATACTAAAAGAACGTAGGACGTCAACTGCCATTGGAGATTCCGGATACTATAACCTGGCAACGGAACAAAGCTCTTGGTGCACTTGCAAGGGACCTACCAAAACCAATTCGGCAACAAAGCCGACAATCTATGGGATCATCCAAAAGCGACGTCTCCAACGAGCATATGACCTCCAAAGATGCCATCATCACCCACCAGATACACCGGTGTTGGGTTTTCACCCGGGGAGATCCACATGGAGGACAAGACGACGCCTCTAGCAAGGAAAATGGCGCCCGCAGGCGTCACCGCCGTCCAAACATGGTAGCACTGTCACTGCCTCCACGAGCCGATCTGTGACGCCATACACCAACGAAGCATCGCTGGATCAAACCATCACATCCGGAGAACCGAGTTCCACCAAAAGGTTGCCCATTGCGGACAATGAAACCATCAGCAAAGTGTACACCTCCTCCTGTCCTTCGCCGTAGCCGCCTAGGCTTCTTGCCACCGACGCGGCCGGTAAAGTCGTGTGGGAGGGGCAGGTATCACCCCCCCTCTCGCCTGCACGAACCACCGCCACCATTGCACTGCCAACAGCAGCCGAACGACATCGGCTGCCACCACCACTGGCACATCCGTCCACGAAGACGGTGGATCGGCGACCACGTCGCTCACCACCGCCTCGCACATAGATCAGCCCAACCCCTGCAATATGTCCTCGACGACAGTGGATCGACGACCTCGTCGCTCACCGCCGCCGCACGCACGCAGATCAACAACCGTACACGACGACGGTAGATCGACGACCGCGTCGCTAACCGCCGCCGCCGCATATGGATCCGCCCGATCCGTCCAATGTGCCCTGCGCACCACTTCCACCGCCGCGTCATCCACACCGCCTCCAATCCGCTGCCTCTGGGTCCGCCCCCATCAGAGCATGGCTGCCACCCGAAGAACTCCCCGTGTCGTCGACCTCTGGACGGCCGAGACCGGATCCGGCCACCAAGGCCATGGATTCGGGCGCACAGGCCCCGGATCAGTCGCCACCGCTGCCGGTTCCCGCTCGGGGAAGAGAGGGAGATCAGCCCGCCGCCATGCGCCCCGCTGCCGCCTTCCCGGCCAGCCAGCCGACCTTGGTCGTGGTCGGCGACCTCGCCGAGCCCCACGCGGCATGGGCGAGTCGCCCCCGTGGCCGCGTCGTCCTGCGCCGCCACACCACCGGATGAGAGGGCCCCGCCGCCGCCATCCCGGCCGGCAGCGCGGCCTTGCCGGCGGCTGCTCCGGCGGCAGCGCGACTGGAGAGTGGAGGGGAGGGGGAGAGGGCCGGCGGTAGGGTTGGCCGCCCGAGCCACCCGCGTGGGGGCGACCAGGAGCGGTCCGTCGGGGGAGGAGATCGGTCGTACTCCTATATACGCGATTGATGAGATCATGTCTGTTACAACTTGTTTTGCGTGTATGGCCCATCTCTTCTATCCGAGTGCGTCCCATCCCCATACACAACCGGAAATCATACATGGATATTATGTAGACGAATTTCAATTGTTTCATATGCAAAGGAAATGCAAAATTAAAAGGAGGAAATGTTTATAGAGTGAGAGCGTACCAAGGGTGGAGCTTCTTTATATGTTGGATGGGGTGATAGCTGATACCAGATAGGTTGGTAGCTCTGTACATTTGTTCTACAATTAAGTTTCTAACAGTGCTTCATATTTATGTTTTCTGGAGAAGAGAATATTGCTAGCTAGTAGCAGTTCAACTGTCAGTTGACACAGAATATCATTATATTAATGTAGTGCACTCTTTCAGTGATAGATTGTACTCATATTTCCTAGAAATGTACTCGTATGGACTCACTTTTTCTTAATACTTTCATGTTATTCTGACGTTTTTTTTCTGTTTTTTTTGAAATGCTACTTGTTATTTCACTGCATCACCATATGTAGCATGATAGTCCAATATAAGTATGAAAATGTTACCTTCGTTCAGAAAGAAAGATACCAGTCCAGACAACCAAACTAAACAGCAAATAAGTCAATTATATTGTCTAAAATGACAACATCATTTGATCAGACGTAGTGTTTAGCCAAACATTGCTTTTCTACCTCACTTAAACAAGTACAGCAGTAAATATAACAGATTACATATATTAGTTTACTGTCTACGTCAAAATGACTTTCGAGAGCATTTGAGGCTCCATTTGAGTATAATTCTAGAAGTATAAAATAGTTCAACATATCTTACTATATATTAGTAATTGGAAGCTCATGCTAGTCATCAGGAGACGCGCTAAAAAATAAATTATATAAATTCTCAGAAAAATAAAAATAATTTGGTCATCAATTTTGTAAACACATTGTTTCTAGCTCGTAGTCATCGATCGAATCAATTCCGGTTTCTAAAAAACTACAAATAAAGATTTATGAAACAATTTTAAAAAACACCTTAATTTATACCAAAATTACCCAATGACTATAATATTATGATGCATAATCCAAGTAACCCCGTAAATTTACATCTAAATTACTATTTCTATGATTACAAAAATAAACTAAAATACATTCATAGATCTATAATTCTCCGAGCAATCACTATTGGGCTTATCACCACTCCTATGACTATTTCTTAGAGCTGATTGTTTATCCATTATTTTTCTTGTGAAAAATGGAAACATTATTATGCTACTCAAAATTTGTAGGTGCAATTCAAGGATTAGAACCAATATTATTGAGTTGCATGCACTGACTAATAATTCAACCCATAAGTTTAAGATGATGATAAAGGTGGGAATTTACTTTTCATTAAACACTCCCATTCACATAGAGGTTCCCTTAGGGTTTAGACATGAAGTAAGAGTGAGCAACAATTTTACTTTAATTAATTGCATATAGGTGGACAATCCCTGGACACTTCCCCAACAAACAGGACAGAATCTAGCTCCCTCTATCTCTCTTCATCACCAGCTTCGTCCCTGTAGCTTTGATGTTGAAGGGCTCTTTCACGACAACCACCGGACTAGATTCCAAATCTATTCTTAATTACAGTCTTACTTCATGGAAACACGGCGAACTTGCAGTATTGTAATGCAGTAGCCTCAAATCGCTAGCTGGCAGTGTGGCAGATCAGCTTCGCTGAATTTAGACAGTTGGTTCATGTCCATCAGTGTAATATGATGATTTTGAGGAACAATGGTCGACTCGTTTGTATCCCAGTGCATCCCATCCCAATAAAGTATAATCCAAAATCAGCAATATGCATAGTTATTAATTAGGTCGATGAATGTCGATTGTGTGGGTATGCAAATGGAAGGCAAAAACATGAGGAAATGTCTATAGAGTGGAAGCGTGCCAAGTGTGGAGCTTTCTTTATATGTTGGATGGGTGATAGCTGATACGTGATGATAGGTAGTAGGTAGCTACTAACATTTATTCTACAATTAAGTGTATAAGAGTGCTTCTCTCATGTTTTCTGGAGAACAGCAGAAAAAGATCGCTAGCAGTGAGATACTTTGAATAGTCAGTATATATATCTCAAATGCTTGTAATAATTAGTCTGATTCTCTTGCTGGTAAGGGATGAAGCCAGATTTGTTTCCTTGTTTTAACTAAAAAAAATACAGTGCACATGTCATTTCAGTGATAGAATTCGACAAGAATCACAAAGTATTACACTAATCCTCATGGGACATGTTAAAAGAGATCAATCGTACAAATTCTCAAAAATTGAAAAGTTGCTCATCAATTTCTCAGACTCTAAGCATCATTGATAACCATAGTCACGGGATCTATTCTGTTTTCTAAAAAAATTACAAAAATTTACCACTATGAACCATATTTTAAAATAGGCCCTCAATTTATACCAAAATTACCTAGCCACTTTGCCATTATGCATATAATCTATGTAACGTTTAAATTTTCATATGAATTACTACTTCTAAAAATAAGCTAAAATACAATCGTGGTTCATGGTTTTTCATTTTCATTGCCGTGAATGTGCAGCCCATTGGCGATTACTTAGAGCGAAAAAGAATCATGTTGAATGACTGAATTGGAAGTGTGACTGAATTCGAATTCTCGTTAATTAGGAGGGAAAGTTTGTACCAAATTTTGAATATCAGGAACACTAGGAGGACTTTTAGATTTTAGTAGTGACGCCATAGGAGCCGCCAGCTTAATTAGTAGTGACGCCATAGGAGCCGCCAGCTTAATTAGTAGTGACGCCATAGGAGCCGCCAGCCCGCTATGCAGTTACGACTCACGAGTTTGCTTGCCTGGATTGACTTCGTAGCGGGTTTGCTCGTTTGAGCAGTCCAGACGTGATTCAAGATTTCTCTCAAAAGGAGAGAGTGACCCGCGTCGATCAGATAGACATCACATAGACAATGGTAGGCAGGCGCGGCAGCAGAGAGGTAGACCTACTGCTAGTGCTGCCGGTTCTGCTGGATCCTGTGGCATCCCGTTCCATCCTCCTACCAAGTGGTTGTGTTGTGGGACAAGGGCCAACAGCCGAACATCTATCCAGTCTACCTCCTTGTCAGCGCCCCCTTTGCCGAGTTTCTGGAGTTCCTGTGATACTATGCCATTCATTGAGAATATCTTGCTTCAGCCAGCCTCCTATTGTTTCTTTCCTGGTGCTTCTCATTCCTATTGCACAAGACACGTACATGATTGCACTAGATCAATATATGTGTGCTCATGCAGTGTGATATATCCTCCTCTAGCTTGAATGATGGTAAGTGTGTGGTTTCCACTATGCATATGCTTATATATATAGATACACTGGTGCAGAGTACTGAGGCATCAATAATGGTCGAAGGGAGGTGGCAGCTAGCGTTAAATACAATGAAAGTTGATTTAGAGCAGAAAATTCTAGAAGATTTAGAGTGCATAATCCATGCAGTGACATGGCATTTCTATTATTAAAGAGCTTTGTTGTGGAACCTCCAAATAATTGTGAGCCCTTCATTTTTTTTGATAGGATGATTAGAATTCTCTATCACTTTCTAAGAGGTAATATGTGAAAGAAATATTAAATTAATTTTTATTTTGGAAAAAAAGATAAATAAGAAAAGTTTTGGATGTAAAGTTCTTTTTTAGATCTATGATGCATACGAGATCTATTGAATCTAATAAATATTTTTTCATTTTCTTTTTACTTTGCATATGACGACATAAGCTAGCGTATATAAACTGCCAATTTTTTTATTCAAGCAACCCTGCCGTACGTACATGCCCACAATATACTAAAACGTGTCCAACATACATGAAATTTTTAACCAGTTTTAAGACACAATATCAACAAATTAAAATATCAAAATTTTAACCAGTGTATACACATACGTATATATTAGTAAAACATAAAATCTTACTATTACTAATTAGAGAGCCCAATGAAGCTTCCACGTTATTAATTCTCACCTGATGCGCTAAGAAAAAAGATAAATATTAGAAACTGCCACATTAATCAGAAATATCAAACCATCAAATCTGAAAACTAACCATTCATAACCATTGGATCTCATTTAGTTTTCTAACAAATTACCCACTCTGCCATTATATAAATAAAAAATGACCAATTATTTTTCTAAGAAATTACCCGCTCTGAAATTATATAGATAAAAATAACTCACATATTTACATCTAAATGACCCATTTACACCATTTTGAAAATTATTTAAAATAACTCCCTAATATATTATAAATTGACCACCTCCACCGATATGAAAGATATTGCAAAGTAAACCCAAAGTTTATGATCAAACTATTTATATTTGTCATTATAAAATATAATATATATATATATGAACCACACATTTTAATTTGTATCTAAGTTATCCACCTCAACCCTTATAAAAAACTAAACAAAAGCATCTCTTAAATTTATGATATTAAATGAGTACGATTAAATTGATCTAGAAATATATTTTAATAGTACATTATCTGAAATCATGAATATTAATTGTATTTAATTCATAGTATACTTATCCAAAGAGTATTTTCTATGTACTTCGTCAAATTATAAAAAAATAATAATTATTATAACTCTTAATTGAAAAAGTAAGAATATGGCTATATTTCACCACATAGACAAGTAAACATATACACGTTATTGTAGATATTCATTTTAATAGCTGATCAAATGTGAAAAAATATTTCTTAACGAACCACATATCAATGCCATTGATAGCCCACTTTAAGTTATACTAATATGCTATGATAATGAATTTTGTAAGTATGTATTTTAAATAAGTTTAAGAACTTTGAGTAGAACATTATATTGTATCAATATTATTGTTAATTTTAAGCACTATATGTTTTATAAAACAATACTTCTGCGAATATAATTATGTGATATAAAAAATACAACAATTTGATTGTTGTGGTGAAAGATTATTTGTCCCATGCATGGTAAGAACTAATAGGATAGTCTAGAATATCTATAATATTTTTTATAGAATATGCAAATGAAATATACAATGAGCACTAGAGTGTCAATTTAGCATAAACATAGAAAATGCAACAAGTAAATTAAACATTTGAAATATAATCTATAGGTTCATGATATCGCAGAAATGAATGCAGCAAGAAATTAGATAACTTAAGGTTATGTTTCCTGTAAATCCATAATACACTAGAAAATTGATAAAACTTAGAAACTTCTCTTCTAACTATAGGTACCTAATGGAGCCTCCACATACATTCTCACAAGAATCACTCAAAAGATAACATCAATTTTGATGGACTAGTACATAACTAATTAAAATAGCGATGTATTCATATTGAGCCCCATGAATGGCAGCTGTCGGCATGCAAAAGGAAAGGCCTCGGTGCGCTGGATTCTCTGTTCCCTAACATGATGATTTAATGATGTTTATTTTCTTTTTCTAAACTAATTAATTAATTGACTCGAAAAACTAAAAAGGTCAATGCTTAGATTTATTCCACTACTACAGATTTGCAAATCAGTGTCGGCCAATCACTGCCGGGTCTGTCAGACTGACAGTGATGAATCTACGCTGCCGGTTTGTGACAAAACCGACAGTGAAGCTCTTCATCACTGCCGGTTCGTGGCTGGAAAAATCAGTGCAGCGTCTCTGCCCTTTCACTGCCGGTTCCAGCCACGAACCGGCACTGAAGCTCATCATCATTGCCGGTTCGTGGCTGGAACCGACAGTGATAACCTGGACACTTTCACTGCCGGTTCCAGCCACGAACCAGCACACTGCCGGTTCGTGGCTGGAACCGACAATGATATACCTGTACACTGATTTTTTTTATTTTTGTAAACGACCTCGAATGGAAAAACTTTGTACATTAAAATTGTAGATCTCGAAAAGTTATGAAACTTTGTAGTTCACAATTTTTTCATTTGAAATCATCTTGTCATCGAAAAATACGTTCGAATGTGTCAAATTTGAAATTCAAAATTTTGTAAACTACCTCAGATGAAATAACTTGCTACATGAAAGTTGTAGGTCTCGGAAAGTTATGAAACTTTGTAGTTCACAACTTTTTCATTTGAATTCGTTTAGTGGCCCTATATAGGAAGGTACAACTGTTCATGTATATCTTTACACATAGAATTCGGGGTGCTTATTTCCCTTATAAGAAGGAATTCGGTGATGCTGAGAAATTGGGACAAACATGCATGAACACAATCCAATGACATTGTATTTAAATTAACAAAATATTCAAGTATTTTACTGCTATATATCTGGAACTTTGTACTTGCTACTATGCTAGTGCTATACAGCTACTTGCTCTGTCTGGAATGTTCAACCTCCTGATGCAGTAACTAGTGGGTCTAGTCTTCTGGCTAGTCGACCTACTGGTCTAGATGGTGCCAAAGAGTAGAGGCATGGCTTACCAACTTGAAAACATTGGCTAGGAAATTGCGATCTTGTCTCCATAACATGTATACCTGACACGATGACACCTATGTCCAAACAGTGTATGATGGATTTTGATCCGGCAATAGTTACTAATTTGTATAACAATGGTAAGCTCCTGTGTGAATCCTGATCTGATAACAATGATACCACTATGGTTCTTGTCCAAGATATTAAGAACTACCCTTAGGGATTTCTACGGAAAGAGTTTGATTTACACAACTCTTATGCACAATTGAGGAACATTGTATGATTGTCCATTAACGCTCTGGTAGCCCACCCTTCTTATGGTTCGAGTGTTCTTGTCAGTCTCTTTTGCAGGTTTGCAGACATGCACACTGCAATTAACTCTAATACTGGTCTCTTGACAAGAGAATTAATTGCTGAGATGCTGGTGCACGTACCAGGGGAGAAATAAACTACAGGTTGGGATGCATTCAGTATAAATCAATAACTGAATCGGCACTTCTGGTTGGTGTCAGCTTATAAGACAGAGTTTACAACACAAATCACCATTTCCTTGCTGTTCTTTTAGGAAATAACCTTCCTGTGTAATGGAGGTCATGCGAGGGCGGAAGAACCTCGTGCATGTTTTAATTACTGCCTGAAGAAGAAGAAACTGAACTGAGTAAGCTAAGGACGACCGCCTGGCAATGTGGAACCTGTGGACGCAAGAGAAGAACTTCCTCTCTAATGGAGCACCTCAGACTACAGTCTCCCACATAGATCCTTGATGACATGGTGCTTGGATACCGAAGTTACAGTAACTAAAATTGCGGGCAACCATTCTTAAAAATGCCCACGGAAAGGCAAGTCGTCCTGGGCTCCACGGTAATGTTAGCTGAACAGTTCTGAACAGCTATCAAAGATTATGGAATTGTTAGTGCCAACTTTGTGCTGTCTCTGAAACCAACACCCCCTGTGATGATATGCGACCCTTTGAAGATAACATACTTCACCCGGTCTATTCTTTTTTTCCCGGTGTTTCTCATTCCTATTGCACAGAAGACACATGCATGCACTGACTGGATCTATACGTGTATGTGGGCTATTTTGGAAGATTTTTAACTTCTATTCAAATTTTTAGATAGATATAGAGATAGAGAGATATAGAGAGATAGAGAGAGATAGAGAGATAGATAGAGATATAGAGATAGAGAGATATAGAGAGATAGAGAGATGTATAGCATGACTTATAGGTAGTTCACTTATGTATACCTAAATAAACCCGCTCGACTTATGTATGGCTTTTGAGTCTATCTATCTACCTATGAGCTAATACCAATAATCGAAATTCATGTCCAGAAACATGACAATTAAGCGCCGATTCACCACCCGTCGCCATGCGATCGAAGCCGATGACCAAGGAACTAGTGGGGGCGGTGCTGAACGTGACCAAGGAACCGATGACAACCAACAAGGGGATCAAAGACCTTGGAGCCCTAGCCATATGCTAAACCTAGAAGAGGGCCAAGGAGACGAGGTAATAAATTAGGTCATACCTAAAACACGGTAGATATAGCCATAAAAGTTTGATGGGGACTTATTTATAAATTTTGAAGCAGGTTCCGCCGGAAGGTCCAAGTACTGGTGAGAGTTCCAGAAGGACTAAGCGTGATGCAACAAAGCTCCCTCAGACAACTAGACACTGGCACATCTCTCAGTTCGATCAACTAGGGGAGCCGGTGGAGCCACTTAAAGCATTGGGCCCATACAAGAGTACCATCGGGGCACTTGTAAGGGACTTCATCCCGATCAAATACAGGAAGTGGAATGGAAGTGAGCAAGACCCGTGGAGGGTTCCAGAAGTTGAGAAGGAACTAGTTTGGAACAAGCTCAGAGGGTATTTCACTTTCCCTAATGATTGTGATGAAGCGACAGTCAAGAAGAGGGCCAAGGAAATCATGGGTCACTCCTTCAAGAATTTCAAGGGAAAGTTGCACAAGCTCATCAAGGAGGAAAAAGAACCAAATTGTGTGGGAGGTGAATTCAGCAAGCAGAAGGACTTCTGGGAGGAGTTCAAGGATTACAAGCTATCCAATAAGGCCAAGGCATCAAGCGAAAGAAACAAAGCAAACTCGCTTAGGTCAAATAATCCTCACCACCTAGGATCGCGTGGGTACGTAAGGAAGATTCCGGATTGGGATGCCCAAGTCAAAGCACTAGAGCAGAGCGGCGTTACGCCTCAAACAAGCGATTGGCAGCCCAGATCAGTGAACTACCTACTCGCAAGGGGGGCACAATACAATTCTGACGGGAGCCTTTCCGCCAGGGCTGAACCCGTCACCGATCTCCTCCAGAAGATTTCCACGATCACTGAGGAAGTGCATAGAGGGGCCCGCAGGTCGGATAGAGAAAATGACGTGCTCACGCAAGCACTTGGAAACAAGGAGCACCCCGGTCGCACTAGAGGAGCCGGGGTAATTCCTTGGGAGAAAGCATTTGAAAGTGAATCCGCTTCCTATAGGAGCCGGGCAAGGGCTAAAATGCAAAGAGAAGAGGAGTTCCAAAGGATGCGACAGGAGCTAGAACAGAGCATTGAAGCACGAATAGCTGCTCAAGTGGCGAGCGCTATGCAATCCATGTGTTCGAGTCAAGGGCCGCATGCAATCCCGACTTTGAATAGCCCAGTGTCCGGCAAGGGCCACAGTAGCTGTGGCTCAACCCCTATGCCTGACGATGAAGAGGTCAATGCTCCTCATCCGGTGGATGACATTAAAGAACCTGTGAATGTCAGGTTGTACATCCGACAGCAGTGGACCAAAGACAAGGTGGCGGTCGGACAAGCATTTCCTAAAGGAAAGAACATCATTCATGGCAAGCCAGTGTCACTCGGGTATGTTAGGGTCAGCATTGATAAGATATTGGACAAGAAGTACAATAAGATACATATTGATTTCCCAGTGGAGGAAGATAGGCCGCGTCTAGTTCACAACTTGGGCACTCATGTCGCCTGGCGCAAACGCTTCATCAAGCTAGATAACCAGCCATCTTCGGATGATGATGATGACAGTGAATCATCCCGGTCGCCTCCGCCAAGAGGTTTCTCTCTTCGTCAAGATCCACCGACACCTCCTCCACCGCCAAAGGAGAAGACTCCTTCTCCACCGCCAAAGGAGAAGACTCCTCCTCCTCCTCCTCCTCCACCAGCTTCAAAGTCCTCAGGACTGGGATCTCGACGGCCTAGCTCTAGATCAGGTTTGACTTCGCAACAGAGGAGGTCATCAGCTTCAGTTGGTAAAGATCCCAAAATGACTAGTAAAAGGCGGCAGCCAGTGCCGACTAAGGACGATATTCTACGAGCTCAGATTGCAGAAAAGGCCGCCAAACTTGCCTTGTATGAACAATTGGCTTATATACCTGAGAAACAGAGCCAATTTGAAAGGCAAAGCAAAAATCCGGGTAACCAAGAAAGAGCTAGAGAAATACACATCTTTCAGCAGCTAGAGATACAAAACTTGGCCGCAGACCTGAATATAAGCATGGAGGATGCCAAGAATCTCTATTTTGAAAAAACCGAATTTGAAAAGGCCGAAGTTGCATACAAGTTTGAACTAGGCAAGCCTATGGTCGCCAGCCAAGAAGAGTATAGAAATTTGCAAACAAACATGCGACGGTTGCATGATTATTACATCATAGATAGTAACAACAGCAAAGACAAGAATGCAAACTTTGAAGTATGCATCCCTCCATGTTTTATTTTTAATCATCCTGAAGAAGTTGTGCATACTATTCATTATGAAGACCTCTTTCAACTCTTTCAACGACGCTCGCTGGATGTGCAGATTATGATGTTATGGACTATACCATACTCTAACAACGTTATAATAAACTACGTGATTTGCATTTGAATATATCCATACATATTTATTTTGCAGGCCTGTAGCAAAATTTTGCCTTCAAAAACAAAATAGCAATTTTGACTTCTTGGACCCAATCTATGTAAATGAGACAACATGCAAAGCCGGTCTCCAAGATCCATATGTCTCAGCGAGTTTGAAGATAGAGTTTGAAAGAATGTTCTCAGTCGGCAAAACAAACGCACTGCTAACCTACAATTGTGAGTGTTCTCGACCCTTACTTAAGTGTTTTTTTCTTGATATATCATTCAATAACATGAACTTTGTGATTGCAGCAACCATTATGTCCTCGTAGATATAAGTCTTAAAAATTCAACTATCGAGGTGTGGGACTCAAAAAAGAAGCCACTTAAACTTATCGAACCCCTAGTCAAAGTGCTAAATATGTAAGTGAACCCAATATCACCACACTTTTCAATCACATATGATATTGTAATTAATAATGTCCTGAGCCTTCACACTTCATTTACATTGTCACATAGAATGAAGGCGTTATCTGATTGGAGAAATGTGGAGCCTAAGATGCAAAAGAAATGGAGAGAACCATTCAGAGCGGAGTATATGAAGAAGGTCAAGGCCCTAGATCAACCAATGGGGAACAACGAATGCGGGTTCTATGTGATGTGGGCAATGCTTTGCTACTTTGGCGCAAAACTAGGAATAGGAGATGGCATGGTACGTACGCGTCGCATTTTAATTCTATTGTTTTGTCTTACGTATGTGCATCTCAATATCATCTTGTATCAATTTACAGCGCAAAGATCAGGGCCACAATAGGTTGGTGGATTTTGAGATAAGAGGATTTCAAGAGGAGATAGCAGCTCTTATTCTGGACGATATAGTGTATAGAAAAGGATGTCTATCCATTGTGAAGAGTAAAGACTTCAAGAAGAACTATGGAAAAGACGGCCTCGAAAGGCTATTGTAATGCGACAATTAATTCGATACTTTAAGTTTTGTTTGGATGTTTTGTAATAATTATTATAAATGTGTGATGGGTTTGTATTGTCGCTAGTCCACAACCACCTTCAATTCACATCGATATCAAATGGTTCGATAGCAAACACCTCCACGATCTCCCACCCCACCACCTCTACCATAAACCCTAAACCAGAAACCCCAAATGAAAATAAAACAATTAAAAAAATATAATTTTTAAAAATAATATCACTGCCGGTTGGGGTGCCAAACCGACAGTGATGGATCAAGCATCACTGCCGGTTGGTGTTACAAACCGGCAGTGATGGCTCAAACATCACTGCCGGTTGGTAAAATGAACCGGCAGTGATGCTTGAGCCATCACTGCCGGTTGGTAAAACGAACCGGCAGTGATGCTTGAGCCATCACTGCCGGTTTGGCATAATCGGCAGTGATGGCATGAGCTCATCACTGCCGATTTGCCAATGCCGGTTCAAAAACCGCCACTGAAGGGGGGTTTTGAACCGGCACTGTTTGCCGTTTCTGTAGTAGTGGATCACTGTCCGTTTGCTAATACAATCGACAGTGATAGACATCACTGCCAGCTTTTCTTACAAATTAGCCGTGATAATATACATCGTTGTCGCGGTTTCTTAGAAAATCTGGCACTGATAGTTTTTTTTCTTATGAACCGCCAGTGATGCATTTGTCAATGTCGGTTTTAAAACTCGGACAGTGATGGGCATTGTTTATTTTTTAGTAGTGATACTTTGGCGAATTAACTCACCAGTAGAGAAACCACCTTTCGTCGATTGTCAAAATGGGCTTTAGTCCAGGTTATTTTTGCGTCCGGGGCTAATAGATCTTTAGTCCCGGTTGGTAACATCAACCGGGATAAAATGTATCATTTAGTCCCGGTTGGTGTTACCAACCGAGACTAAAGGTCCAGAACATTTAGTCTCGGTTGGAAATACCAACCGGGACTAAAGATAGACCTTTTAGTCCCGGTTGGTGTTATGAACCGGGACTAAAGGTCCCTTTAGTCCCGGTTGGTGTTACGAACTGCGGCTAAAAGTCCCTCGACGCGTGGGTTCAAAAGGGAAGAGTTCCGTGTATTGATAGATAAGTTGAGTAGGTGGGATGGTTCAGGCGCGCGAGGCAAGTGCAGGAGGTCCAAGGTTCGATTCTTATGGGGCGCGAGTTTGTTGGGAGACATTAATTTTTTTTGCTGGAAGAGACCTTTACCTTTAGCCCCGGTTCTACCAACCGGGACTAAAGGAAGCGACATTTAGTCCCGGATTCCTAGTCCCGGTTGAATGTCCCTTCCTTTAGACCCTTATGGACCGGGGCTAAAAGCAGTGACTATTAGTAGCAAGCTAGTACTAATTCAAAAATGGAGCAAGGCTGGGCGGATCCAAGAGGTATGCCAAGTGGGCCACGGCATATACACTGTGGGATATGGGTCCGTCCATCACTTATTTAGTCCTCACTTATTGTTTTGATAAAAAAAATTCCAAATATGTTCAAAAGTCAATTGTTATGTTAGTGGCATGATTCTTTGTTGGTAACTAGGAATTCCTTAGTTCACGATTCCTGGCCTGTGCTAAACTATAATTATTTACTTCTATTTTCCTATTTTTTGTGAATGAATTTCATGTGCCTTGATCTTTTTTTAATTTTAGCAAGTAAAATATGTGCCATATCAGGTACACATGTGCAATAGTATTATTGTTTTGTGGATGAGTATCATGTGCCTCTTTTTCTATTTTGGATTTAAAGCTTTTGGACTCCTTCAAAAACATGGCCAGGGTAAATGTACAGGATGGAGTCACCTCACTTCTTTGGTTTGATAATTGGAATAATAACCTTTGGTACCAAACATATCCTGAATTTTTCTCCTATGCTAAAAAATCAACATATTTCCTTAAGAGCGCTGCAGTCTCCACTGAGAACTTAGAAAACCTCTTTCATCTTCCCTTATCTGTTGAAGCTTTTGCTCAATTTCAAGTCTGCAACAATGCTCTCCAATCCTTGTCTCTTACAATGGATACAGATACCTCACTACTACAGAGAGGGCCTTTGGTCCCGGTTAGGAAGGGCCTTTAGTCCCGGTTTTCCTAACTTACCACCCCACCTACACAGTATATCTAATGATAAATAGAATCCTTAACTTTTGAACCATACATCGAGGGACCTTTAGTCCCGGTTGGGAACAACAACCGGGACTAAAGGGACCTTTAGTCCCAGGTGGGAACACCAACCGGGGCTAAAGGGTCTACCTTTAGTCCGGGTTGATATTACCAACCAAGACTAAATGTTCTGGACCTTTAGTCCCGGTTGAGAACACCAACCGAGACTAAAGGAAACTCTTTAGTCTCAGTTGATGTTACCAACCGGGACTAAAGATCTATTAGTCCCGGACATAAAAAATTTTGAGACTAAAGCTCAGTTTAGACATCGACCAAAGGCATGTTCTCTAGTAGTGCCTGGTCATATGTTTGGGGTACCTCAATCTTTTCAGCTAAGCAAGCTTACAAACAACTTATTGGTCATCAACATATTCACAGGTCCTTTAAGTGGTTGTGGACTTCCTCTTGTCAAAATAAGAGGAAACTCTTCTTCTGGCTGATTCTAAATGACAGGTTAAGCACCAGATCCTTGCTTACACGACGTGGTATGCACTTTGATGATATTAATTGTGTCTTATGTACTCTGAATATTGAGGAGGACCTAGTCCATATGCTTTTCCACTGCCCCTTTGCAATGGCTTGCTGGTATTGCCTAAATACCTATATTCCAAACTCTGAAGATGTCACTGATATACGATCAGCTAAGGGTCCCTTTCTTTATGGAGATTATCGTTACAATGTGTTGGGCTATCTGGATGATGCGCAATGACATGATCTTCAGAAACCTTTCTCATTCAGTTCAGCGATGTAAGATTGTCTTCAAAAAAGAATTTGCTCTAGTTATTCTAAGAGCAAAGGTAAGCTACACCCCAGCTATTTGTCAATGGCTAGACAACTTTGTGTAATTCTAGCAATTTTCTTTGTATCTTTTTTTTTGTTTCATGACTGTACCCTGTAAAGCTTTGTGCACTTTCAATTTCTAATAATTTTCCAGTAGGGGCGTTGCCCCTCCTGTTTCATAAAAAAAATATATATGTGCGCTCTCACGTACAAATGCATATTAAGTTGGAGGTTCGATCCTATAGGGGGCTTGGTAGATTCCTCCATAAGTAGCCTACAACTAATTTAAGTTACAGAAACTCTTCCTACACAACGTGTATTGCAACAAAATAACGGAGTTACTTAATGTACTACTCCGTACTTGTGAACTGGTAACAGTTTTTATTGGATGCTGCCACCTGCATTGGTGCTTTTGATTAGTACTATATATAAGCAGTATAGTGGAAACCACACTTACCATTATTCAAGACGTACTATATGTGGACGATATAAGAATATGAAGATAGGTGGGAGTGAGGAACAAAGGATGATACATGCCATATGCATGCATATGCACATATAGATCTATAGTCAGTGTATATCCATGTGTCTAGCTTATATATGCAATGGGAATGAGAAACACCTGGAAATAAAAAATGGGCCAAGCAAAGTATGTTATCCTTGAAGAGTCGCATAACATCACAGGAATGCTCGGTGATGGAAACAGGGCAAATGGGGCACTAACGAGGAAAAGGTGCACGGGATGACAGAAGAAAGAAGAGAAGAAGAAGTACTTTTCGTAGATACTGAGAAATGGAGTGCAAGTACAAGAAAGCTTGTTTCACTTTGCATTCTTGCAGGAATTTATACGCAAATATACCAATATATAAACTTTGGCTTTGACACTGAGTTTGTCCACACGCCGAGTCATCGCGAGGATCGTCTATGTTACAAGTGTTTGTATAGTAAGGAGCTGCATTAAGGTCATCTCTCGTACATATATACCAGAAGCAAATTAACCTCCAACTCGACGAACTATTTTATGGCAGTTGATCGATAAATCGAGGCCCAATAATGATAACATCACAAATTAGAAACCTCAAATAGTAGCACAATATGAATTGGCATGCTGTAGCCCACCAGTGCCAATACTTTAGTTACTTTCTCATATCATACCACTAGAAACCTCAGTCTGTTCTCAATTACTCTTCCAAGCACGCACCCGGTCATCGTCCAGCAGCAAAAGCCTCCTTCTGACAGCTACTTAATTAAGACTCAGAAAAGCACTGGTGAGCAGCAGATGAGCTTCAGGCATTATTATACTCATACTGATTATGCTCACGACACCTTTTTCATTTTGATCTGAGGAACTACTTAATGCAACAAGAGTCCTTATAAACTACACATCCCTATACTTTTATTATGAACTTGAGAAGGATGTCGTGGTATGGGGGCAACACAGTTCAATTCCACGACCAACCAAAAAAAAGTGATAACTGAGTTAATGAATTCTTACAAGTAAGCAGTTCTTTATAGGTATGTGTGCATGAGCAAAGAACAAATCCTCTGACCAACATGGTTGTCACACTATCTAGTTTACAGTAATGTCAACCTAAAATTCTGAGCCAAAGAGTGCCGTATAAAAAAAACGACAACCATGCATGTCACCGATCTCCAATTGGCCGGAAATTCCATTCAGGAGTGAAAACTCTCCCCTCTTGCCCCCTTAAACACGTTATTAGTCTGAAACACGACATTTTTCTTCCCAATGCATCCCATGCATATATATATACACACTATGATACAAATGGTTTGTCTTTTCCACTAGTTTTGTTATGCAGACTCACATAGTTCCTTTGTGCTAGGTAGACAGACAATTGGCGTGCTACTGTTGAATATTTGATAGGAAGTATATATATATTGGTGGGTGAATGTGAGCAATATATTTCCCGGTGCTCCTTACAATTTGATGACGTACTATACATCATTTATTGGCACTACATGTGCATGTAAAAATGGCATACATTTACATCATGCACTACTTTTTAGTGGACATGCATATAAGTTCTCCCTCCAATCGCATAACAAGTACCTGTTTCGTAGAGCTCTACGTTTGATACTCCCACCTCGTGCTCTTGGTTCTCTGATGGAAGTGATTTTGCGTGATGAAACCATTTGGCTAGCTGAACTGAAAAGCAATTTCTGAAAGAGAAGGTTATGATAGAATATATTGTTCAGATGGATCGTGTAGTGGCTACGAATGATGATTCCACATCCCTCAGATTCGTTCTCCAGATGGAATGGATTTTATTGCATTTCGTCATTTGGCAGATCTCGAAAGAAGGTACCTCCGTAACAACGTCGATGGCTCGGCAGCAATTACCTCAGCAAAGACATCCATGGTTGGAAGCTGGCACATCAATTGACGTGGAGGGCATCCTCAGGGCGGTCAGGGCCAGTCCTGAGATTTTTTGGACCTAGAACGAAACGAAAATTTTTGGACCTTTTTACATATAAACATGTTAATACTAGTACTATTAATAACTAGTATTATATACAAAATGTTACTAATAAGCAGTTAACTAAATACAAAAGCAATTTTCGTATAAAATAATGTGTATACCTATGTGATTCTATCAAATTATATATTCATTTTTTTTTCATTTTTCCTTGATCATTGTCAGAAGCATACTTTCTTGATGACATTGTACTGTTAAAATTTAGAGAAACAAATAGTTAAGAATTAAACAATATGCAAATTTAATATTCCAAATGATGTTCGTCCGGATCTGTGAAATATGAATCACTGATTTACCTTAATTTTAGCAGTCATGTACATAGTTAGGGAATATGCATGGAATTAGGGATCATATAGGAGATAGGATAGAATCAGAGATTCGTACCCATACGACGCATCACGCCATCACGTATTCACGTTCAGTGGCATGTATAGGGGAAAGAGCACCAAAGACTAGCATCTCGCATCATCACGAGGACCGAAGTCACTGTTGTGGCATGCCTACGTATGTGACTGCGTACGTATATTTGTTACTGGACACATACGCCGAATACTACTAATATCTGTGTACGTGGGAAGGGCCCATCCGGCTCCCTGGACCTGGGACGGGTGTCCCTCTTGCCCCACCCCAGGACCGGGCCTGAGGGCGGTGGCATAGTCAAGGGCCTGTTTCCTCCCTCCGAATTCATCTCCGGTCGGGTGCCATCTATATTATTTAGTATTAACTCTTCCTGTTATTCATTTTTTATTGACGTTTTTATAAAACGCTAACATGAAAGGCGCCTATTAAAAATCAGCAAACTCCACTTGTGTCACTTAAGAACCGCCTACATGTAAATAGTATCACTGACAGCCTTAAGAATGCCGTCACTATAGCACCATCACTATAAATAATCGAGCTACAATGGCGGCCCAATACTGGCGCCATCACTGTGATAAATCAACTATTGCAATGCACTTCAACCGATGTTTGAGACTACAGCAAGTTCTAGGCGAGACTGGAAACTAAAGCCTCCTTGCTTAATTAGAGGAAGATTGGCGTGGCGTGCTGGGGTTGGGTGGTGCATCCTGGCTAGATATTTAAATATTCCAATAATTTTTGGAATTGTGACTCTATAGTCAGATGGTGTTTTAAAAACCAACATTATTCATATTAATGGTTGTAAACAATTTAATTTTTTGTATGTCCTACATATGGTCGCAAACACTCTAAAGAAAGGAAATTATGCAGAAGCAGACACTAATTAAATACACATATATACAAGAATACACACTCATCACTACGAACAAATGTACATCATACCTTTAAATCTTGATATTTGCAAAGTCACTTCAAAAAAGAAAAAGAATTAAATTAAATTAGTTAGCCATAAACTAAAGTGAAACATGCATGTTAAGATAATTGGGGCTAGATCGAACCTATAGCGCTAGGTAGAAGTTCCTGCACAATGAGTAGTCTAACGTAACCAATAAAGTTATGCGAACTCTTTCTACTCAAAGTACGTGTATTGTAACAAAATATATAATGGGATTACTTGTGTGAAGGAAAACCTGTACGTACAGAGAAGCAGCTACTCATGATCCTAGCTATTAGTAACAGTTCACACATTGAATGCGCTGCCACGGTGCCACCTAGCTCCATTGGTGCTCGTCGTCTTATATACTACGTACATATATAAAGAACATGTTGAGGGAGTGAGGAACAAGGATGGCCCATGCCATATGCATATGTTCACATATAGATCTAGTCAGTGCATGTGTCTTGTGCCATGGGAATGAGAAACACCTGGAAAGAAAACACAGGCCGAGCAAAATATGTTATCCATGAAGAGTCGAATATCATCACAGATGGCTGGAGTCGGGGTTGCTGAGAAACAGCACAAATGTTGGAACCACGCAGCGACGAACGCTCGCAAGTTCCCTGGAGCCGACCCGGCCCGACGTACGCGACCGGCGCCGCTCCGGCCCAGGTCTACCGGAGTCACAACATATACAGGCCTTGGGCCTAACTTAATCCAAAAGACTAGC
The DNA here is from genome assembly GCA_022036555.1 of Microstegium vimineum. Classification (NCBI taxonomy): domain Eukaryota; kingdom Viridiplantae; phylum Streptophyta; class Magnoliopsida; order Poales; family Poaceae; genus Microstegium; species Microstegium vimineum. The sequence goes on from CM039120.1 coordinate 49,716,672, forward strand.
CTGATAGGTGAGGACCGCCCCGCCTTATATGTTGTGCTCCCTCACCATCAATTTCCGATGTGGGACTAACCCCAACAACAAAGGGGGCGGGCACTAATGAGGAAAAGGGGCGTGGGATAGATGACAACCAGAGTGCGCCGAGGATCACACCACTGAACTGTCTGAGGGACATAGGGGGCCCTAGATGTGATGAATCCGTCAATGACACCGGCTGCATTATAGATGAAAGGTCATCTCTCTTGCATATCAGTACCAAATCAATAACCTCCAACTCGACGAACTATTTTATGGCAGTTGATAACATAGTCTGGTACTGGTCCTCCTTCCGATTCCCTTGCTGATTACAAAAGCGTCCTGTAATAACCAGCTCATCAATATTTGCATCTTGTTAAAATTACGTTGTTCTACACTTCAGTTTATTTTGGGAGTGCTTACTGTTTCTTCTGAAGTTTATTTTTTTTTGGAGCGTTTCTTCTGAAGTTTGCAATGTAACATTTGCATAGGTTTTTCCTTTGAAGTTCAGTGTGTTTGCTCATTCTGCTGTTCCATGCGATTGACACTAGTTGCTCTCCAACTGTTTGTGATTAACCAAAGAAGAACCTGTCCATAAGAGCCAATATATACGGATATACCTTTCAAGCAAGCCAATATAATGTACACATCTAAAAATTAAACACTATATCTTGCTATGAAGAGCTAAGCAGGTTGCCTTACTCATTCATTTTTTTGAGCCAGCAGCTAACAATGCTGCCCTTGCCTGTGTTTCGCATCTGTGTAGGTGCATATGAAGTGCAGTCCTGTGATCCTGTCGGTTGTAAGATCGGGAGGAGCGCAAGGTGACTTGATAGAGTAGAACCAAATTGATGGGGCCCAAGATCTGATGGACGACATGGCCTAATCTATCT
>CM039120.1:49717676-49890830 GCA_022036555.1 Microstegium vimineum
CCTTATCTGTTGAAGCTTTTGCTCAATTTCAAGTCTGCAACAATGCTCTCCAATCCTTGTCTCTTACAATGGATACAGATACCTCACTACTACAGAGAGGGCCTTTGGTCCCGGTTAGGAAGGGCCTTTAGTCCCGGTTTTCCTAACTTACCACCCCACCTACACAGTATATCTAATGATAAATAGAATCCTTAACTTTTGAACCATACATCGAGGGACCTTTAGTCCCGGTTGGGAACAACAACCGGGACTAAAGGGACCTTTAGTCCCAGGTGGGAACACCAACCGGGGCTAAAGGGTCTACCTTTAGTCCGGGTTGATATTACCAACCAAGACTAAATGTTCTGGACCTTTAGTCCCGGTTGAGAACACCAACCGAGACTAAAGGAAACTCTTTAGTCTCAGTTGATGTTACCAACCGGGACTAAAGATCTATTAGTCCCGGACATAAAAAATTTTGAGACTAAAGCTCAGTTTAGACATCGACCAAAGGCATGTTCTCTAGTAGTGCCTGGTCATATGTTTGGGGTACCTCAATCTTTTCAGCTAAGCAAGCTTACAAACAACTTATTGGTCATCAACATATTCACAGGTCCTTTAAGTGGTTGTGGACTTCCTCTTGTCAAAATAAGAGGAAACTCTTCTTCTGGCTGATTCTAAATGACAGGTTAAGCACCAGATCCTTGCTTACACGACGTGGTATGCACTTTGATGATATTAATTGTGTCTTATGTACTCTGAATATTGAGGAGGACCTAGTCCATATGCTTTTCCACTGCCCCTTTGCAATGGCTTGCTGGTATTGCCTAAATACCTATATTCCAAACTCTGAAGATGTCACTGATATACGATCAGCTAAGGGTCCCTTTCTTTATGGAGATTATCGTTACAATGTGTTGGGCTATCTGGATGATGCGCAATGACATGATCTTCAGAAACCTTTCTCATTCAGTTCAGCGATGTAAGATTGTCTTCAAAAAAGAATTTGCTCTAGTTATTCTAAGAGCAAAGGTAAGCTACACCCCAGCTATTTGTCAATGGCTAGACAACTTTGTGTAATTCTAGCAATTTTCTTTGTATCTTTTTTTTTGTTTCATGACTGTACCCTGTAAAGCTTTGTGCACTTTCAATTTCTAATAATTTTCCAGTAGGGGCGTTGCCCCTCCTGTTTCATAAAAAAAATATATATGTGCGCTCTCACGTACAAATGCATATTAAGTTGGAGGTTCGATCCTATAGGGGGCTTGGTAGATTCCTCCATAAGTAGCCTACAACTAATTTAAGTTACAGAAACTCTTCCTACACAACGTGTATTGCAACAAAATAACGGAGTTACTTAATGTACTACTCCGTACTTGTGAACTGGTAACAGTTTTTATTGGATGCTGCCACCTGCATTGGTGCTTTTGATTAGTACTATATATAAGCAGTATAGTGGAAACCACACTTACCATTATTCAAGACGTACTATATGTGGACGATATAAGAATATGAAGATAGGTGGGAGTGAGGAACAAAGGATGATACATGCCATATGCATGCATATGCACATATAGATCTATAGTCAGTGTATATCCATGTGTCTAGCTTATATATGCAATGGGAATGAGAAACACCTGGAAATAAAAAATGGGCCAAGCAAAGTATGTTATCCTTGAAGAGTCGCATAACATCACAGGAATGCTCGGTGATGGAAACAGGGCAAATGGGGCACTAACGAGGAAAAGGTGCACGGGATGACAGAAGAAGAGAAGAGAAGAAGAAGTACTTTTCGTAGATACTGAGAAATGGAGTGCAAGTACAAGAAAGCTTGTTTCACTTTGCATTCTTGCAGGAATTTATACGCAAATATACCAATATATAAACTTTGGCTTTGACACTGAGTTTGTCCACACGCCGAGTCATCGCGAGGATCGTCTATGTTACAAGTGTTTGTATAGTAAGGAGCTGCATTAAGGTCATCTCTCGTACATATATACCAGAAGCAAATTAACCTCCAACTCGACGAACTATTTTATGGCAGTTGATCGATAAATCGAGGCCCAATAATGATAACATCACAAATTAGAAACCTCAAATAGTAGCACAATATGAATTGGCATGCTGTAGCCCACCAGTGCCAATACTTTAGTTACTTTCTCATATCATACCACTAGAAACCTCAGTCTGTTCTCAATTACTCTTCCAAGCACGCACCCGGTCATCGTCCAGCAGCAAAAGCCTCCTTCTGACAGCTACTTAATTAAGACTCAGAAAAGCACTGGTGAGCAGCAGATGAGCTTCAGGCATTATTATACTCATACTGATTATGCTCACGACACCTTTTTCATTTTGATCTGAGGAACTACTTAATGCAACAAGAGTCCTTATAAACTACACATCCCTATACTTTTATTATGAACTTGAGAAGGATGTCGTGGTATGGGGGCAACACAGTTCAATTCCACGACCAACCAAAAAAAGTGATAACTGAGTTAATGAATTCTTACAAGTAAGCAGTTCTTTATAGGTATGTGTGCATGAGCAAAGAACAAATCCTCTGACCAACATGGTTGTCACACTATCTAGTTTACAGTAATGTCAACCTAAAATTCTGAGCCAAAGAGTGCCGTATAAAAAAAACGACAACCATGCATGTCACCGATCTCCAATTGGCCGGAAATTCCATTCAGGAGTGAAAACTCTCCCCTCTTGCCCCCTTAAACACGTTATTAGTCTGAAACACGACATTTTTCTTTCCCAATGCATCCCATGCATATATATATACACACTATGATACAAATGGTTTGTCTTTTCCACTAGTTTTGTTATGCAGACTCACATAGTTCCTTTGTGCTAGGTAGACAGACAATTGGCGTGCTACTGTTGAATATTTGATAGGAAGTATATATATATTGGTGGGTGAATGTGAGCAATATATTTCCCGGTGCTCCTTACAATTTGATGACGTACTATACATCATTTATTGGCACTACATGTGCATGTAAAAATGGCATACATTTACATCATGCACTACTTTTTAGTGGACATGCATATAAGTTCTCCCTCCAATCGCATAACAAGTACCTGTTTCGTAGAGCTCTACGTTTGATACTCCCACCTCGTGCTCTTGGTTCTCTGATGGAAGTGATTTTGCGTGATGAAACCATTTGGCTAGCTGAACTGAAAAGCAATTTCTGAAAGAGAAGGTTATGATAGAATATATTGTTCAGATGGATCGTGTAGTGGCTACGAATGATGATTCCACATCCCTCAGATTCGTTCTCCAGATGGAATGGATTTTATTGCATTTCGTCATTTGGCAGATCTCGAAAGAAGGTACCTCCGTAACAACGTCGATGGCTCGGCAGCAATTACCTCAGCAAAGACATCCATGGTTGGAAGCTGGCACATCAATTGACGTGGAGGGCATCCTCAGGGCGGTCAGGGCCAGTCCTGAGATTTTTTGGACCTAGAACGAAACGAAAATTTTTGGACCTTTTTACATATAACATGTTAATACTAGTACTATTAATAACTAGTATTATATACAAAATGTTACTAATAAGCAGTTAACTAAATACAAAAGCAATTTTCGTATAAAATAATGTGTATACCTATGTGATTCTATCAAATTATATATTCATTTTTTTTTCATTTTTCCTTGATCATTGTCAGAAGCATACTTTCTTGATGACATTGTACTGTTAAAATTTAGAGAAACAAATAGTTAAGAATTAAACAATATGCAAATTTAATATTCCAAATGATGTTCGTCCGGATCTGTGAAATATGAATCACTGATTTACCTTAATTTTAGCAGTCATGTACATAGTTAGGGAATATGCATGGAATTAGGGATCATATAGGAGATAGGATAGAATCAGAGATTCGTACCCATACGACGCATCACGCCATCACGTATTCACGTTCAGTGGCATGTATAGGGGAAAGAGCACCAAAGACTAGCATCTCGCATCATCACGAGGACCGAAGTCACTGTTGTGGCATGCCTACGTATGTGACTGCGTACGTATATTTGTTACTGGACACATACGCCGAATACTACTAATATCTGTGTACGTGGGAAGGGCCCATCCGGCTCCCTGGACCTGGGACGGGTGTCCCTCTTGCCCCACCCCAGGACCGGGCCTGAGGGCGGTGGCATAGTCAAGGGCCTGTTTCCTCCCTCCGAATTCATCTCCGGTCGGGTGCCATCTATATTATTTAGTATTAACTCTTCCTGTTATTCATTTTTTATTGACGTTTTTATAAAACGCTAACATGAAAGGCGCCTATTAAAAATCAGCAAACTCCACTTGTGTCACTTAAGAACCGCCTACATGTAAATAGTATCACTGACAGCCTTAAGAATGCCGTCACTATAGCACCATCACTATAAATAATCGAGCTACAATGGCGGCCCAATACTGGCGCCATCACTGTGATAAATCAACTATTGCAATGCACTTCAACCGATGTTTGAGACTACAGCAAGTTCTAGGCGAGACTGGAAACTAAAGCCTCCTTGCTTAATTAGAGGAAGATTGGCGTGGCGTGCTGGGGTTGGGTGGTGCATCCTGGCTAGATATTTAAATATTCCAATAATTTTTGGAATTGTGACTCTATAGTCAGATGGTGTTTTAAAAACCAACATTATTCATATTAATGGTTGTAAACAATTTAATTTTTTGTATGTCCTACATATGGTCGCAAACACTCTAAAGAAAGGAAATTATGCAGAAGCAGACACTAATTAAATACACATATATACAAGAATACACACTCATCACTACGAACAAATGTACATCATACCTTTAAATCTTGATATTTGCAAAGTCACTTCAAAAAAGAAAAAGAATTAAATTAAATTAGTTAGCCATAAACTAAAGTGAAACATGCATGTTAAGATAATTGGGGCTAGATCGAACCTATAGCGCTAGGTAGAAGTTCCTGCACAATGAGTAGTCTAACGTAACCAATAAAGTTATGCGAACTCTTTCTACTCAAAGTACGTGTATTGTAACAAAAATATATAATGGGATTACTTGTGTGAAGGAAAACCTGTACGTACAGAGAAGCAGCTACTCATGATCCTAGCTATTAGTAACAGTTCACACATTGAATGCGCTGCCACGGTGCCACCTAGCTCCATTGGTGCTCGTCGTCTTATATACTACGTACATATATAAAGAACATGTTGAGGGAGTGAGGAACAAGGATGGCCCATGCCATATGCATATGTTCACATATAGATCTAGTCAGTGCATGTGTCTTGTGCCATGGGAATGAGAAACACCTGGAAAGAAAACACAGGCCGAGCAAAATATGTTATCCATGAAGAGTCGAATATCATCACAGATGGCTGGAGTCGGGGTTGCTGAGAAACAGCACAAATGTTGGAACCACGCAGCGACGAACGCTCGCAAGTTCCCTGGAGCCGACCCGGCCCGACGTACGCGACCGGCGCCGCTCCGGCCCAGGTCTACCGGAGTCACAACATATACAGGCCTTGGGCCTAACTTAATCCAAAAGACTAGCCTGATAGGTGAGGACCGCCCCGCCTTATATGTTGTGCTCCCTCACCATCAATTTCCGATGTGGGACTAACCCCAACAACAAAGGGGGCGGGCACTAATGAGGAAAAGGGGCGTGGGATAGATGACAACCAGAGTGCGCCGAGGATCACACCACTGAACTGTCTGAGGGACATAGGGGGCCCTAGATGTGATGAATCCGTCAATGACACCGGCTGCATTATAGATGAAAGGTCATCTCTCTTGCATATCAGTACCAAATCAATAACCTCCAACTCGACGAACTATTTTATGGCAGTTGATAACATAGTCTGGTACTGGTCCTCCTTCCGATTCCCTTGCTGATTACAAAAGCGTCCTGTAATAACCAGCTCATCAATATTTGCATCTTGTTAAAATTACGTTGTTCTACACTTCAGTTTATTTTGGGAGTGCTTACTGTTTCTTCTGAAGTTTATTTTTTTTTGGAGCGTTTCTTCTGAAGTTTGCAATGTAACATTTGCATAGGTTTTTCCTTTGAAGTTCAGTGTGTTTGCTCATTCTGCTGTTCCATGCGATTGACACTAGTTGCTCTCCAACTGTTTGTGATTAACCAAAGAAGAACCTGTCCATAAGAGCCAATATATACGGATATACCTTTCAAGCAAGCCAATATAATGTACACATCTAAAAATTAAACACTATATCTTGCTATGAAGAGCTAAGCAGGTTGCCTTACTCATTCATTTTTTTGAGCCAGCAGCTAACAATGCTGCCCTTGCCTGTGTTTCGCATCTGTGTAGGTGCATATGAAGTGCAGTCCTGTGATCCTGTCGGTTGTAAGATCGGGAGGAGCGCAAGGTGACTTGATAGAGTAGAACCAAATTGATGGGGCCCAAGATCTGATGGACGACATGGCCTAATCTATCTTTGAGAAATCTCACCCTGTTTTGGTCTTTAGAGATTATAATGGCTTCTTTTATCAAAGAGCTTAATTGGTAGTACTTTTCTTGATGCTTATCATAATGACTGGATGAGCATATCCGTGTGGTCTTCATATCATGTTTGATAAAAATGACCACAAAGTTGTAGGGCATCTTTAATGTGTCAAACCTCTTAGCTAGTCTAATTATAATAGCCAGCCCATTATATGAGGTTGCTGTGTTATTAGCTCTAAGCGACATGTCAACTGAATACAGCCAACAGCAGGCTAAGCCAGGCCATGCTCTTAGAAGCGATGGGGCTTGGTGCAGTATTGCTGTGCTCCACATGGCGGGCTGGTTCGCTCTCTAGTGGGTCAATGGTTTACTCGTGGTGATAGACCTGAATGGGCTATTTATTCTTGTGCTATTTGGTTCTTGTTGTGTTAGGTTTCGAATCCTATGTTATTCGAGACATTTGCAAACATGGGACTCGAAACATTGGGTGTCTGCAGATTTGACACTGGAACCACATTCATAGACACAGATTGTCCCACTTGTCATCCACAGGGTCAGTCTTTATAGTCCTAAATATAAAATTTTCTCATGTTTTCACTGTATAGGACTCTCTGCCACCTGAAAAGACTGAATAATGGTTGTGTAGGTTGCCACCTGAATAATTTCTTTCTGTGGTATCTTTATTGTTGTTAGCTGGCTACAAGTTTTCTAGCTTCTTAGCTTCCTGCTTAGATTATGGTCATTATATTTCTTATGAAAAAATGAAAATAAATCTTTTGGGTCCCTTTTTGGTCTGAGTATGGTCTATTGTTTTAGATTAAATAGAGCTTTCTGTGTGGAGTCTCCTTTATATATGTCTGCATAATACCTGCTCAGTTTTATATATGTCTCTGAATGGGCAATTACACTGTGCTCTGTGCTGTTTCATTCATTTTGTGTTAACTTTTGGCTACTGTATTTTCTTCGGTGTATATAACATTCTGCCACCTAAAAAGTCTGAATGACATTGTGTAGGTTGCCTGGAAGTATCAGTTTTAATACGTGGGCTCTTTTGCAAGTCAGATATAGTGCTATTCTGTGGTATCTTTGATTAGTGTTAGCTGACTACAAGTTTTGTGGCTCCCTTGCTTCCTTCTTAGGTTATCGGTGAAGAACAATGCTGGAAGGGATATGCGCTTGCTGTCTTTCTGTACATGAGTTTCTTGGCACTCTTTTGCATGATTCGGTTCCTTGTGATGAGCGTCTATTTGAAAGAAATGGTATCTGGTCTGCTTTCTTCTTTCTTATATGATCTTCATCTGCCATTGTATCTTAGTACTCTCCATGTGATAAACGAATGTATGATCTGTTTAAGAAGAGATACTGATTGCTTACTGTCTTCAGCCTGCGTATCTTTTCACGCCTTTTAAACATACTCTAGAATAGTATGCTCTAACGTACAAGGATTCTACAGAACCTGCCTCAAGTATTATTAGAGATGTCCTAGTATTGTGCAGTTTCACAAGGACAGTAACTTAGCTTCCGTGTTTGATATATAATCAGACCATGTTTTAGATATACAAGTCATCTTGGACTTTAAATTATTTCTTCCTGAAATTTATACAGAGCTAATATGACAATATGCGGTCTCTCTGCAGATTTTGTATTAACAATGCATTTTTCCACAACAAAATGTTAACACACCCTCTGGTACACAGAATCTAGAACACATATAATGCATTTTCTGTGCTTTTGGTGTCTTATTTGCTATACAATATTTAAGAACTGAATTCTCTTTTCAGACCCCAAACCAGGCCTTTTAGCAACTAACAGATGAAGTTGACAAGGAGTGGAAGATATATGTCTGGTAATGTAAAAGAATATTATGAGATTGTCAGGGTACAAATTTTGTAGGCCTGCCATCATATGGAACTTTCCTATCCTTTTATTTGGATTCTATTGTTTCTTTCCAGTTTTCAGGAAAAGTACAAGCAGATCATCCACAATTCATTGTACTACACACATGCTTCAAAGATTAACTAATGCTAGATTGCAGAAAATTGTCATAGCCAAATATGTGATAGGTGAAAAGCAGGGCATAAATCGCTGTGCTCTGTTTCTCTGGTTTAACTTGGTTAGCACTCGTGATATATGATGTTGAACCTTAAATTGTCCTGCAGTAAATGTCTAGTCTCGTTTTCAACAGTGAGACTGCATTTCCTTTAACTTTTGAATTATGACAATTATATATCATACTTCTCCCCAAATTTAAATATCATATATTTTCTTCATCCAAAATTACAAGTTATTCCAAGAATCTTAGAGAGTCAAAACTTTTAAAGTTTGACCAAAATATATAATATAAGATTATAGCATTTACAATAGTAACTAAGTATCATTGATTTGTCATTAGTTATATTTTTATAGTATACATATTTAATGTTATAAATCTTTGTCTCTCTCTATAATTTTGGCCAAACTTCGATATGTTTTGACTCGTTCTTGGAATGATTTATATATAATTGGAACGGAGAGGAGTAATAAATTTGAACTGATGATCACATGGAAAAAAAGGTCAATTCGTGGTAATTTTCTGTATCTGTTACGTAGGCAGTGTACAATTGCTGTCGTTTTTATTTAAGCTAACAAATAACGGGTCTATTCGCTTGAATTACTCCTAACTTTTTTCAACTTGTTTCAAATTATTCTCTCTCACAAGATAAAATATTCTACCAATCGACTTTTCTACCAGCCGAACAGAGCCGTAAATTTCCTAGTAGATATTTTTTTTTCTAAAACAAAGGTGTAATAATAATCTTGCTATTACTAATAATCACCCTGAGCGCTAGAAAAAAAATAAATCATAGAAATTCTCATAATAATTAGAAAGATCTAGCCATCAGTTTGATCGCTGCTAATGTTAATAGCCATTAGTGTAGATCTGAAGGATCTGGGGGGGGGGGGGGGGGGGCAGGTGGACGTCGTGTGTGGGACACGGGTGCAATCTCGACCGGGCGACGGTACCACAGGCGCCATAGAGGAAGTGGGCGGCAGAGGGAGAAGGGCCCGATGAAGATCTGGAGACGGGATCGACGAACGCACGAGCTCGTGTTATGCGACAGCGGTGGCGCCCCAAGCTGCGTTGACGGAGACCTGTGCAACTGGTGGTGTGAGGGACGAACACGATACATGGAGCGGCGATTCCGGCGCCGGGTGAGGGAGAGGGAGCAGCGGCGGGCGTGGGAGCCGGGTGAGGGAGAGGAAGCGGGCAGACGTGGGTAGCCGGGCGAGCGTGTGACGACCGGGTGGACGATTACCATCCGTATTTTTTAGTTGTAAGAGATTGAGATTTTTTTCGTAGCTAACTGGGTTTGAACCTGGATTCTCGTGGGTGAGTTTGCTAATGCCTGTGTGGTGCCTCGCGTTTACGTGGGAGTGTGAGATAGTGGGACACGGTTTTTAACTTTTAATCTCAGCTGTTGCATCCGTGGTAGGCTTGTTGTGAGTAGTTCATCTTGAAGGAGGGAAATGACTTGAAAAAGTTTTTAATTATTGTAGAGAAGATTAAGAGTGTAAATAAGCCAGTTTGAACTTTGAATGCTTCTGTCGGTCGATTATGGCAGAGGACAACGTGAATTTTGTTAATAAGGAAATACGAAAATTTACTTGAGGGTCGACCCGCTTCAAATCAGGTGCAAGATTTGAGGAGCTCCCGACGCAAGGCCCAACAGGAGAGATCAGGGTGGATTTGGCATGGCAGCAGCTGCATCAGCGTCTATGATACCGCCTCTCCACAAAACATTTGTTCTGGCGGTAGATATTCAATTTCTATTGATGCTTTTATAAAACGCCATTAAAAAACAGCAAACTCCACTTGTGTCACTTAAGAACCGCCTATATGTAAATAGTATCACTGACAGCCTTAAGGATGCCGTCACTATACTGGCGCCATCACTATAAATCGAGCAGAGACAGGACTAACTAAAGCCTCCTTGCTTAGAGGAAACATTGGCGTGGCGTGTTGGGTGCCTGGGTTGGGTGGTGCATCCTTGCTAGATATTTAAATATTCGAATAATTTTTGGAATCGTGTGACTATAGTCAGATGTGTTTTAGAAGGAAACTAACATTCATATTAACGGTTCTAAACAATTTACTTTTTCTATGTTCTACGTGGTCGCAAACAGTACTCTAAAGAAAGGAAATTATGCAGAAGCAGACACTAATTTGATATGATAAGGGGTCTGCTTTCTAGCTCTACCACACTTTTTAACAACAGAGCTCACACTCATCACTACGAACAAATGTACAACATACCTTTACATCTTGATATTTGCAAAGTCACTTCGAAAAAGAAAAAGAAATTAAATTAGTTAGCCATAAACTCAAGTGAAACATGCATGTGAAGATAATTGGGGCTTGATCGAACCTATAGCGCTAGGTACGGCTTCCTTCATAATAAGTAGTCTAACTGTAACAATCCACAATTTCCTCGAAGGGAAATCCACATAATGTGATAGGTCCAGAAATACCAAGCTATCATATTATTATTATACAGTTAATATCACAGTCATACATCGTAGATTACAAGATTACAAGCTATTCACACCCTACTACAACATGATTCTACCGGAAGACGCAGGCGAAACGATATCAAAGAAGACACAATGCGCCAGCGGGTGAAGGCTCCTCCTTCACAGGCAACCTTGAGCGTAGGACAAGACCACCTAAACCTCCTTCGGATCCTTATTGTTGTCGTCGAAGATAGCATCCAAACCTGATAAATAACTTTCAGTACGATTTGTACTGGCCACTGTTTCCACCCTATGCTTTGCGTTTGCTTTGTGGTAAGTGGAATGCAAGGGTATAGCAAAAGACCTATTTATGGTTGTAGTTTGCCTATGCATAAAATCAATATTTAATGTATATAATTGTAGTAATAGTTCATCAAGTTTTAACCCATTTCCATCCATCCCATCCACACACATCTCACCACACTCTCACTCTCTATGCGACAAGGACAACTCCCTCTCGTCTTTGTCTCAGCGGCTAGCAGCCGGATCATGCAAAACCCAGGGGGAGAGAGAAAGGACTTATCTCACTACTCAAGAGAAGCGTAGGTCAAGGGAATGTCCATATCCGGGGACACGGCTATACGTATAGATCGATCAACTCTGCAGAGTGTGTACACCTGTACCCACAAGATCGCCATCATCGACGTTGTGCAACGCCTAGGCCGATAACGGGCTATCTCTCGATCCGGAACGATATCATCCTGCCACTCAGCCCTGGGGCTTCCCGGCGCACCGGCAAACTGAGACTGGGAGACGCAGCACCTGGCCACCGTGGTACTGCACATCTAGGATGGTACGGGCCTCAACACCGGTACCACCCACCCTATATCACCTATCAACCTGGCAGTAATAGCATCGCCCAAACTGGTAGACATCCGCACCCCGCCCATTCAGGGACGAGTGGTGTGCACGAAAGTTCCCAAGGTTCCGGTCCACTCGATAAACAGTTCCTAGGTAGGATCAGACAGGTCATCTCCTCAATCGGGGTACTCCCCCGTGCCATCACAACACCTCTATCTCCGGGCTCACCCCGGGATCTTCTCAAAACACAAGTACCCGCCACAGGTACCTCACGTGGGGATGCCCAGGTCGCACCCCCGGCAAGACTCGTCCCAGGGGCTCGTCGTAGGACCTGTCTGATCGACTCAACCCTCACCACACACCCAAGACACACGCCAAGATCTCCCCAAGTTGTTATCATTATAACGGCACACAGTGTCTAGCGACTCACAAACAATCCTCCACTCAGCATCACATCATAGACATAATGCGAAGTAGAAGTAAGCAGCGAGCAAGTACGTAAAGCGAGTGTCTATCCTAATAGCGGGTGTGCATGGGTAAGGTTGCGACAAGGTAAAGGTTTTCCAAGCAAATCTACCATGCAACCTATCAGTTTAATTGCAGAAAGTAAAGCACTAGCATATATGTATATGCATGTCTAATAGGATTCTACGAGGTTGGGTGGGACGTGGCACCTGTTTGTTATAGATCAAAATATTCACCCACATCCTGTTGCTGCCCATGCCTCCTGCCTCCAACGGATCACCGGTCCGGTCAACATCATCCCCGATGCAACTACCTCGAGAGAGCGACAAACAAGGAAGAAAGCAATCAATTCTCGACCAAGATCCAAACTAAAAGACAACGAGACATGGAAAGAGCAGCTAATCAACAAAAGACACCAAGGACTTAGCCCTCACGGTGGTTGTCCTCTTTCCTTGGGCTCAAAATAAAACACGAGTGGTTGTCTGCTAAGCATAAGCTCGAGTCAAGACCCCGAAATAGCCACACTTCCCGGGTTGATAGTGTCAACATGTATGGCTTCAAGAGAAAGGGTCTAGACTCTAGCTTAACTTAAACATACACCACGGCTTGCGGTCTCTCGATCCGGGTGTCATGGGAATTGACATGAACCGAAAAGGTTGCAAGCGGAGAGAAGACAAGCACAACAGGGGTCGGCCCTTGTAACCTTATACCCCACAAGTCGCAACTAAGCACAAACGCGAAAGAACGAACAACAACGCAAGATGCGAGAGTTGAGACTTGTCCCACCGACTTCGGCTTATACGCCACGGAAATTGGCGCAAGCAAAAGAGAATGGGACAAAAGAAACTGGGGAAGGGTTGGCTAGGCTGTCCATATCACGTCCTTGGTAAGGATAGTTTTCTGACGGTCGATCGAGTCGACTCGCATGGTTCCAAAGACATGACATAGACCATAACTTCGCTAACCAGAAGAAAGGTTGCAACGGGGCAAATAAAGAAAAGGGGAAGTGGTCTACTTCTCCCAATGCACATGCCTTGGCAAAAGGCGAGGCATTGGAAAGGAGCATAACACAAGAGAACACACAACATCCAATCCACTTGTAGGGCCTTAGTGGTGTGGTTGTCACCACGAGGACCTAAGAAGCGCCACGATCTGAAATAGGTACAAGCATACAAGGGGCTTGAGCACGAAAGAGCCAAAAGAGAGAATGAAAGAGAAAAGGATCCACCGTCCTTTGATCCACTCGTCATTGTATTTGACGGCAATCAAAGGAAAAGAATCAAGAGAGCGGGAAATAAACACAAAAGGGAACCAACAAGCGAAAAAGGATTGGTTCCTCGACACTTCGATCACATGTCATGGCAATGGACATGAATCGAAGCTGGAACAAAAGGGCTCAATCCACGTCTTACTAGATCGACGAGGATCGATAAGAGAGGAACAATCTCCGCATTCTCTCGACCAACATGCCATGGGAACAGACGAGGTCGATGGAATGGGGACACTAGCTCCGTGCAACTCAAATGGCACAATGCAATCCCTCGGGTTCTTAGCAGTGCGGTTGTCACTACAAGATCCGAAGAGATGCTATGGTCTGGTGGTACAAGCATACAAGGTGGGTATAGGAAAAATAGAAGCAAAGGAGGTAAAGTCCGATGGTCATTGCGAGACAACTCACGACCATGAGCTCTACCTACAAGAGTTGGCACTCGTTGGTTCTACGATTATCATTTCCCAACTCACCTCCCTCTAGACTAGGTCATGGAGGGCTCGAAATGTGCGGGTAAGAACCGCGTCTATATCGACATCGAGTCCACAATGGCCGAATCTTTGGAACGAGGTTAGGAGCTAACAATCGTAGTCCCACGGGGACAACTAAAACACAAAGAAAGGAGCATGCTAGGCGTCATGACCATGGCAAGACGACCGTGCGATCACAACGTGCAAGCACTTGCTCTCACAAGTCAGCTCGAAGGCTCGGTCCACAAGCAAACAAACAACGATAACACAAACAGGGAGGCATAAAAACGGAGTACTCACATCCATAGCGATAAAGATAGGTCGGCGCGAAGGCCCGATAGAGGCATATATAGATATAAAATGTAGACATGGATATCATGTGCAAATAACGAGTGCAGACATGTATTGACAAGTATGAATAAAAGAGGAGCTTTGGCGGCATTGAAGTGACGGGGAAGGTGTCGGGTTGTTGCGATGGGTTCGACGACGCATCCGGAGTCAAAACGGCCGGCTACAGCCACTCTGGACCGGCTGTGGCTTGCTGTAGGTGGCCACGGGCTGGCTGTGTCTAGCTGTAGCTTGCTGCGGGCAGTCGCAAGCTAGTTGTGCCAATCGGACAGGGCTGCAGGTGGCCGGAAGCTAGCTACACGCGACCGCAGGTGGCCGGGTGGTGGCAGAGCTTCAGCGGATGGCATGGAACAGCCGCAGCTTCACTGCACAGTGGAAAACAGCGGCACGAAGGCCGGACAGAACGGCAGTTGGGCAGGGGACGTCGAGCTTCGCCAAACGACACAGCACGTCCGCGGCTTCCTGCAACAGAGACGGCCACGGCACGAAGGCCGGACAGAGCAGCTGGTGGACGGAAGGTGGCAGACCTACTGTGGAAGGAGCAGCAGGTCCACGGTTTGCCTGCGATGTGAAGATTCGTGGCACAAAGGCCGGAGTCAGACACGAACGATGATCGGAGGGAAAAGATAGAGCACTCGATGCTGGGAGACTCACCGATGGTTCACTGTTGGCGGTCGGGACGCCATGGCAGGGACGGTGGGGGAGACGACGTCGCGGCCGAGGGCGTTCTCGGTCGCGTCCTTGGTGGGGGTTCGGCTGAGAACGGCTTGGCGGCCGAGGGTCGCAGGCCGGCGTGGACGCGACGTCACGCGTAGCATGACGGTGCAACAGGACGTCACGCGGTGAGGGGCGGCAGGGGCTCCAGCAGGTGCCTGTGCAGAGCTCGTGGAGGTCGGGGTCGACGGTAAGGCGTGACTGCGGCATTGGCCGGCGCAGCTCCGTCCTAGAGTCGGACGGTCGTGGCTCGACCGTAGCTGCAGACGACGACGTGGTGAGAACGGCGGCGGCGGCGTCGTCGGGGTAGCGGGGTCGCGGTGGATGGGGCTCGGCTCGTCGGCACCGTGCTCAGGTCGAGGAAGACTGCGGCGCGTCGTCACCTCGGTGAACGGCAGCAAAGGCGGGGACCGAGGCGCGTCGCGACGAGGACGGCTCCGAGGTTCATGGCAGTGGCGAGGTGGGAGTGGCACGCCGTGCAGGGGAGGAAGAAGAGGAACGGTGGCGCGGATGGGGAGGAAGAGGAGGCGCAGCTGCTGCTGAGGCTTTTATGGGGGTGCCGGCTAGGGTTCCCACGGATGGCGAGCATCCTCGTCGTCTGTGCTGGTGGAGAGGACACGTGGCGTTGATCCAAGGCGCGCGTACGGACGCCGAGGCAGCCCGGTGGAGTCGCGTGCGCGGGTCACGGGGCGCAGGCGCGTGCGTGGAGGGAGCGAGCGCGCTCGCCCAGGCGGCGGCGGCTGGTACTGGGAGCAGGGGCTCCCACTAGGGTTTGTGTGGGGGTGCCCCTGATTGGGCCTGCTGGGCCAAGGGAGAGGATAGGGCGCGAGAGGCCTGCTCGAATGAGGAGTGGAATGGGCGCTGGGCTGCGGCTGCTGCTAGGGCTGCGGCTTTGAGCTGGGTTGCGCGCGGGTTGTGCAGGAGGGGGAGAAAGGGCAGCGTGAGCTGGGCTGTGGCCGGCTGGGTCAAGGGATTGCTTCCCTTCCTCTTCTTCTCATTTCCTGTATTCCTTTTCTTTTGCTAAATACATTTCAATTCATATGGCTTACATGTACTATATATAGACGAGATTGAGGAGGTCCAGCAGGGGTGGTTCTTTTAGGGTTAGATGCAGACGGGATGGTTTCCCAGATTTAGCACCAATGAGACAAGTGAGGTGATCAAGGATGGGTCACGAGATCGTAAAAGGGAAGTGACACGGAGATACTTGAGAGAGATTCAAGGGAGGTTCAAGAGAGGAATCAACAAGATCAGAGACACATTTCCAAGAAGGGTTTAAAAGAAATCTAGAGATGGTGCTCGATAGAGTTTGAGAGGAGGTTGCTACGAGTTGTGCACTCCAACACGAAACACAACACAAAACTCAAGCTAACTCAAGAACCAAGGCACACATCTACAACCAAGTCTAAATGTATGCAACGATATAACGATAACCTCCCCTAGGGTTAGCTTGTTATGACCTATCAATTACATGCTTCACACATTGCATGAAAAAGTTTTTGAAAGTTGGTATTTTTGGGTGTTAGAAAACACAGGTTGTTACACTAACGTAACCAATTTAAGTTATGCGAACTCTTTCTATTCAAAGTGTATTGCAACAAAATATATAATGTGATTACTTGTGAAGGAAAACCTGTACGTAAAGAGAAGCAGCTACTCCTAGCTAGTAACAGTTTACACATTGAATGCGCTGCCACCTCCATTGGTGCTCGTCGTCTTATATACTCGTACATATATATAAAAACATGTTGATAGAGGGAGTGACAGAACAAGGATAACCCAAGCCCTAGTCAGTGCATGTGTCTTGTGATGTGAATGAGAAACACCTGGAAAGAAAACACAGGCCGAGCAAAACATGTTATCCACGAAGTAAGAGTCGCATATCATCACATCTGGGGTCGCTGTGACTGAGAAACAGAGCACAAAGCAGGGGGCGGGCACTAATGAGGAAAAGGGGCGTGGGATGACAGATGGACAAGCAGAGCGTGCCAACTATCTTGGAGGTTCACAGCACTGAACTGTCGTCTGAGGGACACTGATAGCCGATAGGGCCCCAGATGTGATGAATAAGTCAATGACACCGGCTGCATTTTATAAATGAAAGGTCATCTCTCTTGCATATCAACCTCCAACTCGACGAACTATTTTATGGCAGTTGACAAATCGAGGTCCAATAGCATCATGGATATCTGAGTGCCCACTAGAAACCTCAACTAATAGCACTATATGAATTGGCGTGGTACTTCAAAAAAAATTTATGAATTGGCGTGCTGTAGTAGTAGCCCACCACTGCCTATACTTTAGTTACTTTCTCATACCATACCATCATAACTAGAAACCTCAATCTGTGATGCATATCTTGGAAACATATATACCAATCTTCAAAAACTTAGTCCGGTACTGGTCCTCTTCCCAT
This sequence comes from Microstegium vimineum, assembly GCA_022036555.1. Taxonomy (NCBI): domain Eukaryota; kingdom Viridiplantae; phylum Streptophyta; class Magnoliopsida; order Poales; family Poaceae; genus Microstegium; species Microstegium vimineum. Next base: position 49,735,145 of record CM039120.1, read on the forward strand.
CCTCCCTTGCTGATTAGAAAAGCGTCCTGTAACCAGCTCATCAATATTTGCAGAATTGCAGCTTTGTTAATATTATATTGTTCTACACTTCAGTTTATTTTGGGACTGCTTACTGTTTCTTCTGAAGTTTAAAATGTAACCTTTGCATAGTTTTTTCCTCTGAATTTCAGTGTTTGCTCATTCTGATGTTCCATGCGATTCACACTAGATCCTTTCCAATTGTTTGTGATTAACCGAAGAAGAACCTGTCCATAAGAGGCTACTCGTGATGATCCTCTCAGAGTCAAGTACTTGCTTGTGCATCAGCGATGTGCATGCCATATTATTAATCTGATTGTTAAGTCTGGCTTGAAGAGGTTCAGTCCTTATCTTGAGAATTTCAGGACTGCAATAAACTTTTTGAATTCCTCTAATCAAAGAATTGCATTGTTCAAGAATTACTGTATTGCTCAAGGTATTAGACCTAGAAAGTTTGGCCTTGATATGGATGTGAGGTGGAATTCCACCTATCTAATGCTTAAGCATTTGCTGCCATATAAAGAAGTGTTTTCTGTGTGGTTTGAGTCTAACTATGGTGAGGCATTGTTGAGTCCCCAACATTGGTATTGTGCTGATCAGATAATGAAGTTCCTTGAAGTGTTTTATGAAGCAACTGTTACATTGTCTGGTGTTTACTATCCTACTGCTCCACTTATGATGCATCATCTCCTTGACTTTGGTGAGCATTTGCATAATGCTGAACATGATCAGGGTTTCAGAAGCATTGCACTTCCAATGAAAGAGAAGTACCTTAAGTATTGGAAGAAAATTCCACTGTTATATTCTTATGCATTCATTCTGGATCCTAGAGCTTTGCTGAAAGGCTTCTCTAATGTGCTTGAATTACTTGCTGAACAAACTGGTACCTCCTATTCTCTTTACTCTTTTGATGTCAAAGCTGAAATGACCAGATTGTTTGAGAAGTATGAACAAAAATTTGGTGCTGCTAGGTCTCAAAGGCCTCCTATGCCTCATGTTGTTCCTGGTAAGAGGAAGCAGGCATGGGGAAAGATTTATGCTGGTCCTGGTGCATCCCTCCATCTTGTGCTGCTAATGAGCTGTCAGCATACTTAGACAGTGATCCTGTCAAGGATTGGGGGGACTCCTTTGACCTACTGATGTGGTGGCGTGACCATAAGATGACATATCCTATCTTATCGATAATGGCTCGAGATATCATGTCTGTGCCTATATCTACTGTGTCTTCGGAGTCTGTTTTCAGTTGTACAGCTAGGATACTCGAAGACCGGCGGCGGCGGTTATTGCCTGAGCATGTTGAGATGCTCACCTGCATGAAGGATTGGGACCAAGCAGCAAGAAAAGAACAACATGCACCTGAGGACATCGAACTGGAAGAGTTGCAACTTGTACCTGGATGAAGCTGAAGGCAGCGACAGCGGCAACGGCAGTACTATAGCTGCAGCTGGCTGAGGTGATGAAGATGAGCTTCTGGAGAAGGTAAAGTAGTGATTCATCTTCATGTTCATTACATTGAGCCATTCATGTTCATCTTCATGTTCTAATTCCTAACTTTGCAGGCATTTCTCCATCTTTTGGTGAGACAAGACTCAAGTGGTGGATTGGTGTTCTGTTCTGGTGGATGACTTGAACATGAAGGCATGAAGCTGAACATGAAATCTGTAATAGGATAGTGGTAGTGGATAGAACTTGAGTCTATGTCTCTATGACTTGAACAACTTGCCATTGATGTTGGCTATTGTAATAGGATAGATGTTCTAAGACTTGTCAAACTTTTGAGCTGGGTGTACTCTTTTTCCCTTTCTAGGGTTTCTCACAAGGGTGAGTTTTATCTAGAAAGGGTTTCAATGAGGCACCATTGTACAAAACAACTCCTTTTGATAATATATTATCTCTTATTCATCTTTCTTAGTTTCTTTCTTGTTTGTTTGAAATCTGTTGAAAATGATGACAAATTTGAAATTCTTGTACAAAACTGAACATTGTGACTTGTGAGTTTGTGACCTGTTTTTTCTCCTGGCGTGCCATGGGCCAGCATGGCACGGCGAAAATGGTCGTGGCACATGGGCGGCACGGCACGGTACAACGACCCATGTGTCGTGCCGTGGGCCGAAGGCATGGCCCATGGCATGGCACGGCCAGCACGGCGGCACGCCGCTGCACGGAGGAGTGTCGTGCCGTGTGCAGTGCCGTGCCGGCACGGTAGCCAACTACAATAAGAGCCAATAATATATACGAATATACCTTTCAAGCAAGCCAATTAAGGTACACATCTAAAAATTGAACACTAAATCTTGCTATTATGACTTTAAGAGCTAAACAGGTTTCCTTATGTACTCATTCATTTTTTCGAGCCAGCAGCTAACAATGCTGTGTTTTGCATCGTGCAGGAGCATACGAAGTGAAGTCCTGTGATCCTGTCGGTTGCAAGATCGGGGGGGGGGGGGGGGGGGGGGGGGGGGGAGTGCAAGGTGACTTGGAGTAGAACCAAATTGATAGGGGCCAAGATCTGATGGATAACATGGCCTAATCTACCCTTGAGAAATGTCACCCTGTTTTGGTCTTTAGAGATTATAATGGCTTTTTTTATCAGAGAGTTTAATTGGTAGTACTTTTCTTGATGTTTATCATAATGACTGGATGAGATCATAATGTTCCCTCCAATCGCAGTGCCTGTTTTGTAGAGCTCTACATTTGATTCTCCCACCTCGTGCTCTTGGTTCTCTGATGGAAGTGATTTTGCGTGATAAAACTATTTGGCTAGCTGACTGAAAAGCAGTTTCTGAAAGAGAAGGTTATGATAGAATATATTGTTCAGATGGATCGTGTAGTGGCTACGAATGATGATTCCACATCCCTCAGATTCGTTCTCCAGATGGAATGGATTTTAATTGCATTTCGTCCTTTGGTAGCTCGAAAGAAGCACCTCGGCAACAACGTGGATGGCTCGGCAGCAATTACCTCGATGAGCAAAGACATCCAAGGTTGGAAGCTGGCACATGTGGTGCCATGGAGGACATCCTAGGGCCGGTGGCACAGTCAAGGCCTGTTTCCTCCCTCCGAATTCATCTCCGATCTGGTGCCATCTATATTATTTAGTATTACTCTTCCCTGTTATTCATTTTTTATTGACGCTTTTATAAAAGGCCATCGTGAAAGGCTATTAATTAAAAATCAGCAAACTCCACTTGTATCACTTAAGAACCGCATATATGTAAATAGTATCACTGACAGCCTAAGGATGCCGTCACTATACTGGCGCCATCACTATAAATAATCGAGCTACAATGGCGGCCCAATGCTGGCGCCATCACTGTGATAAATCAACTATCGCAATGCACTTCAACCGATGTTTGAGACTACAGCAAGTTCTAGGCCGGCGAGACAGGAAACTAAAGCCTCTTTGCTTAGAGGAAGATTGGCGTGCCACATGCTGGGTTGGGTGGTGCATCCTTGCTAGATATTTAAATATTCGAATAATTGTTGGAATCGTGTGACTCTATAGTCAGATGTAAACTAACATTCATATTAACGGTTGTAAACAATTGACTCTATAGTTAGAATCATGTTGTAGTAGGGTGTGAATAGTTTGTAATCTTGTAATCTACGATGTATGACTGTGATATTAGCTGTATAATAATAATATGATAGCTTGGTATTCCTATACCTATCACATTATGTGGATTTTCCTTCGAGGAAATTGTGGATTGTTACAGTTAGACTACTTATTATGAAGGAAGCTGTACCTAGCGCTATAGGTTCGATCAAGCCCCAATTATCTTCACATGCATGTTTCACTTGAGTTTATGGCTAACTAATTTAATTTCTTTTTCTTTTTCGAAGTGACTTTGCAAATATCAAGATGTAAAGGTATGTTGTACATTTGTTCGTAGTGATGAGTGTGAGCTCTGTTGTTAAAAAGTGTGGTAGAGCTAGAAAGCAGACCCCTTATCATATCAAATTAGTGTCTGCTTCTGCATAATTTCCTTTCTTTAGAGTACTGTTTGCGACCACGTAGAACATAGAAAAAGTAAATTGTTTAGAACCGTTAATATGAATGTTAGTTTCCTTCTAAAAACACATCTGACTATAGTCACACGATTCCAAAAATTATTCGAATATTTAAATATCTAGCAAGGATGCACCACCCAACCCAGGCACCCAACACGCCACGCCAATGTTTCCTCTAAGCAAGGAGGCTTTAGTCAGTCCTGTCTCTGCTCGATTTATAGTGATGGCGCCAGTATAGTGACGGCATCCTTAAGGCTGTCAGTGATACTATTTACATATAGGTGGTTCTTAAGTGACACAAGTGGAGTTTGCTGTTTTTTAATGGCGTTTTATAAAAGCATCAATAGAAATTGAATATCTACCGCCAGAACAAATGTTTTGTGGAGAGGCGGTATCATAGACGCCGATGCAGCTGCTGCCATGCCAAATCCACCCTGATCTCTCCTGTTGGGCCTTGCGTCGGGAGCTCCTCAAATCTTGCACCTGATCGGGAGGAGCGCAAGGTGACTTTATGGAGTAGAACCGAATTGATAGGGCCCAAGATCTGATGGCGACATGGCCTGATCTATCCTTGAGAAATGTCACCCTATTTTGGTCTTTAGAGATTAATGACTTTTTTATCAGAGAGCTTAATTGGTAGTACTTTTCTTGATGTTTATCATAATGACTGGATGAACATATCTGTGTGGTCTTCATATCATGTTTGATAAAATGACCACAAAGTTTTATGGTATAGCTAGCAGATGGTATGCACATGGAGGCCATCTTTAATGCATCAAACCTCTTAGCTAGTCTAATAGGCAGCCCATTATATATGAGCTGGCTGTCTTATTAGCACTAAGCGACACGTCAATTCAATACAGCCAACAGCAGGCTAAGCCATGCTCTTAGAAGCGATGGGGCTTGATGCAGCATTGCTGTGCTCCTGCACATGGCAGGCTGGTTCGCTCTCTGGTGGGTTTACTCATGGTGATAGACCTGAATGGGCTATTTATTCTTGTGCTATTTGGGCCCTGTTTAGTTCCCTTCAAAATTCTAAATTTTCTGTCACATCGAATCTTTATTGAATCATTGAACGCATACATATAGTATTAAATATAGATAAAAACTATAACTAATTACACAGTTCATCTGTAATTTATGAGACAAATCTTTTGAATCTAGTTACTCCATGACTGAACAATAATTACCACATACAAACGAAAGTGCTACAGTATCAAAATTCCAAATTATTTTGGATCTAAACAAGGCCTTGGTTCATGTTGTGTTAGGTTTCAAATCCTATATTTTTCGAGACATTTGCAAACATGGGACTTAAAACATTAGGTGTTTGCAGATTTGACACTGGACCCACATTCATATATAGACACAGATGGTCCCACTTGTCATCCACAGAGTCAATTTTTGTAGTCCTATAAACATACAATTTTCTCATGTTTTCACTGTATAGGATCGACTCTCTGCCACTTGAAAAGACTGAATAATGGTTGTGTATATTGCCTAGTACCAGTTTCTAATATATGGGCTTCTTTACAAGTCGGATAGTAATTTCTTTCTGTGGTATCTTTATTGTTGTTAGCTGGCTACAAGTTTTCTAGCTTCTTAGCTTCCTGCTTAGATTATGGTCATTATATTTCTTATGAAAAATGAAAATACATCTTTCGGGTCCCTTTTTGGTCTGAGTATGGTCTATTTAGATCAAATAGAGTTTTCTGTGTGGACTGCCTAAGTTTCTTTTATATGTCTACACGATACCTGCTCAGTTCTTAGACTGACTCCAACACTCCGAACTCAATTGCGCGACGCATTCATCTATTTGGGCTCCGCACAGTGAAACCGTCGGTGGCCCATAAACTATTCTCTCCAACAGCAGACCCATCCAAGCGGACGCATATCCTTTTTTTTTCTCGCAAGTGTCGAGCCCCATTCTGCCCGCCGCCGCCTCCGCTTTCCTCCTATCACCGGCCTCTAGGCGGCGGCGCGGCCACCGGCGGGGACTGGGGACGCCATGGCTGCGCCTCCTCAGCCGCCGGTGAGATCCAGGCTAGCCTCGGCGGGGAGGAACAGCAAGATTCAGTCTGCGATGCGGACTGACGAGCGGCGGAGCGGACCAGCGAGCGGCGGTGCGGACCGGCGAGAGTCGGAGCGGACCGTGCGAGCGGCGGAGCGGTATGGGCGAGCGGCGGAGGTTTCAGGTGCGCGCTTGCGAGCTGCCTCTGCACAGTTTTGGGTCGAGGAGAGAGCGACGCAATTTTGGCTCCCCTCTCACCTCCGATGCAAATTGGGTTCTCCCATTGGGTTGTCTGTTGGAGAGCAGTTTTTGACTGTGCGCTACCCATTTTAGGTATGGGTAGCCTTTTGGGTTGTTTGTTGGAGATAGTCTTACAGAGTCCTGAATGGGCATAGTACTGTGCTCTGTGCTGTTTCATTCATTTTGTGTTAACTTACTGTATTTTCTTCGGTGTATATAACACTCTGCCACCTAAAAAGTCTTAATGACATTGTGTATGTTGCCTGGAAGTATCAGTTTTAATACGTGGGCTCTTTTGCAAGTCAGATATAGTGCCATTCTGTGGTATCTTTGATTAGTGTTAGGTGACTACAAGTTTTGTGGCTCCCTTAGCTTCCTTCTTAAGTTTAATATAAATTCAGTCAGCTACTGGTTATAAGAGATCTTGCACCTTTCTTGCAGCCCACTCATATAATAGTTAGCTCTTCATAATTAATACATGTCTCACATTTCTCTCACAATTTTTTTAGTTGTTGTGTCCAAGCTGACCGAGATGATTGATAGACCCGTTGTTGTACTTTGGTATATATAGTACCTATAAGCTCAAATGTATTTCTTTCAGTCACTTTTTTGACTGCTACGACGACATGTATGGTAAGACAGAGGGAGTATGCATCAATATCAAAGATTTTATATTTTAATTTTTCTATACCTGTAAATAAAGTTCGTCAAGTTTTGACAATCATTAGACTTGACACCTCAAAGACGTAGTACTGCTTCTCCACCGGCTCGATTTTGTACCAGTGAAATCCGTATTATTCGTAAGTACTCATTTTTTTAGAATGACATGGAGTTGGCCTCCGTGATCATTTATAGAATGACTTATATTGCGGGACGGATGGAATATATGCATGACAAAGACTGACAACATATGCATTATGTTAGTCTTAGTGTTGTTTTATTAAAGTTTTATGAGTATTAAATGTGCTGATATGACAACGTATTGATAAAGAAAAAGACAATGAAAGTTTTATGAAAATAAAACTTTTATGCACTATTTTTAAAATATGAGTGCGTTAGAAATTGGGACATGAAATCTCCGCTGAGACTAGCCTTAATTAGGAGTGTAAAACTAGTTTGAAGTTTGAATGCACAGGCGGTCACCATGCATGAATTGCTTCTGTTCGTCGATTATGGCAGAGGACAACGTTAATTTTTGTAAATAATAGCATACGAAAATTTACATTTTTAATAGAAAAATAATACTATTTTGAGAAAATGTTCTTCGAAGTCAAACAGATATTTTCCACGTCGATCGATCGAGAGAGAGAGAGAGTGTTGAGGCCCAGCAGCAGCCCGGACTGCCTTATCTCCGCCCCTTCCCTCGCACCTCCTCTCGTGCTCGCTCATGGCGATCGAAGCAGCGCGCCTCTCCCCGTCCATCGCCGCGGCCGCCTTCCTCGTCCGCCGGCCCCCTCCCGCGCTCTCCCCTTTCTCTCTCCGTCGCCGATTCCCCCTCCTCCGCGTCCTCGCCAGCGCATCGGGCGGGGATGGACGCGTCGTCGCCCTCTCCTCGTCAGAGCTACGCAAGCGCCGGGGCCTCTCCTCCTCCTCCGGGGCTGCGGACTCCGCGTCTGATGGGGATGAGAAGCTCCGCTCGCTTCGCCGACTCTTCGCGCGGCCCGACGTCGCCATTGATGCCTACGTCGTCCCCTCACAGGATGCCCACCAGGTCGGGCCGCCCTCTCCCTAGTCCCGACTTGATATAAGATGTATTTGATTTTGATATACCCAGATGAACAAAACTAATAGTAGATAAATTCCTCAAAACTATTAGTGTAGTTGTGGAAAAATGATTGAATTGAGGCAGGACATGCATGGTAATTCCCACTTTTGTAGAGAAGAATGTACTGCATTGTGTGTGACAAATGTGTTGCAATATGTCTCAGTCTTAGCCCTGTCTTGTGAAGATGTGATTTGTGTAGCCCCGGGAGGCTTACTGGTCACTGGATAGCAACTTTTGCTCTTGTGATGTTTGTGATCATTCCTGCCATGTGGAGTTTTGGAAAACATACAATGTTCTAAAGGGATGATACTGATAGGACAAGGAGAGGGGTCGGTGGGGTGGGACACAGAGGGGCGGACATGAGGAAGGATCAAGAGAGGCAGTCGCGAGCAGGTTGGTAAAACAGGGGCTGTGCAGTCCTGGGCCCTTCGGAGTTGCTTGGCTGCTGTGATGTGTGGGAGTGATCGGCGAATTTGAGATTGGCCTCACTGAGATTATAGATTGAGGTGTTATGGTTGCGAAGTTCGCGGGAAGTGTTTGTACAGTACGGTCAACTATCAGGATTACTTTTAATTTTAAAAAATAAATATCCTTATTTGATAGTTTTCAACTGTGTTGGATGTATGTGATAATAATGATACACCCATTCTCTAAAGTACCTGTGAAACATACTTGACTATTGACAAACCAGTAGAAGCACACAATCAGCGGTACATTTGATATAAATATGTAATTTCTAGCAAGATGTGCTCTGATTATGTCATGATGTAGTTTCATAAAAAAGCAGCATTTGCTTAAGACTGCAGCAGTCAATCGTCTCATGTGCAAGGTACAAGCACATTTAAATAAAATTTGACACCATTCCGAAGCCAAAGCATCAATGTCCACTGCTGGTGAAATCTTGAAGCATATATGGAGTTTAGCTAGAGCTTTAGAAAATTATGATACCTATGCTCAGCGTGAGTTTGTGACTGCATATGCTACAGAGTTTTCCGATCTTTGGAGAACTGTTGTCCTAATACTGCTGCCTAATGTAAATGATGTAGAAATTTTTTAATGCATTACTTAGTGATGAAGTGACGAAATTGAATTAAATATAATCTCCACTTACATGATGTATTCACATCTTCTGTTCCAGAGCGAATTCATTGCAGAATGCTTCACGAGGCGTGCCTATCTGACTGGGTTCACTGGTAGTGCTGGTACAGCTGTGGTCACGAAAAATAAGGCGGCTGTCTGGACTGATGGCCGTTATTTTCTCCAGGTACTCCTACTTGCTGCAAACTTTAATATCTTTGCACATTTATTTCAGTTATTGATTCATGATCAATTCTTCTGTTTGGTAGGCAGAGAAGGAATTGGGCCATCACTGGACACTCATGCGCAGTGGGAATCATGGTGTTCCAACTACTAGTGAGTGGTTGAATGATGTTTTACCATCTGGTTGCCGAGTTGGTATTGATCCGGTAATATGCTATTCAAGAATTTATATATTCAATATTGCGTAGTGGTTCACTGGCCCATTGCTTATACACTCTATTTGATGCCCATATTAGGTGTGTAGTTTGGGGGTTTAAGTTCTTTCTAGGTGATGTCACCACAAATGTGATTTTTGATTGTCATAACTCACAAATGACGCTGCAGTTAGGTGATTAGTGATTAGCACAAATTTTATAAAACATGACTGCAACTGCAGTACATTCCCTTGGATCTGCTCCATCACAAACCATCTACATTGAAATTTTTGTTATCTGACCTGCTTGTTCCAATGAAATTTTAGGCATCATGATTCTATTTTTTTATTAGATTTATGGATCTATTAACATAAAACTATCTTTTCAAGAAATTACAGTAATAAATAAGCCATCGGTTCATTATTATTGATAAAGAAATGATGTATTTTTTTTCCAGGCAGAGATTTTGTTGCCTTTTACTCTATAAAATCTTAATTTTTTTTTATCTAGAACCTTGTTATATTTATGTTCCTGTTGGAAATGGTGTGGCAAATAATTCGAGTTATATTTTTAAGTGATTTCAATTTTTCACTTTTACCGTTTCCATTTATTTATTATGATTCTTTTCTGGATATGTATGTTTATTGTATTCTCAGTCTAATCTTATTTCCTTCATTTTTTTGAAGGATGCAGTTTCTTTTCTCATTTGATGCTGCTGAAGAACTGAAGGATTCAATCGCCAATAAGAATCATGAGTTAGTTTTGGTTCAGGGCATGAACCTAGTTGATGAGATATGGGGAGATGCAAGGCCAAATCCCCAAAAGAACCAACTAGGGTGCATGACATCAAATATGCTGGTGTCGATGTGCCATCAAAGTTGTCCTTCATTAGGCCGCAGCTCGCTGAAAATGAGTGTGATGCTGTGGTAATTTCAATGCTCGATGAAGTTGCTTGGTTGTTGAACATGGTAAAATCTTGGTTCTTTTACAAATTGTTTGATTGATATGAGTATTGTGGAATTGCTGTCGATTAAACCATGCTGTCCTTTTCATTTTTTTTTGTTAAATTTGTAAATCCATTTTGGTGTATCTGGGTCATACATGTGAACAATCCCTCAATCTCCACATGCTTTCAGTCAAAAGCATCATATATCTAAATGTTCTTAGCAAATATTACTGTCTTAGTTTTATTATTTCTTTTGTTCGTAGGTGGATTCCAGTGAAATGTTCTATTTAAGAGTTTGTTTCCTTTTGTCGATTATTATGCTGTAATAATTGTTGAAAATAATTTATTGTTCTTAACCAATTCACATTCCTGAACTCAAAGTTTGAGCAGCGACTGCAAAGAAAGCATAGCAGCATTGTTCATGATTCTGATGGCCTCATCTCACATTTAAATGCAGAGAGGAAGTGATGTCCCACATTCACCAGTATTTTATAGCTACCTCATTGTGGAGGTTAGCACTGCCACACTATTTGTAGATAGTAGCAAAGTTTCTAAAGATGTTCTGGAGCACCTTGAGCAAGCTGGTGTAAAACTTAAGCCATATGAAGCTATTATTCCTGAAGTAGAAAGGTAAATCTTGCAAAAGCATTTATCTTTTTTAAAAAAATCTTGATTCGGAGGAAATAGTTCTGCAGGCATATCTGTTGTGTTTCGTTGCTGATGTAGTCCTTTGTTTCTATAGCAAGACAATCATCATGGTAAAAACAGAATATATTGATTTAACAGTCCCATTAGGTTCATGGTTCTTCCATATTAAATTTAATCAATTGGATTGCTTATGGCCTTATCTGTGCTGGAGTTTCTGTCCTTTTTCTTGAAATATTTTTTTTTTGTAAATAAATGTGAGTCCAGGTTTACTAGTCATTTTTTCAGATCTCACTATGGACATTAGTATGTGTTTGTACCATATGTATGTTTATTTTTTTAATAAAATGATGTGCAGCTCTCCTGAGTATTTGATAAAAAAACCAGATCTTGCAACAATTCATTAGGGAAAACTAAAACAATTTTTTTTTAATGTTGCTGTCGATTAAAACATATTTCTTTATCTCAAAATTCAAAACAAACATAGTCAATAATAACTATACCATTGATTAAAGCATTGATTGCTTTGTCAAGACTGGCAGAGAAAGGTGCAAAGCTCTGGTTGGATTCTTCAAGTGTGAATGCCGCCATATTTACTGCATTTAAATCAAGTTGCAACAGACGCATGAAAAATAAAGGAAAAGCAGGGGAAAAAGTTAGAGGGACAGAAGCATCTTCAGATGACCCAATAACTGGAGATCCTAGTGTCCAGAATGGAGTCATAAGTGCTGTATTCAATGTTTCACCGGTTGCACTTCCCAAGTCAGTTAAAAATGATGCAGAAATTGAGGGAATGAAGAATTCACACCTAAGGTATTGTATTGAAGGGCTTTTGAACTAGTGTTTTTTTCTCTTATGAAAATAGTCTTAATAATTTCAAAAAAATTATTTCCTGTAGCTCTCAAAGAAAAAGGTATGTGGGCCCTAGGGCAGCTCAGCAGGAATTTTACAACTAAATTATTAAATTTTCTCTCGGTAACGAAACATGATGCATTAACTATTAGACTTTTGGGAAAAACATAAAAAAGTTTGGACATGTCTTGATATGTTGACACAAACTACTCTATGTGATCTATTGAAATAATCACTGGTGGTTCTTGCCATTCTATTTACTGTATAGACTCTGCTTTTATTTGTGCATGGGAAACATTATTTTGTTATCATTTTGTGATTTTGGGAGTTGAAGTGTTCTTTCGTCATGTGGATATTGTTTAAAAGGTCGCTGTATTCAGAGTTACTTATGATTACTTATGTCCACATTTTCGTGTTCTATGACTGCTTCCTTTACTTTGATTCAACTTGACAGCTATATTACCTTGCTGGCACATGACACATTTGTAGAGATGCTGCTGCTTTAGCAGAATTCTGGTGCTGGCTAGAGGAGGAAATCTGTAAAAGTGTGCCCCTTACAGAGGTACAAATTGCTGAAAAGCTTCTTGAGTTTCGTCAAAAGCAAGATGGATTTATAGAGACAAGCTTCGACACTATAAGTGGTATAATTTGTTTGTTTTGTACTTTAAGAAAATACTATTAAAATAAAATCACATAGAAACTTTTTACTTGGCTAATCTCTTATGTTGTCGCCATGTATCAGTATAATGATAATTCTTTGTATTATGTTCAATACTTCTAGAATTAGTGTCTCGAGATAGCCTTTCAGACTATATTTTTCTTATCTCAAGACACTATGAAAGGATAGATGGATCTTGGTTAGCTAAGGATGGAATATCCTGTATTCTGTAACCTTTTTTTTTCCGCCTATTTTGTAAGTTTTTATCATTATGAAGCAATGGTACTATGGTAGTGTCTGGACTTCATCAAAATCATAGTATTTTGTAATTTTGTGTTAATGTTAATGTTATGTTATGATGCTTTCTTAGTTTTGTTCTTAGGCTGAACGATGAATGAAAGCAGACATTTCATATATTGCATAACTGCAATTCTTCCCAAAGTATTATGTGTAGTATATAACTCTTGACTTCTAACTGATAGTCAATTTTCTCACACAGGTTATGGTGCAAATGGTGCAATTATACACTACAGACCAACCCCAGAGAGCTGTAGCTCTGTGGGAAGTGACAATCTGTTTTTGTTAGATAGTGGTGCTCAATACATTGATGGAACTACTGACATAACAAGAACAGTGCATTTTGGTGAGCCTTCCCCAAGGCAAAAGGATTGCTTCACCAGAGTTTTGCAGGTATTCAATTTGGTTATGATGTTGGGCATACATTTTAGCAACTCTTAGTTTTCCAGCAACTTATATTCCTGCCTGATGCAAATCATAAAATCTTGTGACAGGGCCATATAGCTCTCGATCAAGCAGTGTTCCCTGAGAGAACCCCGGGCTTTGTGCTTGATGTTCTGGCACGGTCATCTCTATGGAAGATTGGACTGGATTATAGACATGGTAGTACCTTTTTTAACTACGTAAAATAATTTGCTCTAAAGAGAAGGATTGCTTTAGCCTTCCATTGAAGATATTATGCGCAATGTAGGATCATTTTCATGTTCGTTCTGGATCCAGGCACAGGCCATGGAGTTGGAGCTGCACTAAATGTCCATGAGGGACCTCAGAGCATTAGCTATCGATATGGAAATTTGACAGCCTTACAGAAGGGCATGATTGTCAGCAACGAACCTGGTTATTATGAAGACAATTCGTTTGGCATTCGTATTGAGGTAGATTTTTCCACTGTACTAAGAGTTGTAATTAGCCATTTTTGTCCCTAATTTCTTGTGTTGAATGCTGCAGAATTTACTTCTCATAAAGGAGCTTAATCTGGCAAATTCGTTCGGTGGAATTTCATACCTTGGTTTTGAGAAACTAACTTTTGTTCCAATTCAGGTACATAGTGATGGAATATTGTCTTATTGATATGTTTCAATGGATGACACTTTGCACAAGCCACATATATCCAATCGATATACTGCTAGTTTGTTTGTTGTTTGTAGTAAACACTAATTTATGAAGTACTGATGATTTCATAATTTCTTTTTGTATCTTTAGAGCAAGCTTATTGAGTCATCCTTGCTGTCACCATCAGAGGTCATTTGGGTCAATGATTACCACGAAGAAGTCTGGGAAAAGGTGAGCTTTTGTATCCTTGACCTTGAGCCACTGGTTTATTTGTACACCAAATATGATGCTGAGGGCATGGTTATTTTGCTTGAGGAAACAATGGCTCCCTCCTTTATTTTTTTATGGGATCTTTCTGGTTCGCAGGTTGTCAATCATCATAAGTTCCTCTGTGAATGTGTTTATGCTTTGTAATCATCATAATATTCCCTTCCTAGTTCCTCCAGTTAGTTATCTCATCTGAAATCAATGGTCTCCTAAAGTTTACACAATGTTTGCAGGTTTCCCCTTTGTTGAGTGGCCATTCTCGCGACTGGTTGTGGAAGAACACTCGACCTCTTTTAGATGTATAACTCTTTATTAACCCTCCAGTGCACTGCAGGGCTTGACTGCATAAATGAAAGAAATGAACATACATTCCTCGGTGGAGCATCTCTTGAAGAAATAGGTTGAGGCTGGTTTATTTGACATCCAGCCAATTTGATGCAACACTTAAAAAAGGGATGGCATGCAATTTTTTTTCCATTTATTAGACTATACACAATATCGTCCATTGTCTTTTTAGAATGATGAAGCCATTTGAGACCCAAATATTCATGGAATCAGTCTGAGACTCCAAAAGCGCGTTTAGTAGAGCTTCAGCTATGGTGAAAACAGCTTTAGCTATGGCTTTTGTTATGATGCACAGATTCTTTGGTGAAGCAGAAGCAATTTTGAAAAAACCTTTGGTAAAATAAGTTCACCTGATCTTTAAAAAAGAGTGAGATGTCCATAGTGCCTTTCTCCTTTTTTTCTTTCTTTCTTCTTTCTTCGTCCTTGCAAGAAAGAGAGATAAACGTGCTTGCGTGGATTGTAAGGTGATACCTGGGGAATGTGTGGTGTCTCAGCACAAGCTAGTGGTGGCTGACTTCCGCTTTCTGATGCAAACTTGTAGGGCTAAACAAGCCAAGATTGCAAGAACAAAGTGGTGGAATTTAGAAGGGGAGACATCAAAGATCTTCAAGGCAAGAGTTATTGAAGAGGGCCCATGGAAGGACGAAGGTGACGCCAACAATATGTGGGAGAAGATGGCGACATACGTTCGAAAGGTTGTTGCAGAGGTGCTAGGTGTGACCAAAGGAAGTGGATGCGCTATGAAAGACACTTGGTGGTGGAATGAGGATGTTCAAAAGGCAATTAAGGAGAAGAAGGAAGGCTATAAGAGCTTGTTCCAGGACCGGAGTGCAGATAACATAGAGAAGTATAAGGTGGCAAAGAAGGCTGTAAAACGGGCAGTGGCGGAGGCAAAGGGACGGGCTTATGAAGATTTGTACAAGCGTCTTGATACGAAGGAAGGAGAAAAGGACATCTATAGGATGGCTAGGACTCGTGAAAGGAAGATGAGAGACTTTACTCAAGTCAAGTGCATTAAGGATGAGAGGGAGCAACTCTTGGTGAAAGAGGATGAGATCAGACAAAGATGGCATGAGTATTTTGACAAATTGTTCAATGGGGAGAACGAGAACTCCCCTATTCAGTTGGACGACTCGTTTGATGACAACAATAGGCGCTTTGAGCGGAGGATTCAAGAATCGGAGGTCAGAGAAGCGTTGAAAAGGATGAAAGGGAGCAAAGCGATGGGCCCGGATGGTATCCCAATCAAGGTGTGGAGATGCCTTGGGGATATAGCTATAGTCTGGCTAACCAAGATGTTCAATAATATCTTCCGATCGAACAAGATGCCTGAGGAGTGGAGAAGAAGCACTTTGGTACCAATCTACAAGAACAAGGGTGACATCCAGAGTTGTAATAACTACCGTGGGATTAAGTTGATGAGCCACACTATGAAGCTATGGGAGAGAGTCATCGAGCACCGCCTGCGAAGGACACGAGTATCTACCAACCAATTTGGTTTCATGCCTGGAAGGTCAACCACAGAAGCAATTTTCTTGTTAAGACAAGTTATGGAGCGATTTAGAGAGCAGAAGAAGGACCTACATATGGTTTTCATTGACTTGGAGAAGGCTTATGACAAGATACCAAGAAATGTTATGTGGTGGGCTTTGGATAGACATAAAGTCCCAACAAAGTACGTGGCCCTCATCAAGGACATGTACAACAATGTTGTGACTAGCGTTCGAACCAACGATGGTAATACTGATTACTTCCCGATTAGAATTGGGCTTCATCAAGGGTCAGCCTTGAGCCCGTATCTCTTTGCCTTGGTAATGGACGAGATTACAAGGGACATTCAAGGGGACATCCCTTGGTGCATGCTCTTTGTCGATGATGTAGTGTTAGTTGATGAAAGCTTGGCGGGAGTAAATAGGAAACTTGAGCTGTGGCGGCAGACCCTTGAGTCTAAAGGTTTTAGACTAAGTCGGACTAAAACCGAGTATATGAAATGCGACTTTGGCACAACGGCTCAGGATGAGGGAGATGTGAGTTTGGAAGGTCAAGTCGTGCCTAAAAAGGACACCTTTCGATATCTGGGATCGATGCTACAAAGGGATGGAGATATTGATGCATATGTTAGCCATAGAATCAAAGCAGGATGGATCAAGTGGCGTCAAGCTTCTGGCATTCTATGTGACAAGAGGGTACCCCAAAAGCTAAAAGGCAAGTTCTATAGGACAGCTATTAGACCTGCGATGTTGTATGGAGCCGAATGTTGGCCCACAAAGGCTCGACATGTTCAACAAATGAGTGTTGTAGAAATGCGCATGTTGCGTTGGATCTATGGTCACACAAGAATGGACCGAGTTCGGAATGATGATATATGTGATCGCCTAGGGGTGGCACCAATTGAAGAAAAGCTTGTCCAACATCGGTTGAGATGGTTTGGCCATGTCCAGAGGAGACCGCTAGATGCACCAGTGCGCTGTGGAGTTCCAAGCCAAGCTAATAATATAAGGAGAGGCAGAGGAAGGCCGAAGTTGACATGGGCGGAGGCGGTGAATAGGGATTTAAAAGCTTGGGATATATCTAGAGATCTATGTTTGGATAGGATTGCCTGGAAAGCAGCTATTGAAGTGCCGGAACCATGACTTGGGTATCTTGTTGGGTTTCAACTCTAGCCTACCCCAACTTGCTTGGGACTACAAGCTTTGTTGATGTTGATGTTGATGTTTCTTCTTTTCTCTTTTTTTCTATTCTCTATCAACCCATGACACGGGAGATAGGACTTGGCAATTGTCATCTCCACGCGACCGTTGTCTCAGGATCTGCCTCTGGGATCCTCTTCCGCCTCTCACTGCAAAGGCCTCCAAGCCTTTGCCTGACCTTGCCCCGGGCTGCGCCGGCCTCCTCGCATGCTCTCATGGTCGGTCTCACCTCTACTTGCGTCAGATCTCACGCCCCTTGCCATGCATGTTCGCTAGATAGAGGCTCCTCCCTGATAGATTCGTAGGATCGTCTAGGAGCGGATCCAGTGGAGTAGAACGGGTTCAGTTGATAGAAGATGTAGTTCGTATGATGCAGAGAGATGTAGAGAGAGAGAGAGAGGTAGAGAGGGAGATACAAACCAGAGGAGTCGGCGGGAGGAGGTGCAGTGGCGGCGGCGGTGTTAGGGTTGGAGCCACCGTCAGCCATGGGCATCGGTGTCCCATTGGCAGTCGCCTCTGTCGTCATCTAGGTGCACTGGGTGCTCGCCGGCGTCGGTGAAGCTTCCCGCCGCTGGCAGCGCCCCCTCTAGATCGGTCTAGGGTTAGATGTCGGTGGGGTGTTGGCGGCGCAGGTGAACCTCGTTCCTCGTGCCTGGCGCCCCGGCCCCCACCTAGTCTTTATAGCGCTGTGCGACGGGGGCCCACCAACCACATGGTTGGGCGCCCCCGATCAGGGCGCAGACCTAGGGCCCGTTTAGGCCGTTGGGCCTAAACGGTGAAGATCTAATTCCAACATTCTCCCCCTAGATCTTACACAATTCTTATTCATTCTTCAATTCTCATTTGAGTTCAATATTCCAATTCTTTTCAATTCCATCACAGATTAGTATATAGAGCATGCTTCATCGTCACAACAATTCATGTAATTAGACTAACAGCTACTACACACCTTTCTATTTTGGAAATAAACTTTTCATCATTCTGGGCCCTTCTTGTTCTTCGGGAATCATAAGCTCTCCCTTAAACCCATACCGGCTATGTGTCCTCTGAACACACTGGGTGGAAGACCTTTTGTGAGCGGATCCGCTAGCATCTCTTCTGTTCGTATATGCTCAAGATTTATGATATGATCCCGAAGTTTGTCTTTCACAACATAGTACTTTATGTCAATGTGTTTGGCAGCACCACTTGACCTATTGTTGTGAGCATATTCTACCGTTGGGTTGTTATCACAATACAACCGCATCGGTCTTTCTATACTTTCAATTATTTTCAATCTGGGTACAAATTTCTTCAACCAATTTACCTGCCCCGAGGCCTCATAACAAGCTACAAACTCAGCGTACATTGTTGAGGATGTAGTCACTGTTTGTTTCGAACTTTTCCATGATATCACTCCTTTAGCAAGAGTAAAGACATATCCCGATGTGGATTTTCTATCATCTCCAGCATAATCGGAATCTGAATACCCCTCTATGTGCAGGGAATCAGATTTTTCATATGTCAACATGAGACCTTTCGTACCTTGCAAATAACGCAAGACTTTCTTCACTAATTTCCAATGTTCAATTCCTGGATTCTTTTGATATCTGCCAAGTAACCCGGTAACAAAAGCTATGTCAGGGCGTGTACACGTTTGAGCATATTGTAAACTTCCAATTGCCGAAGCATACGGTACCGCTTTCATTTGATCAATTTCATATTGGTTCTTGGGACACTAATGTTCCCCATATTTATCGCCCTTGACAATCGGAGCAGGAGATGGACTACACGCATGCATACTAAATTTCTTCAAAACCATTTCTATGTATGCCTTCTGCGACAATCCCAATACCCCTTTTCTTCTATCTCAATGAATCTCAATTCCCAAGACGAATGAAGCTTCACCGAGATCTTTCATATCAAAGTTCGAGGACAAGAATTTCTTCGTCTCCAATAGTAGATTGACATCGCTACTAGCAAGTAAGATATCATCTACATATAGGATCAGAAATATGTATTTCTTATTCTTAAATTTCACATAGACACAATTGTCCTCGACATTTTCTGTAAACCCAAAACCTTTTATAGTTTTATCAAACTTCAAGTACCACTGTCTCGAAGCTTGTTTCAAACCATAAATAGATCTTTTCAGACGACATCCCATATTCTCTTTTTCTTTTACGACAAAACCTTTCGGTTGTGCCATATAGACATTTTCATCCAAATCCCCATTTAGGAATGCTGTCTTTACATCCATCTAATGTAATTCTAGATCGTAGTGAGCCACAAGTGCCATAATAATTCTGAAAGAATCTTTACAAGAAACTAGGGAAAAAGTTTCATTGTAATCAATCCTTTCTCTTTGGGTAAAACCCTTAGCCACAAGTCGCGCTTTGTGTCTTTCAATATTCCCTTGAGAGTCATATTTCGTCTTGTAGACCCATTTGGATCCTACTTTTTTAGCTCCTTTAGGAATATTTTCTAGAACCCAAACCTTGTTGGTCTTCATAGATTTCATCTCATCTTCCATGGCCTGAAGCCACTTCGATGAGAATTCGCTTCTCATGGCTTCTTCAAAAGTTATAGGGTCATCTTCCATATGGAATTCTTCAGTTTCATAAATTTCATAATCATCTGGAATTGCTGACCTTCTAGCTCTTTGAGACCTTCTAGGGGCCTCTGGCACTTGGTCCACTATGGGCTGTTGTTGTTCTTCCTCATTAGCAACACCTGATTCTATAGGCTCCTGATGGACATGTTCCTCTTGTTCATTCGTTGTCGCTACGGGAGAATTCAAAACAGGCGTTGTCACCACAGCGTCCTGTACTACTGGTGCAACATCGGTAGCAGGTAATGTAAAGTATGGTTCTTCAACCATCGGAGTAGGTACGTGTACCCGCTTCTCCTCAAGTCTAATTTCACGTGTTACCTTGCTCCCCCTGATCATGTCATCCTCCAAGAACACAGCGTGTCTTGTTTCAACAAATTTCGTGTATCTATCAGGACAATATAATCGATATCCTTTCGATCTTTCTGGATAGCCAATGAAATGGCAGCTGACAGTCTTGGAGTCTAACTTTCCAATATTTGGGTTAAAAACCTTTGCCTCAGCTGGACAGCCCCACACACGTAGGTGTTTAAGTGAGGGTTCTCTTCCTGTCCATAATTCATACAGTGTTTTCTGCACCGACTTGCTTGGTACTCGATTAAGTATATGAATGATGGTTTTCAGTGCCTCAATCCATAAACCAACCGGTAGTGTGGAGTAACTCATCATGCTTCTTACCATATCCATTAGGGTACGGTTTCTTCTTTCAGCCACTCCATTCTGCTGAGGCTCCCCCGGTGTGGAGTATTGAGCGACTATGCCATTTTCCTGCAGGAACCTTGCAAAAGGACCTGGAATTTGGCCATACGGGGTATGTCGCCCATAATACTCTCCACCACAGTCTGATCGAACTATCTTTATTTTCAAGTTGTGTTGATTTTCAATTTCGGCTTTAAATATCTTAAATTTATCCAATGCTTCTGTTCTTTCTTTAATTGGATAAATATAGCCATAACGAGAATAATCATCCGTGAATGTTATGAACGAATCATAACCATCCACGCTTTTCATTGGGAATGGACCGCAAATGTCCGTGTGAATTATTTCTAATACTCTCGTGCTTCGTTTAGCATCTTTCTTTATTTTCTTAACATATTTTCCTTTGATGCAATCAACACATTGTTCTAAATCGGAGAATTCTAAGTGCGGAAGAATCGATTGTTTCACTAAGCGTTCTATTCTCCCCTGCGAAATATGGCCCAAACGACAATGCCATAATTTCGAAGATTCTCTTCCGCTTCTTATTCTCATTTGTAGATTGGGAGACATTCACAACATCACATTCATGATTCACATTCTCAGCAAGAGATAATAAATAAAGCTTGTCTTGTCGAAAGGCAAGACCAACACACTTATCATTATTATCAAATATTTCACATCTGCCATGACCAAAATGACAGCCAAATCCATCATCATCGAGTTTCGAAACATTTATTAAATTCCTACGCAAAGAGGGTGTCACACCCAGTTTTAAGAACAAAACCAGATATACCCTATATGTGAGCCCAGGAAGTCAATTCTCACATATAGTTACAGAACAAGGTAATATCGAAAGACAACACTTAAATACATAACATATAAGGCCAAAGAAATAACCTTAAGAGAGCAAACAACGGAAAGACACTCCGATCTTCTGGTGAAGACTCCACTCCACAGGGACCAACTGACTGGTTGATCACAAGCCTAACTGCTCGAGACTCTTGCAATCTGGTACCCATCCGGGATTTTTATCCAAATATTGAAAAGAATAAACAAGCGTAAGTACTTTCGTACTCAACAAATATATATGGGGTTCATGAGGCTCAAAAAGTTGACATTGGTTTACTGCGATAAGCATTTTTAATTTGTAACAAGACTTTACAAGTGATAAATTAAAGGTTATGCTTAAGCCCCCAAATTAAACTGCATGATCATATAAACAACTGAACGAATAACATAATATCATGATAAAGTGATTCATAATAATAAGCAACAAGTAACAAAGTTTCTGTGAGTTTTCCGGGCCGCTCGTAACCGTGAGCACGACTATTATAATAGTTTGTAACTCTGCAGAGGTGTACATTTTTACCCACAAGTCGTGATCCCCATATGCCATCACCTCTACCAAGGAAGTGGAGCAGGGTACACTACGAGACCGTTCACAGGTTCCACTGGTAGGTAACAACCCGCTATACGTTTCCTCAATGGTTAGTACCACCCCTCTTACGAGGGAACTAAGGTGAGCCCCTCTTGCGCCCTTTTGGGTAAGTTGCCACAAACTAGTAGAATTCTAATACTGAGTCAAGCCAGAGCCATATAGCTTGTGGTTGTACTGTATGTCCCAGCTTTTGCTGACAGATAGGATCCTAAATCCATGTTGCTAAAAAGTCAAGTTTTACTTTATCAGTTCATGTCACACCCAAATTTCAAGGACGAAATAGGATGCATAACATTATGTGTGCCCAGGAATAAACCACACATAAGTTCACAAATTACAGAGTACCATCACAGAGTTTAATACATATCGAACATATATCCATTACAAGAATAAATAAAACAAGTAAGATAAACTAGCTCTTGTGGCTCCATTCCACAGGGAAAGGTCAACTGGTTGACCAAGCCTAGAAGTCTTCGGGAAACTCCTCATAGCCTCCTGCTTCTGTTACCCATCCGGGATTTTTATCCAAAATAGAAAAGAAAACAAGCGTGAGTACACTCGTACTCCGCAGTATAACATGGGGTTATGAAGCTCAAAAGGCTGACACTGGTTTACTGCATTTAGCACTTTTAGTTGGTCAAAGTTTTATTAGCAAGTATCATCAAATTATGCTTATGCCCCAAATTATCCCACTTATTTCCACTGCCAAGGTTTAAAGAATCATAACCATCATCATAAAAGGGGTGACAACAGGAACATAAGTGTTGGTCAAGTTAATTAATTAATCCGTCGGTTTTCCGGGCCGCTCGTGACCGTGAGCACGGCTGATATATCAGTTTTAACACTCTGCAGAGGTTGTGCAACTTTACCCGTGAGTCGTGATGCCCCGATTGCCCGGGTTAATTACTCCCATCACACTGCCAAGGTGAGTGGGCGGGGTTCACTATGAAACCTTTCATAGTATCTCGTCTAACAAGGTTAGGGCCGCTAGGATTGGCAAGGGGCGATAGAGCTCCCCTTCCGAGTAGCATAACGACCCGCAGCCTACGCTCAAACTCGGACAGAGGCCGCACTATAACCAGCTCGGCAAGAGCCTAATGCGCCCTTTCGGGTAACCGCTAACGAGCTAGAAAAGAGCCTACTACTAAGTTAAAGCCAGAGCCATGTAGCTCCCACGGAAGCACTGTCAGTCCCAGCTTTTGCCAACAGTGAGTTATTAAAAGAGTTATGTTCCAATTGCCATAACAAGATCACCAATTCATTCATAGCATTTTAACCTTTGGCAGGGATAAAGCATTCGTTTATGTAAAGCACTAGCCATCTATCCATATGCATAACCCATAGGAATCAAGGTAAAGGGTTTCAACTCTAGGGAATTAAACTACGGGTATCAAAATAACACATGCACATGAAATGATAATTATAGTGAATAGGATAACAAGGAAAGTCCCATGCTATACATGCCTTGGTTCTCAAAGTCCTGCTGGTCAAAACACTCCTGATCAAAGAATTCCTGATCACCAACAAACTCCTCACTGCCTGAACTCGATCACGACATTGCAACAACACGCATTCCAATTGCATACATACAAAGCAAACACAACTAATATTAGAACAGTACACCAATAACAATAAACAGAGTTAAAAAGTTTATAAAAAGATACTACGCATTGCTACGATCATTTCAACACGAATTTCACGAAAATCGGATTTAAAACGCAAAAGATATGAATTTAACTGGTTCTCTAGGAGCATTTTTAGTATTTGAATTATCATGGAAATTAAATAATTCAAACATGAGCAACAGATGTTTTAACATGTAGAGAATTTCATTACGAACCTAACGCAACTCGAATCGTCCAAATCGGAGTTAAAATGAAGACTTTATAAACAATTTATTGCAGTGGCAAAACTGTAAATAGGAAATTTCCAATTTTAGAATAAACCGAGAAGGAATACGTTTTCTGAACCGAGAAGACGTAAACCCGGAAATGCGCCAGCGCTGCGACGCGGGGTCGGCAGAGCTGCCACGCGGCGGCTCGGGATAGGGCGGTCCACGGCACAGTGCGTGCACCCGAGCAAGTGCTGCGGTCCACCGTGGACCGGGGTTCATACCCCTTCGGGGTTCTAATCCTGACCGCAGATCAGGACATGGACGGCTCAGAGCAGATCCAAGGGAGAGAGAGGGAACGGCGGCCGGAGCAGAGAACTGCGCGGCGGCGCCGTGGCTCCCGAGCGCCGGGCTCGCCGGAGTTCCACCGGAAAGACTCGTCCGGTGCCCGTTTCGAATGCCGATCGCATGGGAAGAAAGAGGGGGACGAGGCGAAGCTCGTGGTGCACTCGGTTGAACGCGTGGAGGCAAGCAGCGATGGCGCCATGGATCCCGGCGGCTCTGGCTCGCCAGCGAACGCGGGGAGGACTCTTCCGAGTGCCGCAAGTTCAACCAAAACGCACAGAAACAATCTACAGGTTCGTGCGAGTGTAACGGAGGGTTCGGTGGTTGCAGAGGCTTGCCGGAACGGGGAGGTCCGCGGCGGCGCCATGATCGAACTCGATCTGTGTACGCGGGCAGGTCGAAACGGTGCCGTAGAGATCAAATTGAAGGGCTAGGAACGTGCAGTGTGTCAGTGCGGTGCTAAAGGGGTGCTCGGACACGACAGCGCGTCACCGAGAGAGGCTGGCCACGACGGCGCCATTGCCGACGGTCTTGGTGTGTAGAGGAGTGGCGCGTACAGGGTCTAATTGACCGAATAACAAGGACGGGGAGGAAGAGAGGGCGACGGCGAAGCTCACCGAGGCGGTTGGGAGGCTGTAGGTGGCTCGGTGCGGCTTGTCGTCGAGGAACGGCGGTCGGCGTCGCGGCGGCGTCCGAGAGCTCCGCGTCCACGGCGTCGGGTGTTCTGCGGCCAAGGACGGAACACAGAGAGAGAGGTTAGGCCGGGAGCTTCGCGGGGAGTTCGCGGTCTCGGAACGACACTCACCCAGACGGATTAAGCTCCGGTGAAGCTTCTCCGCGACAACGACGACGGCGGCGGCGTTCGGCGGAAAGTGAGAGCTCAGAGGGGAAAGGGGAAAAGGACGCACGACATTCCGCTTTATAGCGAGAGAGGGAGCGTGCGGTTGTTGGCGGATTCAAGGGCGAGATGCGGGGAGTGGGAGCGGGGCAGACGTCGTGCGGCGGTTGTCGTCCGCGGCGCGTCCGCGCGCGTCCGATTTCCCCGGAAGGTGGAAGACGGCTGCCGAAAGGGCCACGCCGCAGAGAGGGAAGAGAGGATGAGGGACTGGGACGGTTTCCGTGCTTCACGCGCCCACGCGCATTCCCGAGCGAGCAAGGCAGGAGCGCGCGTCGCGGCGGTTTCGGTGACGGCGTTCGCCTCCGAGAACGGCGGGAGGTGGGGGATGGTGCTGACGGGTGGGTCCGGTCGGCAGAGAGAGGAAAGGGGGAGAAGAGAGAGGGGGATCGGCGCCGACAGCCGGGACCCACTGGTCAGAGAGAGAGAGGGAGAGCAGAGAGAAGGAAAACGGCGCCGACAGGTGGACCCCGGATGACAGTGAGAGGGGAAGAGAGGGAAGGGAGAGGTGGCCGGTTGGGCCGGCCTCTGCTGGGCCGCGTGGAAGAAAAGGGAGAGGGAGTGAGGTGGGCTGGGCGTTTTTCTTTTTTCTTTTTATTTCCTTTTTATCTCTCTTTTCCAATTTCATTTCAAAAACAGATTTGAAACCATTTGCAAAGTGAGTTTTGTAAATTCAAACAAGCAAGGAAAATATGCAACTGCATGAATGCATCAACAAGTTTCTAAACTAGAATAAGTTTTATTTGCAAGAATTTTAATAATCCACTAAATGAAATGCTCACACAATTCCATTATTAAATCATTTTCTATTATTTGAAATTCAAAGCAAAAATTTGGGTGTTACAGTTCATATAGTCATTAATCAAGATTCAAGATCATGCTTTGTTGAAAAGGAGCACTAGCCATACTACCCAAATGCAAAGATAGCCCATAGGATTCCAAGGTTCAAGGTAACAAATCTAGGTAAGCCGTAAGGTAACAAGATTAGACACATGCCTATGATTTTATTCAAAAACATCATGAATAGGACATCAAGGAAGATCCCATATAATACTTGCCTTAAAAACAGATCCTTCTTCTAGTTCTAGTCTTCAAAGAACTCCAGGAAAACCAACTTCTCCTTGATCTCCAACACAAAACTCACCGATTGGACAATAATTAACAAATCACCACACAAGCATCTGATCATACAAAGCATACAAACATGGCTAAATTAGAACAATACACCAATCAATGAAAACGGATTTAAAAAGAGATATACGCAACTCTACGATCACACAGTCGCGAATAACACACTAATCGGAGCTACGATTAGAAAGATACATCTACCGAAAAGTTTGCTTTTATAAAAGAGAACTATAGTCTTTATCAATTTTAACTATATAAAAGAGTGGGTAAAGTATTTCAAAGAAACACCTTGCTTAGATTAGGTCAAAATTTTAATTGGATTTCGAAAACGAAAGTAGAAGGTATCGATATTTTATGTGTAAAACAAGTTGCATAGTTATTAACCAAGTTAGGAGTTAACCATAAAATTACAGAGCTATTAACATGGTATTAAAGATCACTAATGAAAAGGTTATGCCGCTACGAAGCCAACGCAACTTGAACGGATCGAAACGGATTTGAAACGGAGAAGATATGAAATTAACATGATTTTTTATACAAGATTAATTCATTAAAAAGGATTAATCTAAACTTTATTTTCAAAAGACTTTAACATAGATGAAAACTATACCATTAGATAGATCATGAAATTACTAAGCTAACGCAACTTGTTTGGGTCAAAACGGATTTAAAACAAAGAAATTATAAGCATTTGAATTCGGATGGCAGTTCTGTAAATAAAGAGAAAGCGTACTTTGATTAAACAGATAAAGGTTTTCGTTTTCAGAAAGGAGAAGGCGTAAAC
The DNA here is from genome assembly GCA_022036555.1 of Microstegium vimineum. Taxonomy (NCBI): domain Eukaryota; kingdom Viridiplantae; phylum Streptophyta; class Magnoliopsida; order Poales; family Poaceae; genus Microstegium; species Microstegium vimineum. Next base: position 49,762,107 of record CM039120.1, read on the forward strand.
CCGCCGCTAAGGAGACTGCGGGTGCTGTGGTGCGGGACTGACCAGGGCCACGTGGCGTGTGGCGGTTGGGTGGGTGCACAGTGGACCGACTGAGGTGGCCATGGACTCGGGTCCACAAGTCCATGGTGGACCGGTTACGAAGGGGTATGCCCCGATCTAATCTAGGCCACAGGTTCCGGATCGGGCGGCTAGGAACAAATCCAGGGGAGAGGGAGAGGAGTTGGCCGGCCAGAACAGGGAGGGCGCGGCGGAGGCCATGGCCGGCGACGTGCTTCTCGCCGGCGGATACTGATGCAACGATTATGGGCACTTAGTGATGAACGGATAGCATCGGGAGGAGAGGAGGTGACGGCGAGCACGATGGTGCTAACGGTTGAAGCCGATAGGGCTCGGTCACGGCGGTGCCCGTGATGAAGCGGCTCTGGTCGCCGGCGAGCACAGACAGAGAGATTGGGAGCGGGAGAGAAGGCAATAAGGCACCTGGGGCCTTACTTACCACAACGTGGAGCTCGGTGACCGGCTAGGACGGGCAGTGGAGCTTGGCAAGCGCGGGGCAACGACGGCGGTCCTGCACTCGGCATGCGGCGGCGCTGGGTGTCTCTATGATGCTTGGAGGGGGTAGGGTGGAGGCGGAGGGAGGCGGCGCTCGGCTTAAATAGCCACGGAGTGGCCTCCAGAGAAGGAAGGGAGGGATTTGGGGCGCGGATTCGGCGGAAGGAAAGGGGAAGGCGGCGGCGCTGTTTCCATCCAGAGGAAGGAGATGACGGCTGAGGTGCTGACGAGCGGGCCCGCGAAGTCAGCCGAAGCAGGGAGGGAGAGGTGCCAGCGCGGGAGTGAAGCCGGGCCGGCCTGCTGGGCCATCTGCTGGCTTGGGCCTGCGGGTGGGGGGGGGGGGGAAAGCTGACCGAGCTGGGCCAGAAGCAGAGAGGGGGGGGGGGGACTTCGGGACTGGGCCGGTGGAACGGCCTTCGGGCCAGAACAGAGGGGGGGAGGTTTTTTTCATTTTCTTTTTATTTTCTTTTACTTCAAAGCTCATTTTCAAAACCATTTTGAATTTTGAAACATGCCAAACAATACAAATAAACAAATGCAAAGGCATGAATGCTCAAACATGTTTCTACCATAAGATAATTTTTATTTCAAAGAAAAGTTTTTATTTTCCTATGTTTTCATGAGCACCAAAATTCAAAATTAAATCAATTTATCTCTATTTTCCATAAAGCAATTTTTAGGGTGTTACAGAGGGAACATAGAGTACATTTCTGAGCTTAAGTACAAAGCCATCTTTTAATTCTAAAGCTAGATCGCCAATGACTTCAACTCCAACTTGTACTCCATTCGCGACTTTAATCGTTCTTTCTCCTCTTTGCAGGGTTCTCCTCCCACTTAACCCCTGTAAAGAATTAGAAACGTGAATTGTTGCACGTGAATCAATCCACCAAGAGGTGTTCGAATAACATAAAAATAGGGATTCATCTACAAATGTGATAGTATCATCACCTTTCTTCAGTAGCTTTTTCAGGTAGACTGGACAATCTCTCTTATAATGCCCTCTTTTGAAGCATTCCTTGCACTGGTCTTTTTCAGCATTGCCATATTTTCTGAAGTCCTCATCCTGAGGGTCCTTTTCTTTTCCCTTTGCAAGTGCATTTTCTTGTGGCTTGGAGGGAGAGCTTTATTCCACTGGGGTTTCCCCTATGGTTTCTTGTAATAATTCTTTCTTTTATTGTCTTTCACAAGATGAGCTGAGTCACCCTGTGAGGACTTAAGTCTCTCTTCCTCCTGAACACACATTGCAATGAGCTTTTCAATGTCCCAGTTTTCAGGCATCATATTGTAGTTCACAGCAAAGGTTTCAAATTCTTTTGGCAGAGAAAGAAAGACCAAGTGAATTAGGAATTTGTCATTGATCCCAAATCCATTGTCTTTAATTTCGCTGCCATGGTGTTCATTTTCAATATGTGCTGACGCACACCACCACCATTGTATTTCTCAGATACAAGTTTATGTATCATGGTGCTTACTGTGGCCTTGGAAGATCCAGTAAACTGACTCTTTACCCTTTCAAGGTAGTCAATGGCGGTGATGCATTCTGGGATTGACCCTCGGATTTGGTCTTCAATGGTGGCTTTCGCCACCAATAGGAATTTTCTGTTGGATTGAATCCAACGCCTGTGTTCAATGTCATATTTCATTCTGACTTCTGCAAAGTCACGCTTTCGGGCGTGAAATGCTTCGTCAGTTTCATCTGTTCTCTTCTCCGGTTCCTTTGGAATAGTAGGACACGGTGAAGTAATGGCAAGATCGATCTCTGCCAATGCAAGTTCAAGTTCGTACTTCTCGCACCACACATGATAGTTTGTACCGTTTAGTGGAGGAATATTGTTAATATTCACCATTCCTTTAACTCCTGAAATTTATCCAAAGAGAAGTGAGAAACATTCATCATATAAATTGCATGCCTTAACTTAACGTTGGTCAAAATTAAAACATACAATTCTTCTATGCAAAATTATACATCACCGTTGGCAGAAGTAAAATTAATGCATGACAATTCATTATAATAAGATTATTAACAACGTTGGTCGGAAAATAACAATATTATAATTTCATCAAAATTATCGAAAAGTCACTCAAAATTAAATTATCCCGTTGGTTCAAATTTAATTAAGAGAGAAATTCAATATCTTCTTCGCAGCGGAATCATAATCTTATTTTCCAGAAAATTCAAATTGTATTGTTCTCTAGACAAAAATTATCGTTGGATAAAATTTTGTATAGATGAAAATTCACAAATTTATTCAAATACAAAGTGAATTCATAATTGTTTCTGGAAAATAGGATAAAATTGTTCAAAATATTATTTTCTAGAATATCATTCATATTATTATTCGTGTTATTCTCTGAACGAAAATTATCGTTGGATAAAATTTGTGCAGAAAAAATTTCATCAAAAATTCCAATTTGGAATCATTCAAATTCAATTCATTTTAATTTCTGGAAAATAAAAAAGAAAAGCTTCACTGTTCATCGCAGGCTTGAGCAAACGAAGCGGCCCAGAGGCCATTTCGGCCCAGTCGGTCGCACGCACGCGCTCCCTTTCTCCCCCCAGGCCGCAACGTGGGCCTGGGCTGGGATTTCACTCGCCCGCCTGGGCTCAATCCGGCCCAGCCGATGCTGAACGACCGCGGACCGTCGGATCCAGGTCAACGCGGATCGGACGGCGGCGCGTTCTTTTCGCGTGATCAAAACCGCGGCCGACGGCCAACTCCCCCGAACCCTAGTTTCATTCCTTCTCTCCCCTTTCTCTTTCTCCCCGTGCCTGTGAGACAGAGAGCGAGCGGCGGCGGCTCACTACCGAGCGCGACCGGCCGGAGAGGGAGAGGACAGGACCGCCGCCGCCGGCCTCCTCGCCGGTGCGCACGCCCACCGAGGAGTGGACGCGCCGCCGTCGAGCGGGCTAGCCGCGGTGACCTCACGCCGCAACGACAGAGGCCGTGTGGTGGCGTGACCTCACCGGAGGTCACGTTCTTCCCGCATGCCGGCAATGGAGCTAGCCGGCAGCGTAGGAGAGACGACCGAGCCCCAGGTATGAGGACGCCCCCGTTCATTTAGGGTTAGGGTTCATATCGGTTCTGTGTTCTTGGTTCGTTTGGATTCGGATCGAGTTTCCCCGTGTAGTTAGGGTTTCAATTTGGTTTTCGTTCATGCCGATCCGTGGTTCTGTTCTCGTTCTTCTCCCTAATCCCTTCTCTGTTCTTGAGATTTAGGGTTAGGGTGTCGTTCGGTTTAGCCGATTAGGCTCTGATCCGAGTGGATCCCCTCCGTAGGAGGCGTCTAATACCAATGATAGATTCGTAGGATCGTCTAGGAGCGGATCCAGTGGAGTAGAACGGGTTCTAGTTGATAGAAGATGCAATTCATATGATGCAGAGAGATGTAGAGAGAGAGAGAGGTAGAGAGGGAGATACAGACCAGAGGAGTCGGCGGGAGGAGGTGCAGTGGCGGTGGCGGTGTTAGGGTTGGAGCCACCGTCAGCCATGGGCGTCGGTGTCCCGTTGGTAGTCGCCTCTGTCGTCATCTAGGTGCACTGGGTGCTCGCCGGCGTCGGTGGATGTAACACCCAAAAATTTGTTTGAATTTTAAATTAGATGAAAATGATTTAATTATGAAATTATGTGAGCATTTCATTTAGTGGAATAATAAAATTCTTAGAAGTAAAATAAATTTTAGTTTAGCAACATGAATGTGCATTCATGCAGTTGCATAATTTTCTTTGATTGATTGAAATTGCAAAACTCAAATTTCAAATGGATTCAAATTGTTTTGAAAATGAATTTGGAAAAGGGATATAAAAAGGAAAAGGAAAAAGGTTTGAAAACCCAGCCCAACCCCTCCTTTTCTCTTCTGCCGGCCCAACAAGCAGGCCGAGGCCCACTCCCTTTCTCCTCTCTGCCGGCCCAGCCCGAGCACCGTCTCTCTCCCCTCTCACTGCCGTGTGGGGCCCCTCTGTCGGCGCCGCCCCGTTCTCTCTTCTCTCTCTCTCTCACTCTCTGACCAGACAGGCCCACCTGTCGGCTCTTTCTTCTCCCCCTCTTCTCTGCTTCGGCGACACAGAGCACGGCAACCGTCTCACGACGCGCGTCCCTCTCTGCTCGCCCGAGAACGCGTGTGGACGCGTGGAGCACGGGAACCTCCCACGTTCCTCTCCCTCTCTCTCTCGCTGCTGCTAGGCCCCACAGGCCAGCGCCATCTTCCCCAACGCCCTCTGCTCTGTTCGCGAGCACGCGCGCGCGAACGCGCCGCGATCGGGAACCGCCGCACGTTCCGCCCCGCTCCCACCCCCGCATCTCGCCCACGATGCCTCAGCTGAAACCGCACGCTCCCAGGAGCTATAAAACGGAGCACCGCCCCTCTGCTCTCCCGTTTCATCGAGCTGCGCCATCGCCGAACACCACTGTCTGCCGAACGCCGCCGCCGTCGCTGAAGAGGCCACACCGGAGTCTAATCCGTCTCGGTGAGCGCCGTTCTTCGTCCAGTTTCTCACCGCGAAGCTTCCCGGCCTAATCCCTCCCTCTTTCATCTCTCCGGTGGGCAAAGAACACGCGCCGTGTACGCGGAGCTCTCGGACCGCTGCGACGCCGACCGCCGTTCCACGCCGACAAGCCGCACCGAGCCCTCTCCGCTCTCCAATTCGACTCGGTGAACTTCGCCATCATCCCTTCTTCCTCTCTGAGCCGTTAATTCAGCGTTTGGTAGCCCTTGTGGCACTGGCCGCGTGCGTCCCGTGCCGCCGTCAATGGCGCCGCCGCGGGCAACGCACCTCAGCCGCACACCACCTCGTATGAGTACCTCACTAGCACCGCACGGACACATCGCACGTCCCTATGTCCTCAATTTGGTCTCTAACGCACTGTAACGTCTCGGCCGCGTACACCGATCCATGTCGATCATGGCGCCACCGCGGACCTCCCTGTTCCGGCAAACTGCCGCTCCAATTGAGCCCTCTGTTGCACTCGCACGAGCACGCCGCGTGTCCCAGTGCTCTCAATTTGGCTTCTAGCCCCGTGGTTAACCACACCCGCGCACACAGAATGACCCCGGCCATGGCGCCGCCGTGCGCGCCATGCTGCGGCCGTCCCCGGTCTCGCCCGAGCACCCCTTTGAATCCGCGCGGGCACGAGGAACACTCCGGTGCTCCCGGTTGAAACGGAGAAGGACGGGAACGTCATTCCGACGGTTCGCCGGCGAGCTTGGCCTCGGTTGGCCATGGCGGCGCCGCCAGGAGCCGGTGCGGAGGCGGGGGAAAGTTCCCCTTTGTTTTTGCGCCGTTGGATCTTCTCTGGACAGCCGGGATTAGATCCCCCGAAGGGGTATGAACCCCGGTCCACGGTGGACCGGTGGACCGCAGCCCACGCGCGGTGCACGGCTGTGCCCGTGGACCCGCCCAATCCCGGGCCGCCACGTGGCAGCTCTGCTGACCCGCATCACAGCGCTGGCGCACTTCACGAAATACGCTTTCTCTGTTCAAAGGCGTATTTCCGATCGGTCTGTTCTAATTCTGAAATTTTAAATGCAAATTGCTTTTTACAGAAATGCCACTGCCTTAGATTGTTTATAAAATCTTTATTTTAACTCCGATTTGGACGATTCGAGTTGCGTTAGATTCGTAATGAAATTCTCTACATGTTAAACCATCTGCTGTTCATGTTTGAATTATTTAAATTCAAGGATAATTCAAATACAAAAGATGCTCCTAAAGAACCAGTTAAATTCATATCTTTTGCGTTTTAAATCCGATTTTCGTGAAATTCGTATTGAAATGATCGTAGCAATGCGTAGTATCTTTTTATAAACCTTTCAACTCTGTTTACTGTTGATGTTGTACTGTTCTAATATTAGTCTTGTTTGCTTTGTATGTATGCAATTGGAATGCGTGTTGTTGCAATGCCGTGATCGAGTTCAGGCAGTGAGGAGTTTGTTGGTGATCAAGAGTTCTTTGATCAGGAGTGTTTTGACCAGCAAGACTTTGAGAACCAAGGCAAGTATAGCATGGGATCTATCTTGTTATCCTATTCACCATAATTATCATTTCATGTGCATGTGTTTAAAATGATACCCATAGTATATTTCCCTAGAATTAAAATCCTTTACCTTGTTTCCTATGGGATATGCATATGGGTAGATGGCTAGTGCTATATAAATGAATACTTGATCCCTGCCAAATGTTATAAAGCTTTGAATGAATTGGTGATCCTGTTATGGCAATTGGAACATAACCCTTTAATGACAATTCACTGTTGGCAAAAGCTGGGACTGATAGTGCTATCGTGGGAGCTACATGGCTCTGGCTTTAACTTAGTAGTAGACTCTTTTCTAGCTCGTTAGCGGTTACCCGAAAGGGCGCGTTAGGATCTTGCCGAGCTGGTTATAGTGCGGTCTCTGTCCGAGTTTGAGCGTAGGCTGCGGGTCTTTATGCTACTCGGAAGGGGAGCTCTATCGCCCCTTGCCAATCCTAGTGGCCCTAATCTTGTTAGACGAGATACTATGAAAGGTTTCATAGTGAATCCCGCCCACTCACCTTGGTAGTGTTATGGGAGTAATTAACCCGGGCATTCGGGGCATCACGACTCACGGGTAAAGATGCACAACCTCTGCAGAGTGTTAAAACTGATATATCAGCCGTGCTCACGGTCACGAGCGGCCCGGAAAACTGACGGTTTAATTAATTAACTTGACCAACCTTTATGTTCCTGTTGCCTCCATAATGATGATGGTTATGACTCTTTAAACTTTGGCAAGGATATAAGTGGGATCATTTGGGGCTTAAGCATAACCTGATGCTTCTTAATAATAAAACTTTGACCAACTAAAAGTGCTAAATGCAGTAAGCCAGTGTCAGCCTTTTGAGCTTCATAACCCCATGTTATACTGTTGAGTACGAGTGTACTCACGCTTGTTTTCTTTTCAATTTTGGATAAAAATCCCGGATGGGTAACAGAAGCAGGAGGCTATGAGGAGTTTCCCGAAGATTTCTAGGCTTGGTCAACCAGTTGACCTTCCCTGTGCGATGGAGCCTCAAGAGCTAGTGTATCTTTCGTTGTTTTATTTATTCTTGTAATGGATATATGTTCGTTATGTATTAAACTCTGTGATGGTACTTTGTAATTTGTGAACTTATGTGTGGTTTATTCCTGGGCACACATAATGTTATGCATCCTATTTCGTCCTTAAAATTGGGTGTGACAGTGGAGCTTCCCGCCGCTGGCAGCGCCCCCTCTAGATCGGTCTAGGGTTAGATGTCGGTGGGGTGTTGGCGGCGCAGGTGAACCTCGTTCCTCGTTCCTGGCGCCCCGGCCCCCACCTAGTCTTTATAGCACTGTGCGACGGGGGACCACCAACCACATGGTTGGGGGCCTCCGATCAGGGCGCAGACCTAGGGCCCGTGTAGGCCGTTGGGCCTAAACGGTGAAGATCTAATTCTAACACTCCCCACAGCCGGCCTTCTCGCCTATGGTTCATTGGTTCCATTCTTCTAGCTGTGTAGCATCTCATCACAAAAATGATCATTGTTACTGTTCATCTCTTTTTTATTCATAAAGGGCGGCTATTGCAAAGTGTAGCCCGTATTCTCTGCCCCCATATATAATCCTATAGGAAACAGACATGCATGTCAACACTTTGTCTATATATAGTGTATATATGTAATATGAATGTGCCTGAAAAGTAGCTGCAGCTGGTTGAACCATTATATAGCATAGCAGGACAGAATTAAAGCTACGTACATCATGCTAACAAAAACCACGGCTTCCGATCCTACATATATAGCTGAGCCGACATCTACAAAACTAATAACAAAAGTAAAATGCCATAGCTGGTGTATTGGGGTGGGTCGACAAGATTCAAATTGGAGAGGGAGCCTAGGATTCACAACCATTACACTGTGAATAGCGTGTTTGTCTGCCTCCATGGCGGTTCATTGGCATTGGCGTCTTTCTTGGCGACCGGAGGTCGGTTAGGCTTCAGCTTTCGGAATGTGAAGGGTTGGGAATTTAAACTGAACAACAAGGATGCATCAATCAAATCGAAACCCTTGGTTGATCCCACGAACCAATTTATCTGTGCAAAATATTTCCCTGGTCATCACGTATAAAGTTTTTTCTTCTATGATTGGCCCAGCTCTTCAATCTGAGATCTCACCGGCAGCCACGGTTGCAAACCCAGGTGGGCCTCCTATATTTACATGAAGTTTTTACGGTAAGACGTACAAAGCGTTAACTATCAACATTGATCCAGTCATGCTATTTAGCACATGTCGAACAATATATATCAAGTCTTTAGTACTTCCACTGTCACGGGTTAGACGGCAAATTCAATGGCCAGCTTGAATGCATCTCGGAGTCAAAATGATTTATTCATACCGTTGGATGAACCTGCAAGATTATTCATACGATTTGATGTCAAAGTGTGGAGGCTGTGCAAATAAGGAAGGTGCCATATGGATCCACGATGCGCGCCAAACTAAATGTCTGTTGCATGTAGCAAGACCCACCTGAGCCTTCGAATAAAACATAATATTTAATTATTATATGGTTAGAGTATTTGTGCCCATGTGGTGAGCTCTAGATGTTGCTGTTGTGGGTGAAACATTGAAACGATCTATAAATAAGACATGCATGAGCTAGTACATAAATCTACATCCCCAAGGGATAGAAGAAATCACTTGCTTCCTGAATATAATGGCTCATTATCAAACTCAGGAGGTGATAGTAACACGCTAAATCAATGGCAACTATTGGTGAGGAGAGGATCATTTCTGTTGGGAATGTGCCAGCAAAAAGCTGTATGTGTGCATCATCACACGATCTGAATTGGCAAAATTCATGCTCGCTTGGACAGTGATCGCTGATCGTACACTGACTTCCAGAGACTCGCTGCGCCCCACGCCCCCGCGCACTACAGAGTACAGACCCACCGGCTGTCAGCGAGAAGCAGTGAATTAGGCTAGAATAAGACAATTCTGTCATGATGTTGATGGACAATTCTGCTATTTAAGAACATATTAAATCACGTAGCGCACGTGTGTTAATAATGGTGGAACATGTGCAAAGAAATCAAAGTTAGCACATTCCATTATAAAAAGAACACATTAGTGTCCTGGGTAATTTTTTTCCCATCTCATCTAACTGACACATGCTTCCTTGTTCTTGTATCATGTATTCATTAAGCACCATGCGTCTCCCATTTCCTCTTTCGACAGCAATAGTCAGACTGATTGATGCCATGACCTTTTCTAATCTGTATTTGTTTCAATTCCCCTGCAATTGCTGGATCGGCATGCAGGGTTCTTCTCTTGTTCGGGAAAGAGAAAACAATGAAATAATTTCTCCAATTGAGGTCAATAATTGCTCTTAACATATACAACAAGTGTATGCCAATTCTGTCATCTATGAAATCTTTACAGACGGACACTATTTTAATCTTCAGTTTAGTAACTAGTTCTAGCGGGTCCCAACACACCCTATTTTGAACTTGTGTCCATCTACACAATTAGCAATAATTAGAATAGCCACAAGACCTTTCTCTGTGAACATCCCAGAGTTGCCAAGCATAGTCATGTTGCCTGTACTACCTGACCCAGTCCCAAAGTTGGCACACACAATCGTGTTTGGCTGTGGAATGGTGATGCTGATGCGGCAAGGTGAATATATAAAAAAGAATTTTGAAAGCTCAAAATGATGGTGCTTGATCCATTGGTTCCATTCTTCTAGCTGTGTAGCATCGTCTGATCACAAAAAGATCATATTGTTACTGTTCATGTCTTGCTTTCATATACCTCTTTTTTATTAATAAAGGGCCGCTATTGCAAAGTGTAGCCCGTATTCTCTGTGCGCCCCATAGTCCTATAGGAAACACACATGTCAACACTTTGTCTTATATATATAGTGTACATGGTATGTAATATGAATGCGCATGAAAAGTAGCTGCAGCTGGCTGGTGAACCAATATATAGCAGGACAGAATTAAAGCTATGTACATCATGCTAACAAAAACCACGGCTTCCGATCCTACATATATATAGCTGAGCTTACATACCAAACTAATAACAAAAGTAAAATGTCATCTCTTGTGTATTGGGGTGGGTCGACAAGCTGGATTCAAATTGGAGAGAGGCTAGGATTCACAAACATTACACTGTGAATTGAATAGCGTGTTTGTCTGCCTCCATGCATGGCGGTTCATTGGCATTGGCGACCGGAGGCTGGCTAGGCTTCAGCTTTGGGAATGTGAAGCGTTGGGAATTTAAATTGAGCAACAAGGATGTGTGGCAGTGCAAAGTGGATTCGTGCAACAACTGTATTTTCATGATCACCCATCGGTTGCTTTTGTTCGGATGAACTGGCCGTTTTTTAGAGTGCAATACGGGTTTTCTGAGGAAAGCAATAAAGGGTCCATGCTTTCGTTGAGAGGAACTGATCGTCTTTAAGTGCGAAACAGTAAAAATCAACCGCCAAGGTATAGGGCACTCAATGGTTTTTGTCCTTCGGAGTTACCTATATGTCTTCTTTTTCAGTTTTTCTTCACAAATGCACTCCAGCGATCAGCGTGCATCAATCGATCTCAACCCTTGGTTGATCCCGCGAACCAATTGATCTGTGCAAAATACTTCCTTAGTCATATTGAGTATACAATTTTTTTCTTCTTTGATTAGCCCAGCTCTTCAGTCTGAGATCTCACCGGCAGCCACGTCCAAACCCTCTTGCACATTCTATCCAGCGCTAGCACCTGTTATTCCTGAAGTCGGTCCATGTTCTTTTCCGCCTGTCTCTTTCTGCTTGCATTTGATTAGCTGGTAGATCAATACAAAATACATACTCATTAGCAGACAAATTAAACCATCTAATGGAAAATTTTCATCTAACAAATAACAAGCTATTGCCAACGAGTGGTGGTAGTAGAGCAAAGCTCAATGCCGTCGTCCGTAGATATCTTATTCATCGAGATGCTCATGGATATCAAAACAGAGGCGCTACTGATTATCATATTTTACAAGGTTCCATTAATTTCTCGTGCCAAGTGTACTTGTATTGTACTAGTACTACCTACGTCCCATAAAGAGTAGTGATGTTTTGGTTCTGTCTAAGTTGAAATATTTTAAGTTTAACATAGAGTTTATGGAGAAGATAATCAACATTTATAGCACCAAATAGGTTTATCCATATGATTTTAATATAAACTTAATTAGTCAAACTAAAAATTATTTTACTCTTAGACCAAAAATAAAGTGATACTCTTGTAGAACAGAGATGTAGCTCCCACAATTGCAAACCCAGGTGGGCCTCCTATATTTACATGAAGTTTTTACGGTAAGACATAACGTTAACTACCCGCATTATATTGGTCCAGTCATGTAACCTTGCAGCCATTTAGCACATGTCGAACAATGTATGTCAAGTCTATATATAGTATTACTTCCTCTGTCAAAGGTTAGATGGCAAATTAAATTCAATGGCCAGCTTGAATGCATGCATCTTGGAGTCAAATGATTTATTCATACCGTTGGATGAAACCGCAAAAGACTCAAATTGGAGGCTGTACTGCAAATAAGGAAGATAGAGCTCGAGAGCTACCATTCATTTAGTAATCATCTTGTTAAAACCCCTAAAGCTGTTGCTCACCATATCTTGAGTTTGTTGTCACAGTGGATGCAGCTTCTGAAGATGAAGGAAAGACAACAGATGGAGGACGATCTGGGGAAGCTTCAGGAGAATCTCCATGCATAGTGAAGACCTGGTGAAGTCCTGTTAAAAGGCTGTTATCTAGAGTTGGTTCCGTCGTGACTGAGAGGTTTTGATGTTGACTATTTTTGGGTTCTGAGAATTTGGAGTAGGAGCGGCGAAGCTCTCTGGGAGGTTTGGGACCTTTTTAGAGCGTTTTTTCTTGTCTTTTACTGAGGTTCTTTAGAGTCTGTATGCTACTTCCTTTCTTTCTGGTTCTGTCCCTGCTGTGAGTTTGCTTGTAAGCTGGTAACCCCAGCAAAACTATGACTTTGGCTTTCAATATAAGCTGGGCAGGATGCCTTTAGTCTAAAAAAAAGAGCTACCATTCATTCAGAGTTCCTCGTTGTCTAAAGAAGGTGCCATGGATGCACAATGCGCCATATATGTAGCACGACCCACAATTTTGAGCCTTCGGATAAAAAATGTTTAATTATTATATGGTTAGAGTATTTGTGCACATGTGGTGTGCTCAAGATGTTGCTGTGTTTGGTGGGTGAAATTAACATTGGAAAAGATCTATAAATAAGACATACATGAGCCCATATATAAATCTACACCCCCAACTCCCCAAGGATAGATGAAATCACTTGCTTCCTGAAGCAACAGTGGCAAGTGGCAATACACCAGAGAAAAAAAAGGAAACTACCTTTTTGCGTGGAATAGCTCATTATCAAACTCAGGAGGTGATGATGAGTATGGTATAGCCGGCAGTAACAGGCTAAATCAATGGTAACTATTGGTGAGCAGAGGATCATTCCGGCCTGTTGGGAGTGTGATACATCAGGAGCTTCAGTTTCAGGTTGCTTCGTTGCCAAAGTCATCTCTCCGTGCCAGCAAAGCCTTTATGGCGTGTTTGTACATCATCACACCATCTGAATTGGCGAAATTCATGCTCGCTTGGACGGTGATCGTTGATCGTACACTGACTTCCAGAGACTCGCTGCGCCCCGCGCACTACAGAGTACAGACCCACCATCTTTCAACGAAGCAGCGAATTATATCTGTCAACTATATCTGTTTTAACCTGTCATATTATATTAGTTACAGCTACTAAATGATTGGCGTGCGTGGTGCCTATCACTTTATAGTATTGTTCACCTGCTAGGCGGTTCTCATGTAGTTTGTATATGTAGGTTCATTGATGGCAGCTGACGTATCATTAAACAAAGAATTTCTTGTGAGCCATTATAAAAGATCATATTTCTTTCTGTGCTATCAAAAAACTTTAGTAGCCTTTACCATTTGCTTCAAACTCTTTTTGTCCTCCACGCCATTATCATTAGACTGGGCTCTAATGGTGTCAAATTGTAGGTGTGAAAAGTCGAAAATGCCCTTAGATCTGAATATGTCACTAATTTTTTAAGCATCTTAACGACTTCAAATAAAAAAAAAACTCAAGAACTAGAAATCTGTACAGATCTACAACTTTCATATCAAAATTATTTTCACTTAATTTCGCAAAAAAAGAAGATATGATTTTACATGACTAATATGCCTTAGAAAAATCATATATTTTTTGCAAAAATAAATGAATATATTTGTTATATGAAAATTATAGTTCTTGATGAGATCTACAACTTTGTAATTTTGAGTTTTTTCATCTGAAGTCATTAAGATGCTAAAAAAGTAATGACATATTTAGACTAAGGGTATTTTTGACTTTTCATACATGAAGTTTGACACCGTTAGATCCCAATCTGACGGCAATGGCGTAGAGGATAAAAATAATTAGAGCAGTGGCGCTGAAGACCATCAAACTTTTTTGATGTCACAGAAGGAAATGTGATCTTTTACGATGGCGCACCGCCCACTATTAAATTACCAATTACCTAGTATAGGTTTCGAAAAAAATACCAAATAGCCACGTACTCGGTCATCTGTGTTAAGTTAAGAGACTCGAACCCATGTCAAAATGATGTTGTGATGTCAAGTTTCGCACGACCCTCTTTAGCGGAAAGAGCTACATGATTTTAATATCAACCAAGCAAGTTATTCAGTAGCGTGGGTTAACATGTAAAATGAGACATTGGAAACAAGAGTTTTATTTTCTCAGATGTCGTATCATATGGAAAATTCTAAGGTACATCTTTTACCTACTAGAAGTTAATATTTCAAATGAATCTAAGACATCAATTTTTCAGATTTTATGAATTACTCGATAAATTTAAAAAAAATAGAAAAACAAAAAAAAAATCCTCCACATGCCCCTAATGACCGGATGGGAATCCTGCATGCCCCTAATTAAGGATGAAAACGGATCGGATACGAACGGATATCGCTGATATTGTATTTGTTTTTATATTTCTGTTCGGATTCGGATTCGAATACGAATAGTATCAGAAATGTCGGATATGATACAATTAGATATCGACATCATAAATATACTGATTTTAGTATTCGGATACGGATACGGTATCGAATGTTAATCTTTGGACTCGGATACGGACAGGTCTAAACTCATCTAAACGAATTCGGTCGGACGGACGGTCGAATAAATATCCGTACCGTTTTCATCCCTACCCCTAATGACGGGCGGAAAACAACCATCCTGATTCACGTATCTTCAAATTGTGGTATTTTATAATAAGCACTTACATTAATTTTAGCTTTTATTATACACGTTAATAATTTTTGTTCTCTTGTAATATTGGACTAATATAGTGGATTACATGTTAATGGAGTACATGTTATATATGTATCAAAAGGCTTATGGGGTCCAAAAGTCACAAACAATAAAACGTTACCTACACTAACACTTACACACGCTGACCACGTACACGCTAACCACGTACACACACTCATGCATGTGTTACACAGGTTAGCCACGTACACAGACTAATCATCGTACACACGCAAATCCTACCACATGCAAAACCTCAAAAGTTATGAAATAAAAAAGATTTACTATATTAATCAGATCAAGGATGCAAAAATCTTAGTTTTTTTATATCTAAAACTTTTCTTATATATCCTATTTTATAAAATAAAAAATTAAATAGACATACTTCTCATCTATTACCTTGAGGTAATAGGTGATCGTGACCGTCTGATCGAAATAATTGGACGGTTCACAATTATTTAAATTTTAAAGGACTATTCAAGGTCCTATTGGCCTTTACCACACGGCCTCAAGGGTAACACTCTATATATAGCTGCACCATATCGTGGACAGAAAAAACACATTTGCTTCCTGGTGCAAAGTAGGAACACAGAAGAAAACTATATGAACTAGTCTTTAATTGGAGAGAAGGATGGGTATGATGGGTCGACCTAGGAATTCAATGGTGACCACCATTGAAGAGATGTCTAATAATAAGGATGGGATGCATCAGCGATTAAAGATTAAGTTGCTTCATCAACACCAGCAGTGCCAGAGTTAGCCAATGTGTGCATGTTGGGTTTGCTGGAATTCCAAAGTTGAGACCGTTAAGTACAGTGTAGCCCTGTGTAGCCGTATGTGGTCTCTTATGTACGGTATTCCATGTAAGCACTGTCACTGCTACACAAAGCGGCTTTAGTCCCAGGCCAAAATGGCCTTTAGTCCTGGGCCATGACCCGGGACGAGCCATCCGGGACTAAAGCCCCCCCCTTTAGTCCCGGTTGGTTGCCCCGGGACTAAAGGTGGACCTTTAATCCCGGTTGGTGTTACCAACCGGGACTAAAAGGGTCTCCAGACTGGGCCACTCGGCCAGCCCTTTTAGTCCCGGTTGTTAACTCGGCCAGCCCTTTTAGTCCCGGTTGGTAACACCAACCGGGATTAAAGGTTCTGTTTTTTTTCTTTTATTTTCTTTTCCATTTTGGTTTCTTATTTGTTTTGGTTATAGGTTTCAATTAGATTTCTAAATACATATTCTCCGCTACTAATCTATGTATACGCGAACATATATTTAGTTCAAGCATTACAGAAAATGAAACTTAAAGCTATATATAGTGAAACGGTATATCAAAGCATTATACACAGACATGCTTGAACACTAATTCATAGACCCGTGACTCAAATGTCATACAAATCTTCATCCGTGTTAGGCACTAGTCGTTCTGCGGGGTTGTAGTGGTAGTCTCCCTTGGGATTGATGACTTGGTCCATTAGAAATCCTGCAATTCTTTCTTGATGTGCTTTGATCTTGACGGGTTCCATCACTTGCTCCTTCAACCATAGCTCCTTCAATTTGCAATAAAGTCAAAATACATTAATATACGTAAGATTTATTTAATAGCAACTACTAAAAAGTGAAACAATTTTGTTATATACATATGGCGTACCAGCTGTTTGTCAATAGGAGTCCTTTTTGCAAAATTCGCGAGGTACTCGCAGATGTAGAATGCGCAAGTGTTGGTTCCTTGCCGCTGCTTTAGTACCCACTGTAGAACGATAGGATCTGAAAGTGCCGCTTTCAGCTCTGGCCGGTGCTTCTCAACTTACCAAGACCAAACCCTGCCCAATAATTGATCGTTTGTTTACTATTGCAGAGTATAAAGAGCAGGAATCAATAATATCTAAAGATTCAAGTTACCCCTTGATAATGTCGATCATATCTCTATAATCATCAAGTTTTTTTTGCAACGAGTCATAGACCAACACTGTACTTTTAGGGATAACGAAGACTATGAGTATCCAGTGATAGCTGCAATTGTTTATAGATAGTCAACATATATATATATATATATATATATATATATATATATATGCTGAATTGAGTAAGTAAACTAAAATGTGCACACTCACCCTATGTTGTATGGGAAGAGTATATATTTATTTTCCTTTTGGTTGATCAAAAACCTACGAAGATTCCTCTCTGTTTGCTCTTTCCATTTGGCGTAGGGAGTCTTCGGCTCCTTGAATATAATGTTTGGATCTATAAAACCAATCGTCTTTTCCTTGATAAGTCTAAGGTCTCTGATAATGTCCCTGTAAAGAAAGACATGTTACTTTATATATATATGTATATTATGCTACACCGTGAGATTACTAAAAAATGATTCACTTACAGACAATAGCAACTGACGAGGGATTTGTCCAGATCGTTCATGTGGCATAGCGGATGTAACTCAGTGAACTGGACGTACATAATGTCATCGCCACAAAAGTAATCGTGTTGTCTAATCCTGACACAAATATTATCATTGACGTCTGGCTCAACACTCTTGCACGCCTGCATGTACCACTTGTTTAGCTTGTACATTTGTGTGCCGCAGGATTGTATAGACTCCTTCCAAATTCATATTTCCTTATCCACTCATCGACTACCGTGGCTTTCGGGCAGGTTTCTTCGTTGAGCACTTCGGAAACATGTAAACCCATACCTTTGAGAAAATCTTCGAGTCCTTTGTAATCGATATCTGGAGGTAGGAGTTCGGAGAGAATCGTGTTTGATCCATATTCATTGATCCCCGGGGGCACTGAGTGCTGCGATTGTTCCCCTAGCTGTGGGACACCTTTGCCCACTTTCTTCTTTATTTGTCTCCGCTTCAATGGACTTGGACATTGTGCGCTCATAGTCTGAGAGTGGGGTAGGCTGAAGATATTCACGTCTCTTTTTCTCCCTCTCACCCACCGCTTTCCTTAGTTCTCCTTGTTTGAGCAACAAGTACGGAGACTCGTCCTTCTTCGCTTTATTGTCCTTGCACTTCTTGAAGAAATCTTGCACCTTTGAGAGTGACACATCCTCCTCAGTGTTCGCAGTGATAATTTTCTTGTGAATGACAACTCTCTTCCTCTTCGGCTCCGGTGGGGCCGACGCCAAAGCCTTCGCTTGTGACCGTCGTGGAGGCGATGGAGTGGGCGGTGGAGGAGAGGGAGATGTAGCCGTGTCTCCCACTAGTCCGTCATCGCCCGCAACACTATGGCCACTTGGTGAATTTATTATTGGGCTTAGCGTGGGGGAGTGCCTGCCGTGACAAAACAACAAGTTATATGTGATTAAACCACTTAGTAATGCAATACAAATTTGTTAGGGCTACTGATGTAGAACGAGATATGATTAATTCGTACCTAGGGTTAGGCTGAGGAGGATGCGCTGGAGGACTGGGGGATACCCCAAGAATGATGATGTAGCTTTCCGCCAGCAAACGAATGCCTTCTCCGCATCTCCTACCGTCTTCTCCCCATCACCTCCCTCGATGTCAAGCTGCACATTGATGAACTCTTTGACAACTCGATCCACTGAGATAGCAGCATATCCAACTGGTATTACTGCTCCATGGATTTTGGGGGTCTTCGTAGGATCCGCGGGAGACACA
The DNA here is from genome assembly GCA_022036555.1 of Microstegium vimineum. Taxonomy (NCBI): domain Eukaryota; kingdom Viridiplantae; phylum Streptophyta; class Magnoliopsida; order Poales; family Poaceae; genus Microstegium; species Microstegium vimineum. The sequence goes on from CM039120.1 coordinate 49,780,628, forward strand.
AAACCGGTAGCCACCATGACTGTGTCGGCGGCAGTCCCCCGTGGAATGTGCAGCTCACATACTGTGAGAGGTTGAGTGATGTCATCCATAGGGAACCGCAGTTTCGCGTCATCTCTAGCCATTGGCAACTCCGTGGATGCGCAAATTCTTTTTAACTGACCGGGGGGGGGGGGCTGATGTTGACTATCGGCCCTGATGCAGTATGTTGCTTATGTAAAGCTGCCTGCACTTTCTTTTCTATCTCCTGTTCCATTCTCTCTTCGAGACGTACTCCGCATGCATTCGCTTCACGGGCCTCTTTCTGGGACTCGAGAACCATTTCCTCCATCCTCTTAAACCGCGCCGCCTCTTCCGCCTTCTTTCTAGCGCAACTTCTATATGACTCTCTGTCTTTCACAAAGCCGAGCTCCCAAGACACCTCCCCATATCCTCTCGTACGCCCGCCATGCTCAGGATTCCCCAGTGCGTATGTCAACTCATCCTTCTCTTTGTCCGAGATCCACGCTCCCGTTTCAACTAAGCTTCGAGCGTCAGTGAATCTGGTTGCTGCGGTAACGATTTTTTCTCCATACACCACAGCTCCGGTCTCAACGTCCAGGATACCCCCGTGAGCAAAAAACCAATTCTTGCAACGCTCTGGCCAGTGGTAAGAATCGGGTAAGATGCCTTTGGCAATCAACTCCTCTTCCATTTTTTGCCACTTATGAATGGCACTCTTGTAGCCACCTGAACCCAAGTGATGATGGTATTTCTTCTTACTGGCATTCTGTTGGTTCCTTCTCACCCGTGCCTCGCCATCTTCGGAATTCTTGAAGGCGACGAACTCATCCCAGAATGGCTGCAACTTCACGTATGCCTTCATGTTGAAATCTGGCGTCAGGTTCTGCTTGATAAATTTGTTGTACAACGTCTTCTTCCAACTCTGGAATTGCGTGGCCATCTTCTTCATAACAAAGTCCTTGACTCGTGCCTTCAGGGCTTCATCTTCTGTGTCGAGCGTGAAATGTGCAAGGATGTCCTCCCAACACGCTTGCTTGTCACGCTCAGAGACAAAAGTAATATGCACTGGAGCATTTTTTCGGTGCTTCCATTCAATAGCGTTGATCGGGATCCGGTCCCTTGCAAGGACCCCACAGTGGGTGATGAACCTCTATGCATGTGGTCCAAGCACTTTACCGGTAGCCTCCTCGAATTCCGAGACAATGTACCGACCCTCCAAAGGCTTCTTCGGGCCTCGTACTTTTCTACTCTTGCCTGTAGAGCCAGAGGCCTACATACGTATAACATGATATCACACACTATACTATACTAACTTAAATAAATAATTAACAAATACTGGATGTCTTTGTAACAAATAACAAGTATAACATGCCATCACACTATACTAACTGAATGTATACCTCGCCAGTATTGTCTTCCATGATGTTTTGTTGCTCATCTGGAGCATCTACTGGAGCATCTAGGAGGTACTGATTCCCATCATCTGCTTGTTCATTGTTGTCACCGGCATTGAATTCATCATATCCACTGGCATCGTTGTCAAATATCATGTCCATCATGACATCGTTCATGTTGTCGTCATTCGGGGGATCCATTTCTGCAAATAAATGGGTAAGATGTTAGAACTGAATATGTCATGTAAACAACAACAAATATGATATGATTAGATAGTGTTTACGTTGATTAGGGTTTCATGATTAGGGATTACGATTAGGGTTTAGGTTGATTATGGTTTGCGATTAGGGTTTAAGTTTAGTGATTGCATCAAGATCGACGGCCGGTTAGAGTTTAGGGTTTAGGGTTAGGGTAAACGCGTTGCTGTGGTCACCAAAACGACGAGCATACATCTCGCTCGACGGCCGGTAACAAGTAAACACGAGACGTTGGCTCGATGGCCGATCATACACGACCTCGACTCGATGGCCGATCACACAACCAACCACATTAGCATTTCCTCACCTCACAAAACACGACGGCGGCGTTGCTGCTGCACAATACGATGACAACGCGGACCGCGTCGGCGTTGCTGCACAGACGATGACAGCGCAGACGGCAAGGCCTGCGCGGAGAGAGGGAGGAGGAGGACGGGTGGCATGGCGAGGTCCTCCGCCGGGCGGAAGAGGTAGAGAGGGAGTAGTACGTACGGGCTAGGCACAGCACCCGCCGGCGGCGTAAGGGGTCGGCGGCGCAAGGGGCCGGTGCACGGGCAGAGGAGAAGAGAGGGAGAGGAGGAGGCCAGATGGCGAGCGCGGATCCGGCGAGCGCGAACGGCGGCGCGAGGGAGACGATGGCCGGCGTGCGCGCGCGCGCGGGCCGTCGGGCGGAGGAGACGGCGGTGCCGCGGAGAGGACGGCGGGGACGGCGCGCACGACGAGGAAGGCGAGCGCGGACGACGACGACGGTGGCGCGAGGGCGCGAGCGCGGACGCCGATGGCGGCGGCGCGAGGGCGCGAGCGCTGGCGGCGATGGCGGCGGCGCGAGGGACACGGTGGAGGAGGCGGCGCGATGGGGAAGACAAGTGTTCTTCCCTGGGAGATGGGAAAAGTTTATATACCTAGGGGATCTTTAGTCCCGGGCCGTGGCACCACCCGGGACTAAAAGGCCTTTAGTCCCGGGTCGTGGCACCACCCGGGACTAACGGTATGACTTTTAGTTCCGGGTGGTGCCACGACCCGGGACTAAAGTTTTTTTTGTTTTTACAATTCTGGTTTTTTGTTTTGTTGGTTTATCTTATAACTATGTTTATTATTGTTAATTACATAGTAATGTACATGGTAGGCAAAAAAATATTTAAAAATATCATTTGGATTCCCATTTGGCTTATTGTACACTAGAGAATTTTATAACATAAATTCTATTCTTTTCTTTTACAAATGTCAATTAATGTAAATAACAAGTACTATTTGACTTAATGCAAAAATATATTGGTCATCGTAAAAATTAAAAAGTGGTGGCTTTGTATATGAAGTATGTTTTTGCATCTATGTAACGTTAAGTTTTCGTTGTTGCATCATTAGTTGTCGAAATACACATGTCCGATAATCCTGCGTTGAATAGAAAATCTATTAATTAAAATAATCATTATTTAACTAACTTTTAATACAGATGTACATTCGTCCTGTTATTTGAAAAGATAAAACAAAATAAAACATGAAAAAATACATCTGTTACAGTTATTACATAAAGTGGTGAACTTTTTGACGTATGAAACCCTTGGTTATGATCATTCCCGAAACCATGGAGTGTCCTCTGCATTGAGTAGGATACTTGGATCTTTCGTCACGCTGAAGGGTGGGATTCGGTCATCCCTTTCATAATCTTCTGACATGTCTGACTTGTCCTCAATTCCCACGATGATTCTTTTCCATGAAAGAATTATGTGGCGTTTTGGCTCTTTGTCAGTTGATTTGTCATCGGTTTTCCCTTTCTTGGGTTTTGTAGACATGTCCTTCACATAGAACATCTGAGTCACATCTGCAACAAGCACGAATGGTTCATCTTTGTACCCAACACTATTTAGGTCCACTGTTGTCATCCCATACTCCTTGTCCACAGTTACCCCACTCGTCTTCACCCAATGGCACCGGAACAGAGCGACTTTAAAATTAGGAGCATAGTCTAGTATCCAAATTTCCTCTATGCGGCCTTAGTATGTATGTCTCTTCCCATTTGGGTCTATGGCATCTACGCGGACACCACTGTTTTGATTTATGCTATTTTTGTCTTGGACAATGATGTAAAATTTGTTTCCATTTATCTCGTACCATTTTTATGTGAGGATGTGCCACGATGGTTGCCTTGACAGCAAATACAGTTGCTCATCTATAGTGTTGTCACCTTGACATTGTTTTCGTAACCAACCACTGAAAGTTTCCATGTGCTGACGCGTGATCCAATCTTCATTCTTCCCCGGGAATTTGGATCGTAGGGAATCCTTGTGTACCTTGATATACGGCTCCACCACATATGAGTTTTGAAGAACCGTGTAGTGCGCTTTGTTGAAATAATCGTCCTCCGCACCAACATATGTTTTCTTTCCAAGTGTTCCCTTTCCACTAAGTCTGCCCTCGTGTCGCGATTCAGGAAGACCAATCGGGTCAAGGCCTGGAAAGAAGTCAACACAGAACTCAACGACCTCCTCTGTCCCGTAGCCCTGGACGATGCTTCCTTCTAGCCGAGCACGCTGGTGAACATATTTCTTCAGTACTCCCATGAACCTCTCAAAGGGGAACATGTTGTATAGAAACACAGGACCGAGAATCTGGATCTCCTTGACCAGGTGAACAAGGAGGTGTGTCATGACATCAAAGAAGGATGGAGGAAACACCAACTCAAAGCTGACAAGACATTGAACCACATCATTCTGTAGAGTAGCTAGTTCCATTGGATTGATTGCCTTCTGAGAAATGGAATTGATGAATGCACATAGCTTCACAGTGGCCAGACGTACATGTGGAGGTAGAATTCCTCTTAAAGCAACTGGGAGCAACTGCATCATAAGCACATGGCAGTCGTGCGACTTTAAGTTTAGGAATATCTTCTCTGGCACATTTATTATACGCTTTATGTTGGACGAGAATCCAGATGGGACCTTCATGCTGCTAAGGCATTCAAACATGCTTTCCTTCTCTTCCTTGGTAAGGGTGTAGCTAGCAGGTCTTAAGTATTGACGTCCATCAGGTGTCTTCTCTGGATGCAGATTGTCCTGTTCTTTCATGGTCTGCAAGTCCTGCCGTGTTTCAAGTGAGTCCTTAGGCTTCCCATAAACACCCATGAAACCCAGAAGGTTAACACAAATATTCTTTGTCACGTGCATCACGTCGATCGAATGGCGGACCTCAAGGATCTGCCAATACGGTAGCTCCCAAAATATCGACTTCTTCTTAAACACTGGTGCGTGACCACCAGCGTCTTTCGGTGCATGCTTGCTGACCTGTCCCTTTCCAAAGACTACTTTCAGATCCTTGACCATCTCAAGTACATCTTCTCCTGTTCTGTTGTGAGGCTTCTTCCGGGGGTCTGGCTTGCCATTAAAATGCTTTCCTTTCTTTCTAGCCTGGTGATTCGTAGAAAGAAACCGACGATGCCCAAGGTACACGACCTTTCTAGATTTTTTCAAATATACACTCTCAATATCATCAAAACAGTGTGTGCATGCATTGTACCCCTTGTTTGTTTGTCCTGAGAGATTACTTAGAGCAGGCCAATCATTGATTGTTACGAACAAGAATGCTCGTAGGTCAAAGTGCTCCTGTTTGTACTCATCCCACGCACATACACCTGGTTTGCTCCATAAAAGCAAGAGTTCGTCAACTAATGGCCTTAGGTACACATCGATGTCGTTGCCAGGTTGCCTCGGGCCTTGGATGAGCACCGGCATCATAACAAACTTCCGCTTCATGCATAACCATGGAGGAAGGTTGTAGATACACAGAGTTACAGGCTAGGTGCTATGACTACTGCTATGGTCCCCAAAAGGATTAAAACCATCCGTACTTAAACCAAACCTTAAGTTTCGTGTGTCGTCTATGAACTCCTTGTATTCTCTGTCTATTGCTCTCCACTGCGAACCATCAGCAGGATGTCTCAACATGTTGTCTACCTTACGGTCTTCTTTGTGCCATCGCAACAACTTCACATGGTCCCTGATTCTGAATAGACGTTTTAGGCGTGGCATTATAGGAGCATACCACATAACCTTAGCAGGGATTTTCTTGATGGGATTTTCTTCGCCTTCAACATAGCCAAGGTCATCTCTCTAGATCTTATACCGAGAAGTTTCACATACGGGGCACGCATTCAAATTCTTGTAGCCCTCCCCACGGTAAAGGATGCAGTCATTAGGACATGCATGTATCTTCTCGATTTCTAATCCCAAAGGACATACAATCTTTTTTGCTTCATACGTAGTGCTGGGCAATTCGTTACCCTTCGGAAGCATCTTTTTTCTGGATCTTCAATAATTTCCCAAACGCCTTGTCGGATAGGCCACTCTCTGCCTTCCATTGTAGCAACTCCAGTGTTGTACCCAACTTCTTTTGCCCATCTTCGGCGGTCGGGTATAGTAATTGTTTGTGATCCTCTATCATGCGATCAAACTTAGCCTTTTCCTTTTTCCCCTCACAATCCATTTGTGCCTCACGAATGACATTAGCAAAAGCATCATCTTCATCCAATGCCTCTTCTGTCCCTGTCTCTTCTTCACCTTCTCCCATTTCAGTATCATTGAAGTCACCAAATTGAGCGATGATGTCGTCAGGGAACAATTCCACCATAACCCCGGTTTCACCGTGCTTGGTCCAACAAATATAGCTTGTCATGAAACCTGACTTCCACAAGTGTGAGTGAATAATCCTTGAGCTTGAAAATTCCCTCAGATTCTGACACAGGACGCATGGACAACGCATGAAACCATCCTGCTTGTTTGCATTGGCCACTCTTAAGAAATAATGCACGCCATCAATGAACTCTTTGGAGCGACGATCGACATTGTACATCCAATGTCGTGTCATAGATGACATATCACGTTACTAATTTTCTAATATTTGTAAATAAATTACAAAACAAACAAGTAATTTAACTTTAAAAAAGAAAGAGGATGACAATTTAATGAGTAAAATAAATTAAAGTTTGTGTGTTTGTGTGTGTGTTTTAATTGATTATTTGACCCAATATTCTATATTTTCTAGTTTTCCTAAATAAAATAAATTAAAAAATCCATGAGTTTTCCTAATTAATTATCCATGAAATATTTTCGAACGTATACTAGCAATAATAACCTTCCAACAAGTGAGATTATTATAGGGCAAGAAAATGACATATGATGCAATAAAACATAAGAGGACGGAGTAAGTAACCTTGCAAACAAGTAGAAGGATGCGTAGAAACGTCGAAATCGATCGATGGCCAGAGATGAAGCAAGAACAAGCAAGAACACAACAAGAACCCAAGAACAATGTGAGCTCTCGGGGGGAAGAAGAGAACAGTTCAAATAGGGGCGTGGAGATTTAGTCCCGGTTGGTAACACCAACCCGGACTAAAGTCCACGATTTGCTCCGGGTTAGAGCCACCAACCGGAACAAATTCAACACCAACCGGGACTAAAGCTCCCTGCCTGACACGCCCTGGCAACCTAGCCGTTGGGCAGGGACCTTTAGTCCCGGTTGGTGTTTCCAACCGGGACTAAAGGTGTTTTTAGTCCCGGACGCAAAATGAGGCGGGACTAAAGGGGATTTCGGCCCATCGACCAAAGGCCCTTTGTGTAGTAGTGTGTGCATCTTCCATTTCCTCTTTGTCTGGCAATAGTGTAGGACTGGTTGATGGCATGATCTATTCCATTTCTTCTTTGTAGTTTCCCCTGCAGTTACTTGACCTATAGAGTTTGATTGTTCGAAAAGGGAAAACAATGAAATGATTCCTGGAAATGAGAATTGAATTCAATAATTAATAAGAAAAGTTACTTGCTTTGTTTAACCTAATTCAAAGGAAGCAAGACTCTATGGCCAATATTTTTCTGTCATCATCTCTCAATGTCTCATTAAGGAGAAGCTTGGTTTGCCAAAACTTGAGAGATTGGTCAATAATTGTGTCTTCCTTAATGAACCTGAACCTTCAAGACAACATGTAAAATGCTCCTCCGACTATCACAACAAGCTTTCGAGGAATATGAACGTCTCCAAGTGCAACTTCACGACATTTTTACTCCTAGGTTTTCGACAACATAGAAGCACATCCAATCTTCAAAATTGTCTAGAAATCAAGATGTACACCACATGTGAAGTTCTTTACATGGTTGGTCTTGGTGGATCGATTGAACACCAAATTAATGCATCAAAGGCGGCATATAAATATAAAGGACGACGTTTAAAGACAACCCTATTATTGTATTTGAGATCACTATACCACAACCAATCTATAGGGACTCCAAATCGGTCGCTATAAGCCGTTATAGTGACAGTCGCGGTAAGTGGCGTCGCTATAAATATATAGCGACCGACACAGTTTATAGCGACCGATAGTTGGACGCTAATATTATACCGACCAATGATATGTGGCATGTTTTAGCGACCAATGGTTTGAGGATATCAAACTTTATAGCAACCAATGATCAGTCACTATGAATTGGCACAATTATATATAATATTAATTTCGTATTAACCAGATTTTAAATCAAATCAACATCCATAGCTTGGCACATTACTTCATCAACCACATACATAATTAATCCATTAATTGATGCCCCCACAACATTCATCGACCACATCATTAGATAAAGATACCTCAAGTTTCATTGAAGCCAATACTTATCAATACATCAAATTCTATTATCTGATCCATGACAATACACCATTACAAAAGGAAAATAACACATTCAACCTAAACGAACAAATTCTTGGAGTTGGCGAGCTTCTGTTCTTCTTCCACTGTGCTGACATCTTTGTCTATCCAATTGCCAATGCATGTGTTTGCCTTTAGCCATGATAACCTATCAATCAAGAGATATTTAAATACTGAAAATTCAGTTGCTGAAAGATAACAGCTGCTGAGTTGCACAAGCTAAATTCATGTACTGCAGATTCTCAATAGAAAACAACAGCAGAATAAAAAAAATTGTCAATCTTTGATCTGCAATGCAACTTGGTTATCTTAATCTTATTACAAGATATCTAGATGGCAGCCACATTCTGAATCCATGTTAAGAACAAAACTTCATGTTGTTCAGTTATACGCAAACACGGTAGTAGTTGATAATTAGACTATATATATGTTCACAGCTTGCCTAGCACAAGACCAGAAGATCAAAAGGGCACGTATGATTACATTATTGTTAGTGTATGCTTGCAGTTGCAGGCAAGACTATGCAAATAAAATTGAATGTTCTTGCACTTTAGTGAAGGATAATTAAATTACCCAAAATAGTCTGATTCATACTAACAAAATTATGCAAATCAGAACTTCTAGGATCAGTGGCAGAACTTTGAGTTGGAAATAATCCAAGTTTCTTTAAGCTACAGACACAACACATATAACAAATGACGACCTCCATATGCCATACAGTATTTCAACTCAGGAAACAAATTAGGTTCTGACTTACAATTTTAGGATTTCTCATCTCACTAATATATGGACACAAGAAGCTTTTCCCCCCACTTTTGCTACTCAATCATAAAGCTGTTAAGTTAATAGAAACATCTAGCAGTACCAATGTAATTAGAGAAAAATAATTAACAAATGAACTGCTCAACCCAGATAAGCAGGGACCATGAATTGAAGGGGAGATGCTCACCACTCATGCTGCACCGCATGCCATCACTGCAGAACCACCGTGCTGCCACAGCACAACAAGAAGCTGTCGTGTTACCACAACTCATCTGGGAGCTGCCAACCAAGTTGCCTACTACTGCAGATCTGTTAGAGAAGCTCAAATTGATGTTCTAATGTATATTTATACCTATATAATCTACCATATAGTCATATACTTAACTGAACTAAAACCCAATCGGTTTTAGAATACAGTTTTGTAATCTAATTATTGAGCAGATTTGTTTTCTAAGAATAATAAGAATAATGTGACTAGGAACAACCTCAAAAGCAACCAGTAAAGAAATATATGGCCTGAAGGTAAGACTAATTAACAATAACAATCTAATTCAGTATACTCGATCCACCAATAGCCTGAGTAGTTAAAAGAGAAAGAACAAGAAAGTTCAGTTTAGGCATAAAAATAGTTAAAAAGATGAGTTTAGGCAATAAACTAGCCTCGTTAGTTAAAGCAACCAATCTGATGCAGCTGCCTACCCTGCTACTGCCCTGCGGCTACACCACGGCTATCAATACAAAGCCATCGCGCTGCTGCACCACATCCGGAAGCCACCTGCCCTGCTACTGCTCATATGGGCTCTGCAATGCTAATTGCTATTGTTGAACATCTGCATATTTGTTGCAAACAATTTTTTTATACACCAGTTAAACTAATAGTGATAAGTAATAAGTAATTTACACACAAGCAGTTCATGGAATGTTTTCTCCAATCCCAACTATAATAATATTATGCAAATACATATGCAATAGCTAAAAGTATCAGATTTTCCATGAGGGGAAGACATCACCACACTTACTTCGACTCAGGTGCTACCTCACATATGACATCTCAACCTTCCTCTCTTTCACATATTCTTCTTCCGCGGTACCCTAACCCTTCATCCATTATTGTCGGCAATGGCTCCTTTATTCTTGTCACTGCCTCTGGCTCCACAGAGTTATCATCCAACCTACGTCTTAATAATATTCTTGTGTCGCCATAAATTATTAAGAATCTTATCTCTGTTCGCCAATTTACTATTGACAATAATTGCTCTTTTGAGTTTGACCCTGCTGGTTGTTCTGTGAAGGTTCTTCCATCTTGGAAAGAGATCGTCAGGTGCAATAGCTCCGGGCCGCTGTACCCCCTCCGCCTTCCACTAGCACACTCCTTTGTCGCTCAGGGCTCCTCTCCACTATGGCATTGGCGTCTTGGGCACCCCGGTCATGAGGCCTTGTCGAAGCTCGCGTCTAGTGTCTCCTCGCCTATCCAGGATAGTTTAGATTTATGTCATGCTTGTCAACTAGGGCGTCATGTTCGTTTGCCCTTCCATACGTCCACCTCTCGTGCATCTAGCAAATTTGATCTCGTTCATTGTGATTTATGGACATCTCGAGTTGTCAGTATTTCTGGTTACAAATACTACTTGGTCTTACTTGATGACTGCACTCATTATTTGTGGACTTTTCCTTTATGACTTAAATCTGACACTTTCAGCACACTTTCCCACTTCATCGCCCACGCCTCCACTCAGTTTGGCGCCCGCGTCAAAGCTGTCCAGTGCGACAACGGGACAGAGTTCGACAACTCAAGCACCCGCCAATTCTTCCTCTCCCAGGGCATTCACCTTCGCATGTCCTGCCCTTACACCTCATCCCAAAACGGTAAAGTTGAACCCATTATTCGCTCTATCAATAATGTTGTTCGCTCACTGCTCTTTCAGGCTTCCATGCTCCCCTCATATTGGGTAGAGGGCCTCTCCACAGCAACTACCCTCCTCAACATATTGCCAATCAAGACTCTAGCGTTCGCCACGCCTCATCTTGCCCTGTTCGGCAAGCCACCCACATATGATCATCTTCGAGTCTTCGGTTGCAAATGTTACCCCAACATATCCGCCACTGCTCGTCATAAACTTGCACCTTGGTCTGTCTTATGTGTCTTCCTAGGCTATTCCGCTCATCACAAAGGGTACCGCTGCCTTGACCTCTCATCCAATAGAGTCCTCATCTCTCGGCACGTCATCTTCGATGAAACGACCTTCCCTTTCGTTGAGCGCCATGGCCCTAGTACTCCAGCGGATTTCACGTTCCTTGACGATAACACTACTGATGTTGTGCCTGCTCCTATTGGACCGTCACACAAGTTTTTGACTGCAGGTACTTCACCCAGCGCCTCCGACGTCACCAGCGCCCCTGCCGGTCACTCTACGGCCGTGCCTGGGGTGCCCCCGGAGTCTCCCGTGGATGTTGATCCTCCGACGCCCGCGCTCTACGTTCCACCTGCGCTGCGGGCGTCGGCGGCCTCTTCCGCGCCACGCGCGGCCATGGAGCTGACCGGTCTGTTCCCACGCACCCTGTACGTCTCGCCCGCGCTACGTGCCGGCTCGACGTCATCGGCGTCGTCTGCGGGTTTCCCAGCACATCCTTAGGAACCCCGCGGGCCTCCACCGAGATTTCCACCTCTTCGACCGGATCGTGACTTCACGTACCACTACTCGCGTCGACTGGCCGCCCCTGCACCGATCGTGCCAACTGCCCCACTGCCCAAAGGTGCGGTTGGTGTTCCCCCGCCAGCCAACCAACACTCCATGGGCACCCGTTCGAAGAGGGGCTTCCGGATGCCCTCCGTCTACCATGTTGTGCCTCTCTCTCCGGTACCAAAGACCTTCCGCAGCGCTCTTGCTTACCCTAATTGGCAAGCGGCTATGGAAGAAGAACATAGTGCTCTCCTGCAGAACCACACCTGGACTCTTGTGCCCCGTACGCCACGGGCCAATGTTGTCACCGGGAAGTGGATCTTCAAGCACAAGCTTCAGTCTGATGGCTCCCTCGAGCGGTACAAGGAACGATGGGTTCTCCGTGGTTTTACACAACGACCTGGTGTGGACTTTGATGAGACGTTCAGTCCTGTGGTGAAGCCTGCAACTATCCGCACGGTGCTCTCCTTGGCGCTCTCTCGCCGCTGGCCTATTCACCAGCTAGACGTGAAGAACGCCTTTCTTCATGGCAATCTTGCAGAGACAGTATATTGCCAGCAGCCATCCGGGTTCAAAGATCTAGCTCATCCGGACTCGGTCTGCCTTCTGAAGAAATCACTATATGGCCTGAAGCAGGCTCCTCGCGCTTGGTACAGCCGGATAGCCACCTTCCTGCTATCCATTGGGTTTTTTGAAGCCAAGTCAGACACCTCACTCTTCGTCTACCAGCGCGGATCAGACACAACCTATCTGTTGCTCTATGTTTATGACATTGTCCTCACAGCTTCATCACCTGATCTTCTTCGGTGGCTCATCTCAGCACTTCAGCAAGAGTTCGCCATGAAGGATCTTGGCGAGCTTCACCACTTCCTCGGCATGCATGTTCAACGAAGTGGTGATGGACTTCTATTCTCAAAACGATAGTACATGCTGGACATACTGGATCACGTCGGGATGGCTGAGTGTAAGCCATGCTCTACTCCAGTTGACACCAATCCGAAGGTTGCTGCAACTGAGGGGCCCCCTGTGTCTGATGCTACAGACTTCTGCAGTCTTGCTGGAGCTCTTCAGTACTTGACCTTCATTCGCCCATATATTGCATATGCTGTTTAGCAGGTCTGTCTTCACATGCATGACCCTCGAGAGCCCCACCTTGCGGCCCTGAAGCGCATCCTTCGCTATGTTCGGGGCATGCTCCACCTCGGCCTCCTGTTGCGACCATCCACTTCGACTGATCTTGTTGTCTACACTGATGCTGACTGGGCTGGTTGTCCGGACACTCACAGGTCCACCTCAGGATATGCAGTGTTCCTTAGTGATAATCTTGTTTCCTAGTCCTCCAAGCGCCAGAATACAGTATCAAGATCAAGTGCTGAAGCCGAGTATCGCACAGTGGCTAATGGAGTTGCAGAGGCAACCTGGCTCTGTTAGCTTCTGTTGGAACTGCATGCCCCTCTTCGGCGTGCTACACTGGTGTACTGTGACAACATCAGCGCACCAAGCACATCGAGATCGATCTTCACTCCGTCTGGGAGCGAGTCGCCATTGGTGATTTACGGGTTCAGCATGTTCCTACTGCTTCACAATATGCTGACGTCTTCACCAAGGGACTGCCTACCTCAGTGTTCACGGAATTTAGGTCCAGTCTAAACGTGCAGAGTGGCTGACGATTCGATTGCGGGGGTGTGTTAGCATAGTCGCCCTATGGGCTGGTCTGGATCCTAATGGGCTGGCCTATGCCAGCCGCCCGAGCCTATTCGGCTGTGTGGCTTAGGGACCAAGATAGATAGATATGGTAGGCTAGATGGATACGGCAAGGACTCTTGCTCCTTGCCTGTATATATATGTAATTGTATCTTGCCTCATATCAATCAATCAATCCTTGACCTAATTGCTTTCATTTATGGCATGAAAAGCCACGAGGAGAAAATCAACAACAACTAGTTGATGATGTTTACGGTTTGCTCAGACCATTTCCCCTCTCTCCCACTGTTTTACATACACGATACAATTTGATTCAACAGAAAAGCAAGATCTTAGTTGGCGCAACTTTTTCTCAGATCAAGTTTCTTTTTTCCCCATGTTTGTACATACACATACACATCTATTAAATATCTCCATCTTGACCTGACTTTGGAGGTTAGCTAGTCACCAAACTACATATACGATCCTGTGCTCTCCCTCATGTACATAATAGGACTGCCGTAGATAGTGAAAGCAGAAGATTCAGATGCGAGGGAAGAGAACGGGTACCTTGGGAATTGCATCCGCGGCGGCGGGGATGGGGACGAAGACAACGTCTGCAGGGCGGGAACGGAGGCCACGACAGCGAGGACGATGGGGACGACAGCCGTGTGGGCGGGGACGGAGGCCGCGACGGCGGGTACGGGGGCCGCGGCCGCGGCAGCGAGGACGATGGGGAGGACAACCGCGGGGGCGGGACCGCGGCCGCAATGGCGGGTACGGGGACGGCGACAGCGGCGGCAGGAACTGGGACCTTGACGAGCTCGCAGCGCGGTTAGTGCGGAGAGCTCTCGAGGACCCGACGCGCAGCACGCGGAGTGCGGCGGCTGATGAGGTTGTGTGCGTGGTGGAGGATAGTTAGGGTTTTGGTTGTTACAATAGACTAGCGGGCCGCTCAAGTTTCTATGTGTGCGAGTGGGCTGGGCTGGCCACGCTAAAAAGGAAAATGGACTGTACCGACCGATAGTTGGACTTTAATAGGTGTCTTTACCGACCGATCGTTCGAGGGAGCAGCTAAATACACGTAGCGACCAATTTAGAGACCGACCGATTGTTGGACGTTAATATTACATTTTAGCGTCCGTTATCTGACGCTATAGATTGGTTGTGGTATAGTGGATACGGTTCTCTTAAGAGATCCATTTTTGAAAAGCAGTCTCTTCTTGAGACGGTCTTTAAAGACAACTGTCCCCAAAATCAGTTTCTAATGGAACTGCCTCTAAAAATTGATTTCCAGTAACGTCTGTATAGCTACCAAGGTTGGAAATTGCTATGTCAATCGCCTGTTAGGAAAAGCAGACGTCTACAAAAATCTATTCTTTTTTTGTGTACTAGTACGTGCGGCATGTAGCACAATGGTGATACTCTTGATCAGAATATAAATAAAATACTTTGTGTGTTTCTCCTGCTCACAAGAGGAAAAGGAAGAATTGTTATGGAGTGCACGTCAACTTTCATATATTTATATATAGCTAGAGTATTTGAGCATATACATTTTACTGTATTTAGGTTCTCTTGGCCAAAAATGGCTGACTGAGTATGAGCCTCATCGCGCGTTGTGTTCTTTGTCTCTTAGACTCCGGAGTTTAAACTTTGCAGCTTTTATTTTCTACTCCTTCCCTCTCAAATTATATAATACATTCCAAAAATCTTGGAGAGTCAAAGCATTCCAAGTTTAACCAACCTATAATAATATTTATAATGTCAGCTAAGTATCATTAGATTCTTTATTAATTATATTTTTATAATATACATATTTGATATTATAAATCTTTATATTTTTCTATAATTTTGGTCAAACTTTGAGATGTTTCGAATCTCCAACGTTCTTTTGAATGCCTTATAATTTAAGATGGATGGAGTATTTATGTATAAGCATGCAGTAGGGGGACCCGGCCCCTGCTTCGTCAAGTAAAAAGTAATATTTATTGTATGGTTATTAGAGCACCTGTGGACATGTGGTGTGCTCAGATGTTGCTTTTTGATGGGTAAAAGAATGAAAAAGTTTAATACATAAGACATGCATGCTCCTATAATTATACACCCGAAGGCCGGGGTTGAAGAAGTCACTTGCTTCCTGAAGCAACAGTGGCAACACCCGAAGAAAAAAAGTATTATACCAGCTACCTTTTTGTGTGGAAATTAATGGATAGCCTCATATGGTCAAACACAGGAGCCAGGACGTGGATGAGTATGCTATGGCAGTAAAGAGTACTTAAATCAATGACAGCTATTGCTGATGAGGTTCATTACTGCTGGGAATGTGATACATCAGGAGCTTGAGTCTCAGCTGGTCGTTTCATTGAAGTCGACGCTCGAGCCAGCAATGCCATGGGATCATTTTGTGTCATCACACGATCCAAAATGGTGAAATTCATGTTCACTTGGCGAGCCATGGCTGAGCTTGTGGCCTTGCTGGCTCTATCATGGCATTCGTCGACAATTCTTATATTTAATAACAAATTAATCACCTATCACTTGTGTGTTAGTAATGTTGTAGAGCACGTGCGAAGAAATCAAAGTTAGCACATCCCATTGTATCAAAAAACATCAGTGTCCCCGCTAATTTTTTATTCTCATCTAACTGAAGAGGAAGACGATCAAGTTAGTAAATGGTCCCTTGTGTTCTTCTGTATCATCTATATGATCATGTATACCGTGCAACCTTTGCACCGGCATCCATGCTGGTCTCGGAGGTGGAGATTGATTCCACAACAGTGGTGGCTTACTGGCTTTTAGTGGTTGGTCTGGGAAGGGCCTCGGTGGGTCATGGGCTCAGTGTAGCATGCTGAACCACCTCTGTTAATTTTTAGTAACTCAGACCTCTTGTCAGGGGCGGATGAGATCAACCTGCTACCTCTAGAAAGCTTTCTCACATATCCAGTCTGTCTCTCAATATATGATTTAAATTGGGTGCATGATTTAAATAGAAATATCAACCAAGTTATTAAGTAAAATGAGACAGTGGAAATAAGGGTTTTATTTTATCAAATGTCAAGTCCTATTTATAGTCAAGTCAGCTAAGGAAAATGCCCATAGTCTAGACAACATTATGCTCTCGACACAACAATCATATTCCAGGATTATTCGAGGGCCTTTAATTTTGCCTTTACACGGCCTCAATGGTAACACTCTATATATAGCTGCGCATTCCGAGGACAGCAAAAGCACATTTGCTTCCTGGTGCAAAGTGGAAACACACGCACCCGGTTTTAAGAACAAAACCAGATATACACTATATGTGAGCCCAGAAAGTCAAATCTCACATATAGCCACAGAACAAGGTAATATCAAAAAACAACACTTAAATACATAACATATAAGGTCAAAGATATAATCTTAAGAGAGCAAACAGCGGAGAGACACTCCGATCTTCAGGCGAAGACTCCAACTCCACAGGGACCAACTGACTGGTTGATCACAAACCTAACTGTTCGAGACTCTTGCAAACTGATACCCATCCGAGATTTTTATCCAAAGTATTGAAAAGTAAAGCAAGCGTAAGTACATCTCGTACTCAACAAATGTATATGGGGTTCATGAGGCTAAAAAAGTTGACACTGGTTTACTGCGATAAGCATTTTTAATTGATTCAAAACTTTACAATTGATGTGTCATAAGTTATGCTTAACCCCCCAAATTAAACCACATGATCATATAGCAGTTGAATGAATAACACAAATAGCATGATAAAGTGATTCACAAGTAATAACCAACATGTAAACATTGTTTCTGTGAGTTTTCCGTTATTAGTCTATGAGTTTTCCGGGCCGCTCGTGTCCGTGAGCACGGCTCATATATCAGTTTTAAACACTCTGCAGAGGTTGTACACTTTACCCACAAGTCGTGATTTGCCCTTTCGCCCGAGGTAGCGAACCTCTTACCCACTTCCAAGGAAGGTCGGCAGGGTTCACTATGAAGTCTTTCAAAGGGGCTCGCTGACAAACAACAGACACTACGGATCCACGGGCAAGGGGTATACGGGAGCCCTTCGATGGTACACACACGCAGCGGTCGCCACTCCAGCCGTAACCCGCAACCGCTCGGCAATGGCAACTTTCGTGAACTGCCACATGCGAGAGAGTTACCCTCATACTGAACTAAAGCCAGAGCCATGTAGCCCTCATGGTTGTACTGTATGTCCCAACTTTTGCTGACAGATAGGGTCCTAAATCCATGTTACTAAAAAGTCAAGTTTTACTTTATCATTTCATATAGTCATTAATCAAGATTAAAGATCATGCTTTGTTAAAGAAGAGCACTAGCAATAACTACCCATATGCAAGTAACCCATAGGATTCCAAGGTTCAAGGTAACAACTCTAGGTAAACCCTATGGTAACAAAATTAGACACATGCGTATGACTTGATTTAAAAGCATCATGAATAGGACATCAAGGAAGATCCCATATAATACTTGCCTTAAAACAGATCCTTTCTTCAAAGATCAACGTCTTCAAAGATTAACTTCTTCAAAAGATCTTCTGAAACACCAACTTCTTGATCTCCAACGTAACACTTACCGATTGGACAAGTTCATACACACCACTCAAGCATTCTGATCATACAAAGCATACAAACATGGCTAAATTAGAGCAATACACCAATCGATAAAAAGGATTTTAAAAGAAAACTAAGCATTGCTACGATCACACAAGCGCAAAGAACACGCTAATCGGAGCTACAAAGATCAAGATACAACTAACGGAAGATTTGCTTTTATAAAAAGAACTATAGGCTTTTACCCAATTTTAATAACTATATAAAAGAATGGATAAGGTATTTCAAAGAAACACCCAAGTTAGATTAAGTCAAAGTTATATTTGGATCTCGAAATAAAAGTAGAACTAATCATATTTTATACATAAAACAAGTTGCATAGTTATTAATCAAGTTTAGGAGTTAACCATAACATTACAGAGTTATTAACATGATATTAACGATCACTAATAAAAAGTTTATGTCGATACGAAGCCAACGCAACTTGAACGAAACGAATCGGATCTAAAACGGAGAAGATATGAAATTAACATGATTTAAAGATTAATCATGGAATTGAAAAGCATTAAATAAATATTTATTTTCAAAGTTTGCAAAACAGATTGATTATGGTTTTAACATGTAGATAAAAACTCTACGAATCTAACGCAACTCCAATGGATGAAAACGGAGTTAAAACGAATATTTTATAAACAGTTGAAAACTGATGGTAGAACCGAAATTTATTTTTGAAACAAAACAATTACCGCGTGGAAACACGCTTTCCAAGGCAAAAAGCGCAAGGCCAGAAGACGCTTTAGGTTTGCCCGGTTGCGGTTGGAGCAGGGTCGGCTTGGTTGCGGCGGCTGCTCTCGGTGTGGGGAAAGGAGGGGGCTAAGGGGCTGTATTTATAGGGGGAGGGGTGCTGGCGCTAGGGTTCCTGGCGGCTGGGCCGCGCAGGGGGGAATGAGAGCGGCCTGCTGCGGCTCTGGTGGGCCGCGCGTGCTGGGAGCAGGGGAGGGGAGCTGCTGGCGGGCCGGCTCGCGCTGGGGGAAGAACTGGGCCGCGGGGGGGGGAGGGAGAGAGCTGGGCCGCGGGGGCGGCCTGCTGGGAGGCTGGGCCGGCCTGGTGGCCTCGGGGCCCAACGCGGGGGAAGGAGGGGAGGGGAGAAAAAGGGGGGGACTGGGCCGGCAGGGTGGGAGGGGAGCTAGTGGGCCGGCCGGGGAGGAAGAGAGAGAGGGGGAGGGTTTTGGGCCTTCGGGCCAAAAGGGAGAGGGGAAGGGTTTCCCTTTTTTTTGTTTTTCTTTTCTTTTCTTTTATTTGAAAGCTATTTCCAAATCCTTTTCAAAGACATTTCCAAAACCTTTTTATTTTCTTAATCCAAATCTCTTTTCAAAACATTTTCAAAACCAAATTTAAAATATGTTTTATTTTAAAAGCTCTTTTCAAAACAAGTTTCCATTTAAATTTTGAAAGAGTTTTTAAATCCTTTTAACTTTCTTTTGCTTGGAAAATTTTTCAAGGTATTTTCATAAACCTTTTTGAAACCCACTTTTTAAATTCTTCTTGAGTTTTAACAACACCATACAAACATTAAGTCAAATGCAGAGGCATGAGTGCACAAACATGTTGCTAATTAAAGGGCAAATTTTAATTTAACGAAAACTTTTTATTTTTCTATGTTTTTATGAGCACCAAATCACAATTAAACCATTTTATTACTATTTTTCCAGAAAGCAAAATTTAGGGTGTTACAATGGAATGAACTAGTCTGAAACCAGAGAGGGCTATGAGTATGATGCGTTGACATAGGAATTCAAAGGTCCCCATTGAAGAGATGTCTAATACTAGGGATGGGAGTGGGATGCATCAGCAGTTAAAGATCGAGTTCCAGAGGCATGCCCAGTGCTAGAACTGGCCAACGTGCACATCTTGGCATTGCTGGAATTTTGAGGCTGGGAATCTGGTTCAGTTATCCAGTAAAGAAACACAGAAGGCCTGGGGTTTCCCCTGGGCCGCCAGAGAAAGAGACTTATTCATGTATCACTGTGCATCTTCCATTTCCCCTTCGCCTAGCAACAGTAGTAGACAGTAGCATGATCTATTGATATGTTCTGTATCTTGTTTGTAGTTCCCCCTGCAATTACTCAGCACACAGTGTTCTCTTGTTTATTTGCAAAAGAGAAAAGAACGAAATAGTTTCAGTGGCTCAGGATTGAGGTAAATAATTAATATGAGTATATTGCGCATCCAGGCTAGTACTAGCTACAAATTACCCCAACGACTTGTAAAATTCTTAATCTGGTTGAACAATCTAGCAAACAAGTGTTTGTTCGGTCGTCAAGCTGCCAAGGACCATGGTATTCGGAGCGTATTCATCTGTTTCTCTGACATAAACAGATTACATATTCTTGTGACATGATCCTTTTCTTTGTTTGTGACCTTGAACTACAAATATTTAATTTGATTACATATTGCAGTATCTATGAACATTTGTCTAATTGAACTTATCTTTATATATTTTTTTCTTCACAGAGGCAAAAAATACATAATACCCCTAAATAATCTTATCTTCACACATTTTTTCTTTTTCTTTTAGATAATGAAAATAAATATCCGACTTCATCGTCCAACAAGAGGACTGCATGTTTTAAATATCAACCAAGCAAGTAGTTATTCAGGAGAGTCAATGCCATCTTTTATAGCCTAGGTAATAAGGCAGCAGGTAATTAAGGCAAACACCATAGTCTTAGACTACATATCATACTTTCGACTCAACAATCATATTCCAGGAATATTCGAGGGCCTTAATTTGGTCTGCACATGGCCTCAAGGGTAACATTTATATATATCTGTGCCATTTTGAGGACAGCAAGAGCACAGTTGCTTCCTGGTGCAAAGCGGAAACACACATGAAAAACTATAATTCACATATGCACTACTACAGAAACGACAATCATTGCCGGTTTTGTTTGGGCCGGCAGTGATGCCTCTTCACTGCCGGTTCATCCTCTGACAGACCCCCAATTATTGGGGGCAGGGGCTGAACCGGCAGTGAAACACCACATCACTGTCGGTTCGTGGCTTGAACCGGCAGTGATGCCTCTCGGCTCTATCACTGCCGGTTTAAGCCACCAACCGGCAGTGATGTGGTGTTTAACTGCCGGTTCCAACCGGCAGTGATGTTGGGTACAATATAAAGCACGCGATCTCCTCTCTCACTCCTTTGCCCAACAGTACAGAACAGTGCTCGGAGCTCCCTCTCTCCATTGTTACGGCTGGTGGATTTCTTGATCTCCATTTTTGGCTCCTCTTCACTCTTGGATCCTCATATCTTCTTGCTCTTGGTAGTAACAAGCATAATTCTTTAGAATTGTTGGTTTACATTATTTTTGTGTGTAAATCTATAGTTTAGAGCTATGCTAGTTTTTATGATCAAGAAGAGAGATGTTGCAATTTGTGTCAATTTTTTGTACCTTTTAGATCCAAAAGTATTTAGAAAAATTGTAGCACTTTGTTTTTATTGGCAAATTATTGTATAATCATTGAGTAGCTAGGTTCGAAAGATTCGTCCCGAAAATTATGGATAAAAATTGTAATTAGTTATATTTATTACTTACATTTAATACTTCATGCATGTATTAAAGATTTGATGGGATTTGGAATAGATTCGGTATTTATTACTTACATTTAATACTCCATGCATGCATGCATTTAATACTTACATTTAATACTCCATGCCTGCATTTAATACTCACATTTAATACTCCATGCATCCACCTATTTTGTTGTCTCACTTTTTATAGCGCGACCAAATTCAAATTATAAAGAAAAAAAATATTGTTCAAAAATGCTTCTATTAATATGTTCTTATGTTTTCTCTGCTCTGTCCATTTTATCAGTACAGACATGGCTCAAGGGTGGATGTACGATCTGTCACATACAGACTCACGATACTTGACGGGCATCGATGATTTCATCAAGCGAGCTAGAGCCAATGCTAGGGACTCACATCTTGTATTCTGTCCATGCAAAGACTACAAGAATACGAGAAAATAGGGCGACGTGGAACATATACGTTTGCACTTGATCACAAGGGTGTTCATGAGAAACTACACGATTTGGACTTTGCATGGGGAGGTTGGTCAAAATGCTAATGATGATGTGCCCATACCTAGTGTATCCCTGAATGCATTATTGCCTGTTCATGAGTACACAGAACATGTGCCTACCAATGATGATGTGTTTATGAATACATTAGCTGACGACACTGAGGAAAATGATGACATTTCACAGCTTCTACATGATGTGCATGGAGGATTCCTTAGTGCTTCACAGTTGAAAAAACTGGACATGATGAGAAAGGATGCAAAAACACCATTGTTTTCATGCTGCCCAATAAGCAAACTGGAAGCCAACATCATGCTATTGGAGTTCAAATCAACGAATGGGTTGAGTGATAAAGGCTTCGATAACTTGTTAGTTATACTACATAAACTGTTCCCGGAGGCCGAGTTAGCAGAAAAGACTTACCTTGCGAAGCAAATGATTTGCCCAATTGGCCTCGAGGTTGAGAAAATTCACGCGTGTTTCAACGACTGCATATTGTATCGTGGAGAGAAATACAAAGACTTGGATGCATGTCCCAAGTGTAAAACTCCCCGATACAATCAAGGGCCATCAAATGATGGAAGGAAGACCAGAGGAAGGCGAGTAAAGTCTATATGGTATTTTCCTATAGCTCCACGAGTGCATAGGTTGTTTGCAAATGAGAAGTCAGGCAAGCTGTTGCGTTGGCACGGCGAAGAGCGAAAGAAAGATTCAATGATGAGACAACCCGCCGATTGGTCGGACTGGAGGACTATCAACACTAGGTTCTATAAGAACATCAGTGGAGAGGTAAGGCATCTGTCGTTTGCTTTGAGCACGGATGGGATGAACCCGTTTGACCAGGTGAGGACCAATCATAGCACTTGGCCAGTGACGCTATGTATATACAACCTTCCACCCTGGATTTTTATGAAACGGGCATACGTCCAGATGCCATTACTAATCCAAGGACCAATACAACCTGGTAATGATATTGATGTGCTTCTACAACCAGTGATCAATGAACTACTACAGATGTGGGAGACGGGTGTGAAGGATGCCTGGGATGAGTACAAAAAAGAACATGTCACGGTAAAGGTTGTACTTATCGCTACAATCACCGACCTACCAGGGCGAGGTTCCTTGTCTGAAGAGAAGACAAAAGGATACACTGGGTGTGTCGAGTGCTTGGACGAGACTGATGCTACACATCTGGGCCTCAGAAAGGAGTTGCACCCAATAACTCTTGAGAATGACCACTTGAAACTTTCGGTGGCATCATGGACACTGAAAAGGAGGAAAAAAATGCTTATTTCTTTCTTCAACTATCTCAAAGTATCGAGTGGCTACTGTGGGAACCCGAAGAGGCTAGTTAACATGAGAGAACTTAAGTTTAACTATGGTTCTATGAAGGCCCATGACTCTCATGTCATAATGACTCAGCTGCTCAAAGTTGCCCTGCGAGGTATCCTCCCTGACAAGGTCCGCGCTCTAATCATAAAGTTGTGTTCGTTCTTCAACGCGATCTCTGAAAAGGTCATTGAAGTGGACAGGCTAGACCGCCTGAAGCAGGAGATAGCCGAGATTATATGCAGGATTGAGATGCATTTCCCACCGACTTACTTCGATATTTCAGTGCATCTACTTGTTCATCTTGTGGATCAAATAAAAGCCCTTGGCCCAATGTACCTACACCAGATGTTTCCCTTCGAGAGGCTCATGAAAGTTTTTAGGGGTATGTTAGGAATAAATTCAGACCAAAAGGGAGCATGGTAGAAGGATGGTCAATAGAGGAGTCTATTGAGTTCTCCACATATTATCTGGACATCAAGCGGGTCGGAGTTCCAATATCTCATCATGATGGAAGACTAGGGGGCAAAGGAACAATAGGTGAGAAAGTTGTACCAAGGATGTACGCTAATGATGTACCAAAGATATCAAATAAATGGTTTTACATTTTACACAAAAAAACAGGACGGAAAGAGCACCAACCAAATTAGTGGTGTTCGTTTCGACGCCCAAGATGAGTACGGCATGGTGGTGGCAACATACTATGGTTTCATAGTTGAGATATGGGAGCTAGACTTTGGACATCAGTTGAAAGTTGCTCTTTTCCATTGTCTGTGGGTCCGGCTGAATGAAATCAACACCGACAAAGATAGGTTCACTACCGTTGATCTATCCAAGACCGCATACAGAGATGACCCCTTCGTCCTTGCAAAGGATGTTTTGCAAATCTTCTATGCAAGGGATAACAATACAAATGGAAGACTACATGTAGTATTGCAAGGCAAAAGGAAGATTGTCGGTGTCGACAGAGTGACCGACGAAGAAGACTACAAAGGTTATGAAGAAATGGCTCCTTTTGGGGCGGACGTTACCCTACATGTCCTTGAAGAGGGTGACGAATCTGCTTACCTCCGGAGTGATCACGATGAGGCCATCATTGTGCCTGCACCGTGAATTAGACTATCATAAACTATGTAATCCTTAATGAAATGTTGTTTTAGTAATTTGCATCGAATTTGAGATCATATGAAGTTGTAGATTGATGAGTTGTACCACGTTGTTGATTGATGTATGCCATGTCAAAAGGAATTCAAAAACTATAAAGAATTAGACCTTGAGTGTATAAGCATTAATGTAGAGCTCCTCAAAACTAGCAAAAGCTATGTTTGAAGATTTTCAACTTCTATTCAATTTTTTGGAGTAATTACAAAGGGGGTAATTGAATTTTAAACATTTATTCAAATTCAAAAGGGAATTCAAAAACTATAAAGAATTAGACCTTGAGTGTATAAGCAATAATGTAGAGCTCCTCAAAACTAGCAAAAGCTATGTTGGAAGATTTTCAACTTCTATTCAAATTTTTGGAGTAATTACAAAGGGGGTAATTGAATTTTAAACCCTTATTCAAATTCAAAAGGGAATTCAAAAACTATAAATAATTGGAATATGCTCCTTTAGCAAAAGTTGTAGAGAATTAAAAATTATGCAACTTCTATGTTTGGAGTTTTTCAAGTTCTAGTCAAAAATCAGGAGTAATTTGAATTCTAAAGCAAAAGGCAGAATTTTAAAAAATTACAAATCAGTGCTGGTTAGTAAGGAACCAGCAGTGATGTCCCCTATCACTGCCGGTTCTATCTACCAACCGGCAATGATGTCCTCTAATCACTGCCGGTTTAAAATAACCGGCACTGATGCCTCCACATCACTGTCGGTTCTTGTTACAAACCGGCAGTGATAGGGGACATCATTGCCGGTTTGTAACAAGAACCGACAGTGATGTGGCCGAGTATATAAGGAAAGGGCGCGGTATGAAATTTTCAGACTCACGCCCATTCCACACTTAGCCGCTCGACGAGCCCAAACTCTCGTCAGTGCACGCCGCCGTCGTTGCTCCACACCGACGCCGCTCAGCAGGACGCGCCGCCGCCGCCGCAGGAGCTCCACGCCGCCGCAGCAGGTGCTCCTCCATGACGCCACCCAGGAGGTCGACGACGCCAAGGAGCTCGACGACGCCGCCCAGCCCTTGCTCGATGCCGTCGCCCCAGCCCCTTCCCGACGCCGACACAGCCACGCCGCCACAGCAGGTCCTCCCCAACGCTGGTCGCCCATGACTTCGCTCGCTGCTCGCCCAGTGCTTCACCGGACTGCTGCTACTCGAGGCGATTGGAGCTTGGGGCCATCCGAAAGCTTACTCTTGGTGAGCTACTAACCTGCCCACAAGGTGTTCGATGGAATGCCCATAAGGAAATCAGTGAGAGAGAGAGAGAGAAAGAGATAGAGATGGATTACATATTGTGGCTAGCATGATTCAAATTACAAAGAGAAAGAGAGAGATAGAGAGATAGAGGCTAGCATGATTCATATTGTGGCTACCATGATTCAAATAGAGATAGAAAGATAGAGACATTATATGACATGATAGATATAGAGATTAGAGAGATATGGCATGACTTATATATATAGGTAGAGATATTGATGCTTGTAGATATAGAGAGAGATAGAGAGAGAGATATATCGAGAGATATATGTCATCCTTATATACATGGCTTATTTCATGATAGATAGAGAGATGCATGACTTATAGATAGATTCACTTATGTATAACATGACTTGTCTATATACTTATCTATATTTTGTGGAGACACATTTTGTGGCGATGCATGACTTGTCTATATACTTATCTATATAATCGAAATTCATATCCAGAAATATGACAATTAAGCGTCGATTCACCACCCGTCGCCCTGCGACCGAAGCCGATGACCAAGGAACTAGTGATGACAACCAGCAAGGGGATCAAAGACCTTGGAGCCCTAGCCATATGCTAAACCTAGAAGAGGGCCAAGGAGACGATGTAATAAATTAGGTCATACCTAAAAACACGGTAGATATAGCTAGAAAAGTTTGATGGGGACTTATTCATAAATTTTGAAGCAGGTTCCGCCGGAAGGTCGAAGTACTGGTGAGAGTTTCAGAAGGACTAAGCGTGGTGCAAAAAAGCTCCCTCAGACAACTAGACACTGGCACATCTCTCAGTTCGATCAACTAGGGGAGCCGGTGGAGCCACTTAAAGCATTGGGCCCATACAAGAGTACCATCGGGGGACTTGTAAGGGACTTCATCCCGATCAAATACAGGAAGTGGAATGGCAGTGAGCAAGACCCGTGGAGGGTTCCAGAAGTGGAGAAGGAACTAGTTTTGGAACAAGCTCAGAGGGTATTTCACTTTCTCTAATGATTGTGATGAAGCGACAGTCAAGAAGAGGGCCAAGGAAATCATGGGTCACTCCTTCAAGAATTTCAAGGGAAAGTTGCACAAGCTCATCAAGGAGGAAAAAGAACCGAATTTTGCGGGAGGTGAATTCAGCAAGCAGAGGGACTTCTGGGAGGAGTTCAAGGCTTACAAGCTATCCGATGAGGCCAAGGCATCAAGCGAAAGAAACAAAGCAAACTCGCTTAGGTCAAATAATCCTCACCGCCTAGGATCATGTGGATACGTAAGGAAGATTCCGGATTGGGATGCCCAAGTCGAAGCACTAGAGTGGAGCGGCGTTACGCCTCAGACAAGCGATTGGCAGCCCAGATCAGTGAACTACCTACTCGCAAGGGGGGCACGATACAATTCTGACGGGAGCCTTTCCGCTAGAACTAAACCCGTCACCGATCTCCTCCAGAAGATTTCCACGATAACTGAGGAAGTGCATAGAGGGGCCCGCAGGTCGGATAGAGAAAATGACGTGCTCACGCAAGCACTTGGAACCAAGGAGCACCCCGGTCGCACTAGAGGAGCCGGGATAATTCCTTGGGAGAAAGCATTTGAAGGTGAATCTGCTTCCTATAGGAGTCGGGTCAGGGCTAGGACGCAAAGAGAAGAGGAGTTCCAAAGGATGCGAGAGGAGCTAGAACAGAGCATGGAAGCACGAATAGCTGCTCAAGTGGCGAGCGCTATGCAATCCATGTGTTCGAGTCAAGGGCCGCATGCAATCCCTGCTTTGAATAGCCAGTGCCCGGCAAGGGCCGCAGTAGTTGTGGCTCAACCCCTATGCCTGACGACGAAGAGGTCAATGCTCCTCATCTGGTGGACGACATCACAGAACCTGTGAATGTCAGGTTGTACATCCGTCAGCAGTGGACCAAAGACAAGGTGGCTGTCGGGCAAGTATTTCCTAGAGGAGAGAACGTCATTCATGGCAAGCCAGTGCCACTCGGGTATGCCAGGGTCAGCATTGATAAGATCTTGGACAAGAAGTACAATAAGATACATATGGATTTCCCAGTGGAGGAAGAAAGGCCGCGTCAAGTTCACAACTTGGGCACTCATGTCGCCTGGCGCAAATGGATCATCAAGCTAGACAAGCATCAATCCTCGGAAGATGAGGATGACAGTGAATCATCTCGGTCCCCTCCGCGAAGAGGTTTCTCTCCTCGTCAAGATCCACCGACACCTCCTCCACCACCAAAGGAGAAGACTCCTTCTCCACCGCCAAAGGAGAAGACTCCTCCTCCACCACCAGCTTTAAAGTCCTCAGGACTGGGATCTCGATGGCTTAGGTCTAGATGAGGTTCGACTTCGCAACAGAGGAGGTCATCAGCTTAGGTTGGTAAAGATCCCAAGATGACTAGTAAAAGGCAGAAGCTAGCGCCGACTGAGAACAAAATTCTACGAGCTCAGATTGCAGAAAAGGCCGCCAAACTTGCCTTGTATGCACGATTGGCTTATATACCTGAGAAACAGAGCGAATTTGAAACGCAAAGCAAAAATCCGGATAATCAAGAAAGATCTAGAGAAATACACACCTTATAGCAGCTAGAGATACAAACCTTGGCCGCGGACCTGAACATAAGCATTAAGGATGCCGAGAATCTCTATTTTGGAAAAACCGAATTTGAAAACGCCAAAGTTGTATACAAGTTTGAACTAGGCAAGCCTATGGTCGCCAGCGAAGAAGAGTATAGAAAATTGCCAACAAACATGCGACAGTTGCATGATTATTACATCATAGACAGTAATAGTAGCGAAGACAAGATAGCAACCTTTGAAGTATGCGTCCCTTCCTGTTTACATTTTAATCATCCTGAAGAAGTTGTGCATACTATTCATTATGAAGACCTCTTTCAACTCTTTCAACGACGCTCGCTGGATGTGCAGATTATGATGTTATGGACTCTGTAAGTACCATACCCTAACAACGTTATAGTAAACTACGTGATCTGCATTTGAATATATCCATGTATGTTTATTTTGCAGGTCTATAGCAAAATTTTGCCTCAAAAAACGAAATAGCATTTTTGACTTCTTGGACCCCATCTTGGTAAATGAGACAACATGCAAAGCCGGTCTCCAAGATTCGTATGTCTCAGCAAGTTTGAAGATAGAGTTTGAAAGAATGTTCTCAGTCGGCAAAATAAACGCACTGCTAACCTACAATTGCGAGTATGTGTTCTCGACCCTTACTTAAGTGTTTTTTTTCTTGATATATCATTCAATAACATGAGTTTTGTGATTGCAACAACCATTACGTCCTCGTACATATAAGTCATAAAAATTCAACTATCGAGGTGTGGGACTCAAAAAAGAAGCCACTTGAACTTATCGAACCCCTAGTCAAAGTGCTAAATATGTAAGTGAACCCAATATCATCACACTTTTCAATCACATATAATATTGTAATTAATGTCCTCAGCCTTCACACTTCATTTACATTGTCACATAGAATAAAGGTGTTACCTGATTGGAGAAATGTGAAGCCTAAGCTGCAAAAGAAATGGAGAGCCCCATTCAAAGTGGAGTATATAAAGAAGGTCAAGCACCTAGATCAACTAATGGGGAACAATGAGTGCGGGTTCTATGTGATGTGGGCAATGCTTACCTACTTTGGCGCAAACCTGGAATAGGAGATGACATGGTGCGTACGCGTCGCATTTTAATTCTATTGTTTTGTCTTACGTATGTGCATCTCAATATCATCTTGTATCAATTTACAGCGCAAAGATCAGGGCCACAACAGGTTGGTAGATTTTGAGATAAGAGGATTTCAAGAGGAGATAGCAACTCTTATTCTGTACGAGATAGTGTATAGAAAAGGATATTTGTCCATTGTGCGGAGTAAGGACTTCAAGAAGATCTACGGAAAAGACCGCCTCGAAAGGCTATTGTAATGCGACATTTAATTCGATACTTTAAGTTTTGTTTGGATGTTTTGTAATAATTATTATAAATGTGTGATGAGTTTGTATTGTCGCTAGTCCACAACCACCTTCAATTCACATCGATATCAAATGGATCGATAGCAAACACCTCCACGATCTCCCTCCCCACCACCTCTACCCTAAACCCCAAATGAAAATTAAACAATTAATAAAATGTAATTTTAAAAAATAATATAACTGTCGTGTTACCAACCGGCAGTGATGGCTTGGCCTCATCACTGCCGAATTGCCAGTGGCGATTAAAACCGCCACTGAAGGGGAGTTTTGAACCGACACTGTTTGCTGTTTTTGTAGTAGTGATGGCGATGAGTATGATGCGCTGACACTAAGAATTTAACGGTGACCATTAAAGAGATGTCTAATAATAGGGATGGGAATGGGATGCATCAGCAGCTAAAGATTGAGCTGCGATTTCGATGTTGGCTTTTTTTGCAATTTCGATGCTGGCAGTTTGTACAGAGAATACCTGGGGTTATGGCTTCCGCCAGAGCTGCTGGCAGAGTTATGTTTTCATGTAGCACTATGCATCTTCCATTTATTGGAGTCAAGTGATGGCAACGTGTATTACTGGAGTCAAGTGTTGGCAACGTGTATTACGTACTGGACCCAGACCACGAAGAGAGGCAATGCTTCTTTCGCTCACATCAAGCAATGGTTACTCGACAGAGGTCGATGGAAACAATAAGCTTGAGTAATCTCCTAGTATAGAAATCTCAAAAGAATTGTATACCAAAACCTTTATAAAAGAACAAAATAAAACTCTCAGCACAAACTTTTATTGGTGATATTTAAATTTATAAATAAATTCTGTAATTTTTTTATCGGGCTAAAAATAAGCAGTGTTACAAGCCCTTCATGTATTCCGGGTACCAAGCTAGTAGCTTGGTAAATAAATGAGATCCCAAATTCATTCTCAGATTACTTCTTACATACGCCTATATATATAGCTGGCTGCACACACTCTTTGAAAGGGGTGTGTATGTGCTCCCAGCTGGTTCAACAGACAGAATAGTATCCCAAATGACGAAGAAGTTGATGAGCACAAGAACATAGAATGTCAATGGGAAATTCAGCGGCACATTCCAGCCACGAAAGGATTTATTTTAGTGGGGATGTGAAACATCAGGAGTTTTAGATTCAGAAGGGACATGCCTGAAGATTATGATGAGCTACCAAGGCTAGTATGGTAGCTTGTTTGTGTAAGGTGCTTTGTACTGTGCGGCACACTTCTGTGTTAATTTGATGTCCAAGATTACAAGTTTGGTTTCCTCCATTCAACCGCCGCACAAAGGATCGAAGAGTCATGCATGACTTGATCGAGCAGCAGCAGCATCACAATAATATGCAATCAGCATATATGGACCAGACTTATTAACTCAGTCTCCATCCTCCGTGTTATAGACAAATACAAAATGTTTTAAAGCCCTATATATGCGCCTCATAAGGAACATGCATGGTGTTAGATTTAATATGTGCCCCGCCCATATTTTTTAGTTAATAATTAGATTTTTTTTTAATAAGGGAATATATTAATATCCCAACTTCTGCATCGACCAATGCATATGGCTGTTCATTATTACAAATTCGTCATATTTTGGAAGATTGAGAAAAACTCCTCTCCAACAACTTTCACTTCATCACTGACCGCCCAAACTTAAACTTTTAGAACCTTGAAAAACATCCTCCCTTCAATTGCGCCGATTGCACCTATTTCGTTCCCCGCGCGGTCTCCCTCTCGTTGGCGCGATACTTTTCTTTTGCCGTGACTCTCCTTCACGCCGGCGCACGCCATCTCGGCCGCAGATCAGGGACATGTGTACTCTGCTTGATGGTTGTCGGCCGGTGTACGTGTGGTGATTCGCCGTAGGGCTTGTTGCCGGCGTATGGTGATTGGCCAATTA
Organism: Microstegium vimineum; assembly: GCA_022036555.1. Lineage (NCBI taxonomy): Eukaryota > Viridiplantae > Streptophyta > Magnoliopsida > Poales > Poaceae > Microstegium > Microstegium vimineum. The sequence continues at coordinate 49,812,337 of CM039120.1, forward strand.
ATTGTAGTAGGGCTTCCTTGCGCAGCCGTGCTTAGCATGGCCGCCAGCGCCGCGCCGGCGGGATTGGCAAAGGCAGCCGATCGATACCGCCGGGGTTGGCCTGCATCTCTGCCGCCGGGATTTGCTTGTACTACAGATAATGTACGTACGTACGTGACCAGCTTCTACATCTCTCTGCATCTTGGATTTGAATGTACATATCACGTACGTACGTGGCCGGCTGCTGTTGCTGCCATGCCTTGGAGAGGTGCTGCCGGCCGGATTTCTGGGGGTCGGCTGGATCGTGTAGGTAGGCTGCGGCGAGCTTGGTATTGGTAGATGATGCGACGCAAGGAACACTGCAAAAAAAAATGACAGCGAACAAAAACCGTATGGTATGCATGCGCGCGAACGGATTTTCTATGTTTCTCTCTTCTCGGGATAATTATTGGAAACACGTACTTAGATATTGCCTCATTTTTTTTGTTGAGTATTTGATTTTTACTTTTGTTGAGTCAACTTTAAATTCGTAAATCACATGTGCACCTACTAATAAGTTAAAGAGTAAGAGTGTGACACGTGTGTTGCCTGCTGCCAATAAGGAACCATATATGGCGAGCATGTGCATGACTGGTTTTGCCAAATGGGATGGTCATGGAAAGCAGTGTATGGATCCACGCACACACGGTGTGACGGAATCCCTTAATCCATACAAGATCAAGTACGACAGTCACCGCTAAACGCGTCGACAAGCACACATAATCACCTATATGAACTAGAAAGTCTGCCGAGTGTCCCGAAAGGCCTCGGTAAATCATGATACAACCTAGATCGCGAGATTAAGTAATACATATCAAATACACAGAGTTTTGCAGTGGAAATATCTTTTCAAAAGAGTTTATAAATAAATTTGCTTTTGAAATGATTAAATAACATAAGTTAAAATACACTGCTAGCTTTTAAAATGACATCCTCCAACAAAAGCATAAAGGTGAGGAGTTACTTTACTATAAAGTCACCGTGCCCATCGGTAGTTAGTGACCTCAACCTTTGCAGGAAAGCTTTCCACCTGCAACAGGGGTTAACAAACCCTGAGTACGGGAGTACTCAACAAGACTTACCCGACAAAAAAAAAGGTGGTGAATATATAAGGTATGCAGGATTTTAGGATTCAAGGTATGGTTTGCCAAAATCAAAGTTTTGCATAAATGAGCTTTTTATAAAACATTTGCAATTGATTCATTTCCGGTAACAGTTACCCAAGTACCGATCGTATAGTTCCGATCGATAACGTGGTAACAACCATATCCATCAAAAACAAATCCAAGTATCCAGTTCAAGTTTCATTAACTACGTTGAGGACAAAAGAGTTGAGTCTCCATAACCGAAGAGCACGACGATTCGAATCGATTAAGCCCAGCTGGGGATTCCATATCACACGACATATATATGTAGCACTAAAGCTTGCATATGACAACCTTTCCCCGGATCCTCCACCCAAGATCAGGACCCCGTCACCCGAGAGCACAGTACACCTCCCATCCAGCCCTAGGCCATCCCTAGGCCAGGAGGGTACACACTACTCTCGTCATCTCTCCACTCCCAGTGCGGGTTAACCGTTCTCAGCATGGAATAACCGAAGTCTAGCTTCCCAAAGTATGTGACAGTACTGCAAAGTCTCGTCCCAATAGCATCCACAACGGACGGTTCCTAATCGACATAGGCGGAAAGAACCCGCTCACCAGACGGCCCATCTGATGGCTCACCAACACTGTGTACGCCGGTCTCGAATTATTATTCCCAACATTCTTTTCATTAATTCCATAAAAGTAAGTTCAAATTCTCAAAAGGAGTATCCTCATAAAATTCACAGGTGACAGGAAATCACCTGGTTTTCTTATAATAAGCCTGGCTAAGCATTTATACCACATTTGTACTTCAACTATATCAAGGACAAGTATTGAAATCAAGGTAGGCAATGTATCAATTAGGTATTCATTTTACGAAATGCTTTTATGCATTACTTAACTATAATTGCATTTAAAGAAACTTCGTAAAACAAGGAAGGGTTCAAATGCACCGGGGCTTGCCTGGGTAACAACACTAGATCAGAGTTGTTAGATGACGTCCGCTTGATGAAAAGCTCTGATCGACACTTGAATTCCAAGATGTATCCATCTTTTGGATCCATTCATCAACATTGTCTTCGGGTGAAATCCATGAATTCCCATCTTCAGGTCAATTCCATCAATCACCGTCTTCTAAACCACTTCATCAACTCCGTATTCGGGTTTAACATAAACCACCATGTATGCATCTACCGTACCTTAATGAGATGCAGAGATGCAAGCGTATGAATGCGATGAAATAGAAACATACAAGATGCACCAATCTATCACACATAATTACTAAAGATAAAACCAGATTATGTAACACTCAGGCACTTTTAGAAGTTATTTAAGGTTTATGTCTGTGACCTGTTCTTCAAGGTCACTTTCTTTACATCTTCAAGAAGAAACTTGATTATCCATGTCTGATGCAGTGACCATCAGACTAGTTATGTAGTCATAAACAAGGAAAAGCGTGCATGAAGATATCACTTCGATGTTATTCCATAATGGATCATGACTAGCAATCTCGATACCAGCGCGTGTCGAGCAACACATCCTTGTGTATGCATCCACAGGAGGCTCTCGGTTTCGTCACGGTACCGTAGAGTCTAATCACGACACCATCACCAAACACCACCAAAGTGAAATTTCAAGTGATACTAACTGGGTTGTATGAATAAACTTTATACAAACATACTATAACACTAGCTAAACATCAGAACATATCAAACATAGCTTATTTACTACTTAGCAGGTTCATTACTTGTATCAACTAGCGTGATTAAGGTGTAACCAAGATTAGTTAAGCCTTGAGTACAACTTTCCTTCATGGTCGAGTTATATACTTAAGACTTAATTAAGGATTGAAGTTTAATTAACTTAGACTAATAAAGTTATTAATTATTTCCAAAAGAACTGAGCAGGATTAAGTTTTATTTGCGTTAAACACGATTAAAGTTTATTTCAATTAACAAGTCAAGTTAATGATTGTATCTAAAAGCATTGAGTAAAGCATTACATGATTATTCATCAAACAAGTCCAAATTCATCAAAGTTAATGACTTTGATTAACAATCAACCCTAAAAGGCACCCAAAGCCTAGTGATTCAGGTTTCTAATTAATTAATACTTTAATTAGAGCCTTTATTATTTACTTAAGCAATAATTAATTAAACTCAAACAATAAATTAATTGCCAAAGGACACCATGATTATTCCCTAAGGTCATCAATAAACCAAAATATCACACAGATCCTAAGATTATCACTAATTATCTTAATTAAACTAATAACTCCATTTAATTAGTTAAATAAGCATTTACTTATTAATTAAACTAATATGCCAAAATTCAACTTTATTTAAATTATCCCAAAATTTTTATTTGAACTACACAGAGCATCTAGGTGTAGAAAAACAATTTCCAGAATTTTTGGAATAACATATAATTTACTAAAAATCATTGAAAATGCATTTATTAATTAAATAGACCATTTTTATATCAAACCAAATGCACTGAACAAAGCAATATTCTATTTTTTATTTTTATACACAGTTCATAGAACATATTCAAATTATTTCAGAAATTTTGGAGCTCTGCAATTAATCATGCAAAATTAGCAAAAACAGACACGGTTTGCATATTTCAGAAAACGAAAAGTTATTTAAGCTTCTTTTCTCTCTGGCTTCCTTCTTCCCACGCGAGGTCGAGGAACAGTACAGAGCCCGACACGGCTCTGGCCACTGGCCGGCGTCAGCTCGCCGGCGACAAGCCCCTCGGCCAAGCGAACACCACCCTCGCCTTCTCCTCACTCACCCGAGCAGAGCACACCCCTTCTTGGACCCAACTAAGCACCTGTGCAGGCATGCCGCCGGCCATGGCGGAACAGCAGCTCGGACGTGCGCGGGCTGGCCACTACAGCACCTTGCCGGACAAACCGAGCACACCAACGCGATCAGAGACTCCACGCGACCCTAACACGATACTAAAGCGATCCTAAACGATCTCAGGACGGCATGACCACCCACGCCGATGTCGCGGCGGCGGCAGAACGCGGCCGCGTACGTAGGCAGCTCGGCACAGAGCACTGCAACAACAACAAAGCTCAGCTCAAGGATGAAGAGCTCACCGCGGTGCGGATGCGCGCGCTATCCGGAGCAGAGAAGAAATATGAGGAACCGCCGACGACGAAGACGAGCGCGGCGGCGGTGGAAAGCTCTGCTCACGTCATTCTGCAACATTCAGAGGTGCATCGGTTCAACCGATTAGTGCACGAGCACCGCACGGGTACAAGGAATGTAGATCAATAACGAATAAATCTTGAAACCCTCCGGAGACCATGGTTCACGTGACGGCGGATCGGAGACCTCGGATCCCCGGAGTTGGAGAAGAAACTGTCGTGCCGAGCGATTCCGAGCGCCAAGGATTCAACGGTATGGCTCGGGAGGTGAGCAAGGAAGTTGCGAGCTTGTTTCTGTTACTGGATGAGCGTGGGAGTGAGCGAGGCGAGCGGTAGAGCTCGACGGAGCTGGAGCAGAGCGGCGGCGGCGGAACAGGGGAGGTCCGGAGCTCGGAGATAAGGCCAATTCCTTATAAAGGATGAGCTCCAAATCGGCTTGATCGACGCGTGGGATCATGCGCGATGCGCTGGAGAAGGACCCAGCCGGCCAGCGCGACGGCGACCGCGGCGGGCGGCGCGATCCAACCCCCCTGGGCACTGTTCTGCAATTACAGAACTGCCCCTACACTCCATTTTCAAAATTACTTTGAAATTTTGAACTGAACTCAGAAAACTCCAAAAAGAAAAGTCGCTCAGTTTTTAAAACTCTACAACTTTTGTAAAAGGACCAAGTTCAAAATCTGCTAAGTTTTCAAAATTCACTTTTAAATTTGAAATAGGGTTTGAAATCAATTTTCCCCTTTTTAAATTACTACACATTTTTAAATAAAACATGAAAATCTCCAAAAACAACTTTTTTCTTGAATTGAAGAGCTCTACAACTTTTCTTAAACACTTTTTGTCAAATTACATTAAAAACTTGAATACAAGTTGAAAAACTTTCAACATAGATTTTGTTTGTTTTAAAAATATCTACAAAAATGTCAATACACTCAAGGTACAATTCTTAATAGTTTTTAGATTCCCTATTTAAGTCAAATTTTAACCCCCTTAAATAGGGTTTTGAAAATGATTTTTCAATATTTTGCATAAGAGATTAAAACACTTTTTAGAAAGGAGTTAAACACTCTAGAATTCCTATGCGCACTCAAGGAAACTCATTTTAGCTTTAAATATCACATGTGTTCAAACATATACAAGTAATTGGGAAGCACAACTTAGAAACCCATTTATAGACATCACATGGTGACCCAACATTCAAAGGTATGAATAACATAAATAAATTTATTTTAATTGAATGCATTTCAATGTGAACAATCACATGTATGCCATGCTATGCATATGATGTTATATCATTTTTAATATTTAAACACCAGGGTGTTACACACGGTGAGATCGAGTCCTATGCCACAACTCGCGGATCTCCATGCAAGAGAAGCACGGGCGCCTCCCTCCATTTACTCACGACAACCAATAACCTATTTCAATTTAAGCGTTATGAATAGTGCACTTCATAGCAAATACAAGGATAATTACATCATATGCACGATGGGAAAGAGTGATGAGATCACATGAGTTGTGTTTATGATGCTCATAATGTGTTGTACGTCATAGAGCAACTGTATGACTACAAAATGGTTGATAAGTAAGTGTTTAGTAGTGGAACAAGCTCATGAGATACATACATTGCTTAAGAGCAGTTTTACTATGTGTTGTTTGATAAGTTTGTAGCTAGTGGTCTAATTGCTAAGCTACCACCTTTTTGGAAATATTTTGCTACTCTCTAAAGCACAAGAGACATGAGTTTAGCGTGGGTAAACATATTGGGTCTCCTGATGTTGAGTGGGCAAAAGCAATTAAGTAGGAGAACAATTCAAAGCCAAAGAAAAATACCAATTTTTAGAAGACAAAAACAAAGATAAGGGTGGTTGCTTTGTTTGCGGAAGCGATGAGCGTTGGACTAGTGCGTGCCTAGACCACAAATTTAAGCTAGAGAAGAAATTGGCAAACATGGTTGCTAACAAAGCTAAACAAAAAATATCTGGGTATGTTAATTCTTTACGTATTGTTCTTTCAGTCTGAATTCACATGAATGGTGGATGGATACGGGGCTAACATCAATGTATGTGTTAATGTTTCTTTGTTTTCTTATCAGGTCAGTATGATTGGAGCCTTTCTGCTAGGGAATAGTTTTCATGCGTGTGTTTTTAGTGTTGGTACACTCATTCTAAAGTTCACTTCAAGAAAGACCGTGTTTGTTGAGAAACGTGCAACATGTCCTTTTATTAAAAATATTCTAATTAGCAAATTTCAATTATGTTGAGATGGCTATAATTTTTTTTTGAGTCTAATAAATGTGTACTATCAAAGTATGGAACAATTATTCGAAAAGGTTATGACTGCATAGGGTAGTTAAGCAATATTTGCATGATGATGTGTGTAATAAGATTATGCACATTTTATGTTATTATTTCAGGTGAATCAAATATTTGACATTCACAACTTTATCATGTTAATTTTAACTATTTACCGGGGCTAGCAAGTGTGACGTTAATCCTAAAATTTAATTTAGTCAAAAGTTCTAAGTGCCATTTATGTATGTAATCCAAAGAACCTCGCAAACCTCACGAGGCTATGGATGCAAAGAACTTGGCGTCATTAGAACTAGTTCATTCCGATCTATGTCAGATATTAATGACCAAATGACTAAAGGTAACAAAATATACTTCATAACTTTTATATATGATTGTACTTAGATTTTGCTACGTGTATTTGTAGAAATCAAAAGATAAAGATTTACTTTATTTTAAGACCTATAAAACTGAAGTAGAAAATTAATTTGAGATGAAAATTATACGCTTTAGGTCTGGTTGTGGTGGAGAATACTTTTCAAATGATTTTTTCTGAATTCTGTGTAGAACATATCTACTACATAAATCTTATCTGCGGCGGTTATTTTTCGTTTTCCACGGAAGGATACTTGTATAGCCTATTGGTGTATCACACGAATAGCTCTTCGTGTGGCGATTACTCAATGGGCACCCTCAATGGGTGGCGTCCACTCTTGGTCATGGAGCCCTCATCATAAGGTCTTCTTCGCAGAGCCTCCGGCATGCCCTGCCATTTACTTATTCTCATATCCTGTGATTTACCATTTACTTATTCTCATATCCTGTGATTTCTGTATTTATCCCTAGCTATAGCTCAACCGAGAAATGTAGACACACACCAGGTGCAGGTTATCATAATAACGACCGTTCCAGCAACGTGGTCACGATACACAACTCATGTGCACGTGCTCTGACTGAAACCTACCTGCTGGTGGCTGGGTTAATCAATGAGAGCGTCAAAATTCAGTTTATTTCGTGCACACCGTTTGGATGGATGGGTGAGAATAGTATATATATACAAAATAATGAACGTGCTGCTGAGCACGAAAAATATAGCATGGGAATGGGAATTCAGTGGCCATCTGCGAAAGGATCATAACTAGTGGCAATGGGATGCATCAGTAGTTTTAGATCCAGCGGAGAAATGAGACAGACAGCCAGAACACATCTTTAAGGCAACAAGGTCTTTGTGGTAGCTTGTTTGTGGCACTAGTACAGAACCGGCTTTTAACCCCGGTCTGTAAGGGCCTTTAGCCCCGGTGCCTGAACCGGGGCTAAGGATCCGGAACTAAATGTCCTCCCTTTAGCCCCGGTTCGCACAACCAGGGCTAAAGCCCGACCTTTAGCCCCGGTTGGTAATACCAACCGAAACTAAAGGGTGCGCCAGGTGGCGCAGGCGGGCCACTCGTGGCAGCACCCTTTAGCCTCGGTTGGTACCAACCGGGGCTAAAGACCCTTTTTCTTCTTCTGATTTTGGTATTTCTTATTTTGGTTTTTCAATTAGATTAGGTATTCAAATGTGTGTATTCTACGCTTCTAATACATGTATTCGCTGCTAATACATGCATTCACGCACTTATAAGTTAGTTTCAAGGATTAAACACAAATAAACTATGAAACTCTATAAGTATAATATATATATGCACATAAAATTTACATCATTATCCATTGTTACTTGACTTAAGACACAAACGCTCTTTGACGACGTGGCTCGGACGGAGGCGGGCTCCTCCGACGGCGTGGCTCGGACGGCGGCGGGCTCCTCCGACGGCGCTCGGACTGCGGCGGGCACCTCCGACGGCGTGGCGGCGGTTGTGCGCTGCGTCGAGGTAGAAGGCCGCGGCGGTTGTGTGAGATCGATGAAGACAGAGGGGAGGAGGAAGACAGATCGGCCACAACTTATATAGGAAGGCCACCTTTAGTCGCGGTTGGTATTACCAACCGGGGCGAAATGACCTTTAGCCCAAGGTTGTAATATCAACTGCGGCTAAAGGCTTCTTTAGGCGCCAAACGAAATTTTAGTGGACTGTTTTAGATGTTTTGGTATTTTATATAGTTTATTATCTATATAAATTGCTCTAGGTCTTGTAAATTGCACAATAAATTAAATACATGCCACAATTTTTTTTTAAAAAATAACCATTAAATTTATTTTTGCTTTATTATACACTAGAAAAATGTATAACATAAAATCTTTTACCTTTTTTATAATATCAAATATAAATATAACTAACTATTAGAATTTGGTTAATGCAAAAGTATATTGTTCAATTAAAAAAATAAAATGCTTGGTTAGCAACAGCAAATTAGTTTATGCATTATTTTAACGTTAAACTATTTGTGTTTCACCATCCATTGTTTAATTATGCGACCTTTAAGTGTACCCTTAAATAGAAAATTGTTAATGAGACACTAAATGACCCTATATGAAAAACTTTTGAATACAAAGGTTTTATAACTCATCAAGATCATTCATTTTAGAACTAAACTTTTTCACTAACAAATGTAGATCTTCATTCGTCACTAAATGACTACAAAAGAAGTATTAGTAAACATTAATTTGACCAAATACAAATGTAGATCTTTATTTATTTGACAAAAATGCCAATACACATGTCACTTGATCGACATCACACTGCTAAGCTAGCTACATCAAGCGGGCACATTAGTGATCTTCTTCTTGACATATGTCCCTTGGTCATGATCATGTCGTAACCATGGAGTGTCCTCGACATTTAGAATTATGCTTGGGTCTTTGGTCACACTGAATGGCGCAATTCGGTCATCCCTTTCGTAAAGTTCTGACATGTCTGAGTTGTCCTCAATTCCCAAAATATTTCTTTTCCCTGAAAGAACTATGTGATGCTTGGGCTCATTGATGATTGATTTGTCATCATTTTTTCCTTTCTTTGGTTTTGTAGACATGTCTTTTACATAGAACACCTGATTCACATCAGCAGCAAGGACGACTGGTTCGTCTTTGTACCCAATAGTGTCGAGGTCCACTGTTGTCATCCCATAATCCTTGTCAATTGTTACCCCGACTCCGGTCATCTTCATCCATTGACACTTAAACAAAGGGACTTTAAAATTAGGTGCATAGTATAGTTCCCAATTCTCAACTATGCGACCATAATATGTTTGACTTTTTTCCATTTGGGTCAATGGCATCTATGAGGACACCACTGTTTTGGTTAGTGCTCCTTTTATCTTGGTCTACAGTGTAAAATATATTTCAATTTATCTCGTAGGCTTTGTACGTGAGGATGTGCCATGATGGTTGTCTAGCCAACAAATACAGTTGGTCATCAATACTGTCATCACCATTAAATTTTATTCGCAACCAATCGCTGAAAGTTTTCATGTGTTCACGCATAATCCAAGCTTCATTCTTCCCTAAAAACTGGGATCGTAGGAACTTCTTGTGTACCTCGACATACGGCTCCACCACGGAGGAGTTTTGAAGAACTGTGTAGTGTCCTTTATTGAAATAATCATCCCCTATACCGATATATGTTTTCTTCCCTAGTGTTCCTTTCCCACTAAGTCTCCCCTCGTGTCTTGATTTAGGAACACCAATCGGGTCAAGATCGGGAATATAGTCAACACAGAACTCAATGACCTCCTCTGTCACGTAGCCCTTGGCGATGCTCCCTTCTGGACAAGCACGTTGGTGAACATAATTTTTCAGGACTCCCATGAACCTTTCAAAGGGCATGTTGTGTAGGAACACAGGACCGAGAATACTAATCTCCTTGACCAAGTGAACTAGGAGGTATTCCATGATATTAAAGAAGGATGGAGGGAAAACCAACTCAAAGCTGACAAGGCACTGAACCACATCATCCTGTAGAGCAGCTAGTTCCATTGGATCGATTGCCTTCTGAGAAATTGCATTGAGTAAATGTGGCTAGACGTAAATGTGGAGGTAGAATTCCTCTTAACGCAACCGGAAGCAATTGCGTCATAAGCACGTGGCAATCATGGGACTTTAAGTTTAGGAATTTCTTCTCTGACACATTTGTTATATTCTTTATATTGGAGGAAAATCCAGATGGGACCTTGATGTTTCTTAGATATTCAAACATGCTTTCCTTCTCTTCTTTGCTAAGAGTGTAGCTAACATGCTTTAAATAACGGCGTCCATCTTCTGTCTTCTCTGGATGCAGGTTGTCTCGTTCTTTCATGTCTTGCAAGTCCTGTCGTGCTTCAAGTGTATCTTTGGCTTTTCCATACACACCCATGAATCCTAGTAGGTTCACACAAACATTCTTTGTCAAGTGCATCATGTCGATCGCGTGGCGGACCTCTAGGACAAGCCAATAGGGTAGCTCCCAAAATATGGACTTCTTCTTCCACATGGGTGCGCGTCCATTAGTATCTTTTGGAACTAGTACGACCCCTTCTCCCTTTCCAAAGACTACTTGCACAGCCTTGACCATATCAAGTACCTCCTCTCCAGTTTTGTTGTCAGGCTTGGTTCGTTTCACTTCTTCTTTACAATGCTTTCCTTTTTTTATGGCTTGATGATTCTTAGGAAGAAAACGACGATGGCCAAGGTACACGACCTTTCGACATTTTTTCAGATATACACAGTCAAGGTCATCAAAACAGTGTGTGCATGCATTATATCTCTTGTTTGCCTGTCCTGAAAGATTACTTAGGGTAGGCCAATCATTGATTTTTACGTACAACAATGCTTGCAGGTCGAAGTGTTCCTGTTTTTACTCATCCCACACATGTACACCTGGTTTTCTCCATAAAAGTAGGAGTTCCTCAACTAAGGGCGTCAGGAAGACAACGATGTCGTTGCTAGGTTGCTTCGGGCCTTGGATCAGCGCCGACATCATAATGAACTTCCGCTTCATGCATAACTATGGTGGAAGGTTGTAGATACATAGAGTAACAGGCCAAGTGCTATGACTACTGCTCTGCTCCCCAAAAGGATTCATACCATCCGTGCTCAGACCGGACCTTAAGTTTCTTGCGTCTTCTGCAAACTCCGGGATTTCTCTGTCAATTGCTCTCCACTGGGATCCATCAGCAGGGTGTCTCAACATGTTGTCTGCCTTACGGTCTTCTTTGTGCCATCGCAACAACTTTGCTTGGTCCTTGTTTGTGAACAGACATTTCAGGCGTGGTATTATAGGAGCATACCACATAACTTTGGTAGGAATTTTCTTCCTAGGACGCTCTTCGCCCTCAAAATCGCTAGGGTCATCTCGCCTGATCTTATACTGCGACGCTTTACATACGGGGCATTCATCCAAATTCCCGTAGTCCTTGCCACGGTACAGGATGCAGTCATTAGGACATGTATGTATCTTTAGGATTTCTAATCCCTGAGGGCACACGACCTATTTTGCTTCGTACGTAGTGGCAGGAAATTCGTTAGGCTTCGGAAGCATCTTTTTATTAATCTTGAGTAATTGCCCAAATGCCTTGTCAGATATGTCATTTCTTGCCTTCCATTGTAGCAACTCCAGTGTTGTACCCAACTTATTTTGCCAATCTTCGGCGCTCGGGTATAGTAGTTTCTTGTGATCCTCTAGCATGCGGTCAAACTTAGCTTTCTCTTTTTCACTTTCACAATTTCTTTGTGCATCACGAATGACTTCACACCTATGTCTCATGGCTAAAGGTGACAAGAAGGTACAAAAAGAGGATGAAGATGATGAGGCTAGCTCTAGTGATGATAGTGATGATGAGTTTGAGGCACCTTCCTATGATGAGCTAATTGTGATTTGCAACAAATACACTAAGCTCATTAGGAAGTATAAAGCTAAAAGTGAATCACTAGAGAAAGCCAACGATAATTTGCACGCTAAACTTGATGACTTGTCTAGTGCTAATGATGATTTGAAGCTTGAGAACAAATCTCTCTCATCTAGCACTAGGGAGCTCAAAGCCTCACTCAAGCAAGCTAATGAGAAACATGATAAGCTTGAGAGGTCAACACAAGAGCTCCATACAAGATACAACTTGCTAAAAGATGACTACAACCAAGTTAGAAACGAACATGGCACACTTGTGATAGCTAACGAATTGCTTACAAATGATCTTGCTACATATGTTGCTATTAACCCGGTTGTTAAGTGTCATATAGCTACTTCTTGTGAGGACTTGCTTGATGAAGTTGCTAGTGAGCAAAATGCTAAGTGCAAGGGCAAGAAGATAGTTGAGGCCGAAAAATATGATGACTATGTGAAGATGAGGCAAGAGAACTCAAAGCTCAAGGAAGAGCTAATCAACATCAAGGCAAACAAGCCATTCACTATCAAGTCGGCCAAGCAAGATGACAAAGATGCAATCACCTTAATCAACTCTCTCAAAGAGGAAAATGCAAAGCTCGAGATTGAGAAGATCAAGCTTGCAAGTGGAATGGAAAAGTTCACCAAGGGCCACAACCTCCAAAGTGAGCTCTTGATGAACACTATAATGAAGAACGACAAGTCCGGCATTGGGTTCAAGGAGAATCAAATCATGAAGGCCAAGGTCAAGATAGAAGCTAAGAACTACTACAAGAACAAGGCCATGAGGAACAACTATGACACACCAAAGCCCAAGCCCAAGAAGTGCTTTGCATGTGGCCAAGAAGGTCACTTTGAATTCCAATGCAAGGCTCCACCTCCCAAGACCTTGCCCAAGCACACAAGGCCTTTTTCTCACGATGCACACTTCATCATCAACAAGGACTCCAAGGGTAGACCCCTAGTTGTGTTTCTCGGTCCTAAGATGAAGAACAAGCCCAAAGTGCTATGGGTCGCTAAGGAGTTGGTGGACAAGGCTATGGGACCTCGCCAAGTGTGGGTTCCCAAACAACAAGCTTAACTTCAAGTTGCTTGTATGTAGGTGAACTACAAGACCGGTGGAAGTCATTGGGTGATTGATAGTGGATGCACTCAACACATGACCTGTGACTCTCGGATGTTCACCACACTTGAGGAAGATTGTGAAGGGCAAGACAAGATTACCTTTGGGGACAACTCAAAAGGCAAAGTGCAAGGCCTAGGCAAAGTGGCAATCTCCAATGATCAATCAATATCAAATGTCTTGCTAGTGCAATCTTTGAGCTTCAACTTACTTTTGGTTGGTCAACTTTGTGATCTCGGGTTCCAATGTCTCTTCACTCCCAATGAGGTAGTTGTGACCAAGATTGAAGATTCATCATTGATATTCAAAGGGTTTCGGCACAACAATCTCTACCTAGTGGACTTCACCTCAAATGAAGCTAGTTTGCAAATATGTCTATTCTCCAAGAGTTCCTTGGGTTGGCTATGGCATAGAAGATTAGCACATGTGGGAATGTTAACTTTGAAGAAGCTTACCAAGAAGGAGATGGTTAGAGGTGTGAAGAATGTTGTGTTTGAGAAGGACAAACTTTGTAGTGCATGTCAAGCGGGCAAGCAAGTAGCAAACACTCATCCAACCAAAGCTTTCATGTCAACCTCAAGAGTCCTAGAGCTACTTCACATGGATCTATTTGGACCTACCACCTATGCTAGCCTTGGTGGAAATCTCTTTTGCTTGGTGGTAGTTGATGACTACTCTAGGTACACTTGGGTGTTCTTCCTTCAAGACAAGGGAGAGACTCAATCAATATTCAAGAAGTTTTCAACTAGAGCCCAAAATGAGTTTGATGTGAAGATCAAGAAGATAAGAAGTGACAATAGGACCGAGTTTGTGAACACCAAGATTGAAGACTATTGTGATGAAGTTGGGATCAAGCATGAGGTGTCCGCTACCTATACCCCACAACAAAATGGTGTAGTAGAGAGGAAGAACTAAACACTTATTACTCTTGCAAGATTAATGCTTGATGAATACAACACTCCCGAGAAGTTTTGGGCCGAAGCAATTAACACCGCATGCTATGCGGCCAACCAACTATTTGTCCAAAGGCTTCTCAAGAAGACCCCCTATGAGCTTGTGAATGGGAAGAAACCGGATATATCCTTTTTCCGAGTGTTTGGATGCAAAGTTTACATCTACAAGAAGCGCCAACACTTGGGCAAGTTCCAAAGGAGATGTGACATTGGTTTCTTACTTGGTTATTCTCTTAAATCCAAGGCATATCGAGTATTTAACAAAGCCTCCGGCCTAGTTGAAGAAACATATGACTTGGAGTTTGAAGAAACTAATGGCTCTCAAGAAGAGCATGAGAATCTTAATTATGTAGGTCATGAACCCTTGAGGGAGGCTATGAAGAATATGCCCGTTGGTGCAATTAACCCACAAGAGGTATAAGAAGTTGAAGATGATGCAAATCAAGTACCCTTTCCACCTCACACGCCTCAAGTTGATGGAGAACAAGTGAGGGAAGCACAAGAAGATACCTTCATCCCTCAAGATCAAGCCGATGCTCAAGCTAGTGATGTTGATGCACCACAACCTCCTCCCCAAGTGATTGATAGAAGATCTACACCTATGCATCAAGATCATCCACAAGACCTCATCATAGGGAGCCCATCAAGGGGGGTAACAACTCGATCTAAACTTGCTTCTTATGTTGAACATCACTCCTTTGTTTCCTTTGTTGAGCCTTCTAGTGTGGAGGATGTTCTTGGTCTTCAAAGAAGCAAAACAGTGTGGCATTGTCAACCGCTGAGGCGGAATACATTGCCATGGGAGCAAGTTGTGCACAAATCTTATACATGACCCAAACTCTCCTTGATTACGGCGTGGTTTTAAAAGAAGTTCCACTTTTGTGTGATAATGAAAGCGCCGTAAAACTTGCAAACAACCCGGTTCAACACTCTCGCACCAAGCACATAGATATTCGCCATCACTTTCTTAGAGATCATGTGGCTAGGAAAGACATAACACTAGTTGGAGTTAAGAGCGAAGATCAATTGGCGGATATCTTCACTAAACCACTCGATGAAGCAACCTTTTGTAGGTTAAGAAGCGAGTTGAATGTGCTTGATCACTTTAACTTCACTAAAAGATAATCTTGTGTGAACCAATCTTGCATCATGTGTAATATAATCATGTTAATTTAGTAATGCACATAGGCTTGGCTAACATGGTTGGAATAACCGTTCTTGAATGTGTGAAGAAGTCCAAATCATGGTTTAAACTTGCAAGCAACCTAGATTCAAATTCTTGTAAATGCATTGCATGTGCATGTGTTGTTTGTCGTTCCTTTTTCGGTTAAGTTTGAGCATCCTCTGTGTTCGTCCACTTAGGGGGAGCATTCCGAGCTCAAGACACTTCTATACCCCTCTTGTGGCCATATGATGACTCCTTGGAGCTTCCATTCGAATATTTTAAGCTAAAACTAAAATCTAAGCCTATGGCAAACTATTTGAAACTGAGAGTTTGAGAGATGGTTCTCATATCAAGTCCAATCAGGTGTTTTTTGGATCTTATTGGGATTGGAACTTGGTTGGGAGGAAGACGCAAAAACAAAATTTGAAAAATTCTATTTAAAAGGCGTCGGACGCTGTAGACGGACGCTCGACGTCAAATGCCTCAGCGTCCGTCGCGATCGTCCAGAGACTGAACGTTGCCTGCTTACAGGGCGACATACGCTCCTCAGCGTCCGTCGTGGAGCGTCCGACGCGGTCAATGCGTTTGAGTGCTTCAAACCTGTTCTGGAAGCCCGACGGACGATGCCGTCGGACGTTGTCCGAGCGTCCGTCGTAGTCCGACGGAGCGTCCGTCGCTCCGCGTCGGAGCGTCCGTCGCGAACTTAAGGCGAAATTTCTTTAAAAAAAACCGCGTCTCTTCCTTTCTCCCTCTCGGTCGCTTGAGTCGGTCCATACGCCGTCGCACGCCGCTCTCTCCGGACCCTAACCGCCGCACCGGCGCTGCATCTGCTCGTGCTGCCACTCCCTGCGCCGGCGTGCCCTCCCAGCGCCGCCGCGCCAAAGATCGTGCCCAGCGCCGTCGTCCGCTTTCAAAACCCTAACTGTCGGCTTCCTCCGCGTCGCTGCCGCCATTCCTACTCCACCGCAGCGCCAGAGCTCCTCCCTGCGCCGCCGCCACCCTGCACCGCAGCGCCGAGCTAGCGCCCAACACTGCCCGCCAGAGAACTCCTATGCCCTGTCCCTCCTTCTCCCCGTGTTTCCGAGGATTTCCCTAGGTTCCCCCTTGGATCTGCAAGGTTGCGGACTATGATTTGACTTGACCGAGTTTCGTTCCTTCTCTCTTTTGGTCACCGTGTCTGAGGTATGACAGTTGGCAGTTCGATCTTTTCTTATCTAATTCATGCTTCTATAGACTCACTCTTCTCTAGTTATATGCTTATGGTTATATTCCCTATCTATCTAATCGAGCAGGGTCAGCGTGTCAGTTGGGCAGTGACAGTGAACTCGGGGCAAAGCTCGCGAGTAAGGAACGAGGCAAAGCCTCGAAAGGATAGTCCAGGGCCGTCGTGCCACTCTTGATTGCTTGTGTTGTTCAATGGAGTGTTAGTTGGCAGTTGATAGGTTAGCTTGTTCTGTGTCATTGATTTGCTTGGAGATTGTTTGCAAAGTTTGATCTATGGCAAGAACGAAAAATGCCAGCCCCGTTCCCCGTAGTGGTGGTGACCCTCCACCTCCACCGCGTCCACCCACTGATCGGGGAAGGGGCAAGCAGAAGGTTGTGTAAAAGAAGCGCAAGAGGCCACTTATGGATCCAGATTCAGCAGTAGCGCTTGCAATGGCAGAGGCCACAGAGATCGTGGAGCGAGGTGGACGTCGCGTCGGTTTGAGGCTCTCGCCTCGCCGTGGAGCGCGTCGTGAGTCTCCTACGCATCCAGAGATAGAGCCCGCCGAGGCTACTGAGCCAGAGGAGGCAGAGCCAGTCGTAGAGACTGAGCAGACAGAGGTCGCGGGCCACTCTTCGATTGGTGAGCTAATGAGCCGCAGAGTTACACGGTCCAGAGGCTCTGGTGCACCACTTAGTCCTCCAGGACCTCAACTATCAGATCCAGTGAGGCATCAAGTCAGGGTTCTCACAGCGAAGCAGGTCCAGCTACTCCGCTTTGTAGATTTTTAGTCCTGGTTCCCAGCTCAGAGGGATCCCCGTGCTGGACGTGACTTCTACACCACGATTCACGAGGATTTCTATAGAGCGTACGTCGACACTGACGCTCGTCTTAGGGCTCACAGAGTGTGCCCACTTGCTCACATAGAGGGGGTCGGTGGTCCAGAGATTCTTCAGCACTTGCAGTATCTTCAGGGCTTGTCAGATATGATGGGACAATCATGAGCTTATCAGAAGGACTGGGTCTATCAGTTCTATGCCTCACTGTGGATCTCCCCTGATCACGAGTTCATTCACTTCGGCTTTCAGGGCCGTGACTTCAGGGTTTCAGCAGCTCGGTTCAGAGAGCTCTTTCACTTAGAGTCCTCCCATACGAGGATTCACAGCTTGTGCTACGGGATCAGGAGGCCCCTCGCCGACCTCACGACGGGATAGTGCCTTCTACAGACTTCGTGAGGCCGTGCTTTCAGCTACCGTTCTCAGAGGGTTCGAGCCGTACACTGAGAGATCTCACTCCTCATGCTCGGATCCTCCATGAGGTACTCAGGCGTACCATCCTTCCTCGGATTGGAGCTCGGGACACCATTACCCGCCTACAGCTGTGGCTGCTTGCTCATATCATCCGGAAGGAGAAGTTTGACCTTTGGGATATCATAGCTGTGGCTGATTGTCAGTGAGCTTGAGGATATCATAGCTCCAGGACTCAGAGGTCACTGGCAGCTACAGTTTGCTCACTGGATTTCATAGCTTATAGTTGCCAAGACCCGATCAGGAGCTTTGCGAGTCATTCTTACCAGGTCAGAGACTGAGTTTCCAGTGTACTCGATGAGTCAGTTGGTCATGCACGGGAACCTGCCTCGCCCCAGCAGAGCATACCGACCAGGCACCAGACAAGCAGGTGTGCCACCTCAATCAGCGGAAGATACTGACGCTACAGTTGAGCAGATCGCCCAGGCAGAGCTTGTGGATCTTGATGCTGAGATTGACACTGCTGCCGAGACTGTCTACAGAGAGGACCTAGATTCTGACGGTTCAGATGAGGATTATCAGTCAGTGCGCGAGTACGCACCCATGTCCCATGACCATGAGGCAGGAGGGTCAGGTACAGCTGCAGCTCCAGCTCCAGGTCCCAGCACCTCAGAGACTACATTACTTACCATCCTTTCAAGGATGCAGGAGGAGCAGTCACGTTAGGCAGAGGAGCAGAGGCGACAGGCTGCCGACGTAGGGAGGCTTACATAGCAGCAGTTGGCCGCTCAGGCATAGACTCAAGCCAGGCAGGACGAGTTTCAGCGCCAATTCTTGGCCTATCAGCTGCAGCAGGCAGAGATTCAGAAGACCCAAACTTTGTTACTTGAGCATCTTCTAGCCTTCGGCTCCGGGTAGACATTCACTCCTCAGATTCAGTTGCCCGGAGTCTCGCAGCAGCAGCAGTTCACCTCACCAGCACAACAGACTCCAGTTGTAGTGGTACCGACTCCAGCGTTACCGTCCAGAGGACAGCAGATTCAGGCACCAGTTACTCCTCCATTCAAGGCACCAGCTTCTCCAGAGTGCCAGCCTCCGAGGACCCAGGTGTCCTCTTGGTTAGTTTCGCCCGATGAGCTTCAGACAGGATTTACTCCTATCCAGGGAACTACCATAGCAGAGGCCTCGCGTGACCTCTCAGCCTCCTACTTGGAGATCACAGGAGATGATTCCCCAGGAGAAGCTCAGCTAGACTCACCAGCTCCAGAGGTTGAGGTGGATCCTCCGGCGACGGACACTTACCTTTCTTCAGTTGCCTCATCGGAGATCGCACCTGAGCAATCCACGCAGACAGTTACAACTCCTCCAGCTGCAGTTCAGACAGACGCTATTTCACTAGCAGTTGAGACAATTGTCACAGAGCCTCAGGATGAGGGAGTTACAGTTGTAGTATCCTCTCCACCTTAGACTCACCCAACAGAGTTTGTAGCAGCAGTGTCACTAGTTGCACTGGCAGTGACACCTTCCCCCGCGCCTCGAGTCTTTACTCGTCGGGTTCCCAAGCCCGCTACTACAGAGGCAGGACCGTCAGAGGCACCAGCTGAGCCTCAGGGGGAGTCAGTTGAGTCAGCAGCTCCAGAGCTTCCTGTGTCAGCTCCAGAGGTCAACCTAGTTGCGCCTACACCTGCAGAGGCCGAGGCAGATGTTGAGTTAGACGAGTCAGATCTTCAGGACTTCATCATGCTCGATCGCAAGGCTGCAGCTTCTTCACCTTCTTCTCCAGCCCCAAATGCTTAGTTGTTGGTGCTAGACGCCAAAGGGGGAGAGAGGGTCGAGTATAGAGATAGGGGGAGGGATTTGAATCTTTGTGTGCTTAATTTCCCTGTACTCATTCATCATGTCTACTTTTATGCACTTGTATCTATGTGTGATGAATTTTATGGTTGATGATTGTGTGAAATATGGTTGGATGTGACAAACTCTTGATTATCACTAATATATCTTGTGAGTTGTCTCATGCTTCATGATATATCTCTATGTTCAAATGATAATTGAGCTTCCGCGCTATACTCCATTACATCTGTTGAGAATATCATGAGGTACTCCTTTTTACATCCATATCTATGAGTACCATGGTTTGTGATTTGGCTTGGGTGAGCAAGTATGCTTCATTACAAATTCACTAACCCTTGCTCAACTATTCCAAGTCACCAAAATCCTAAACTCTCACTCTTATCCATACTCGAGGAATTATTGTCGTCAATCACCAAAGAGGGGGAGATTGAAGAATCATGGCCCTAGTTGGTTTCAGTGATTAACGACAATTAGCGATTATTATGGCTAACGTGTGTTTTGTAGAGGCTATGCGTAGCTTAGCCACAGTGATCAACACGAATTGGCATTAATGGTCATCACCTAGCCCCCAAGATGGATATCATTTCGGATTTCAAGGAGACATGATGAAGACCCTAGAATGATAGGCTAAGTGCCATAAGGTGATGAAGGGCACTTAGAAATAGTTAGGGTTTTTATTTAATCTTTGACCGTACTATTAAGAGGGGTTGAGACTAGTAACTTGACTTAGGAAAGCTTCATGAACTAGGTGTGGTGCACACTTGTCTAATTAACTCTAAGCAAGCCTATGGTGACAGTAAGATAGCTTAGAACAACTTCCATATTCATCGCGACGAAAAATGAAGTTGAGAGGCCTGTTTTCTGGGCGACGGACGCTCCTGACGGAGTCGTCGGACGCTGTCCGTCGCGTCGGACAAAGGCGTCGGACGCTGGGTGGTTGAGTCCACAGCGTCCGTCGGCCTTCCAGTGGCCGTGTTTTCTGGCTAAGTTCTTCAGGGTCTGACGGACGCTATCTGTCGGCCAGGCGTCGGACGCTTGGAGAGCGTCTGTCGGCCTTCCAGTGAGGGTGTTTTTCAGCCCGAGCCAGAGTGTAGCGTCGGACGCTGGGAAGAGCGTCCGTCGCCCCTGCGATGGAGCGTCCGTCGCTGGGAAATCCTGCCAGAGATAGCCATTGGGCAGGGCGTCGGAGCGTCCGTCGCCTAGACGTCAGAGCGTCCGTCGCCCAAACTTTGTGGAGAACTAGCCGTTGGGGCATGCGACGGAGCGTCCGTCGCCTAGTCAACGGAGCGTCCGTCGCCAACTTAAGTTGCCAGCCCAAGCTAGTTTTCTGAGGGGCTATTTATATCTCCCCCCTCTTCTCTCCCACATGTCCTTTGCTCATTTCATTTCTTGTGTTGCTTGAGAAGGTTGGGAAGAGAGCAAGAGCCCTAGAGAGAGAGTGATTCGCGAATCCATCCATCCTCTCCTCTAGTTCATCCAAGAGTTCAAGTGTGCATCCTCTAGTTGTGAAGCTTGAGTGAGTCAAGTGAAGATCGAGGCTTGTTACTCTTGGTGATCGACATCACCTAGACGGTCCGGAGGTGCTTGGAGGAAGGTGATCGCCGGAGGATTGTCGGTGGCCCTTCTTCATCGATGTTGTGATCGGTTGTGGGCGATTCACCGAGCTGGAGTGGCGAAGAATCAGCCCGTAGAGAGCACCCATCCCTTGCGCGGGATTGAAGGGGAGCTATACCTTGCGAGGTGCTCCAACGAGGACTAGGGGGAGTGTCGACTCCTCGATACCTTGACAAAACATCGCCGTGTCAAGCATCTCTTTCCCTAGCTCTTTCTTACCGCATTACTTTCCGCACTTGTCTTTCAATTCATACTAGAATTGTGTAGAAAGTTTTCGCTTTCTATTGACTTGCTACCGCTTTCTAGCTAGGACACACAAGCGGTAGGCACTAGGGGGTTAATTGGCTCTTCATAGGTTTAATTCTTGTCTACAAATTTAAAAGAGCACAATTCACCCCACCCCCCTCTTGGGCATCTTGATCCTTTCAGGGGCGCTGGGTGCGGGGCCGCGGCGGCGCATAGGCGCGGGCTCGGGACCGCGGCGGCGCAGGGCGGATCTGGCGGCGGCGGCAACAGTCTGGATGGGCTCGTAGGGCCCCTGGATGGGCTCGGCGGGCCTATCTAGGGTTTCTCTTTTTTTTTGTTATTTTTGAATGATTAACCGCAGCGGGCAAAGCGGCCCGCTGCGGGAAAACAACATTTTATGTGGCGTTGTCGCGGTAGCGGACCGAGTTGCCCGCCGTGATTAATAAAAAACGGCCGCCACGAAAAATCGTTTTTCACGTAGTGTTTGGCACTCGGCAACGCTGCTGTTTCCTGTAGTCTGTGCTTTAGCACCTCCAGCACCAGTCCAGAGTTTTTATAGACTTAGATCCAGAACTAATATAAAGGCTTATATATAGCCCACTTTCAAAAAATATTTATATATTTCTCTCTCTTTATATATAGTCTAATAAATACACATCAATTTAGAAGATAACATTAGGTGCACTAAAAAATTTATACTATAGAATATCTCAAAGTTCATAAAGAGGACAGATGTAAACATAAATTACTTACTTGGGACTTGACATTACTTTAAATATCCGAATTGTAAGCCGGTTGCTCATCAACACTAGTATATTGTTCTTGTGCACCCGATGCATGAACAGTGTTCTTAGGGTTACTTACATTGTTATCTCGTCAACGTCAATGGCAACATTTTCTTTCTAAGCTATAATTGCGACCTTAGATTACCTGTGGTGTTGGGTCCTAAGAATGATTGGTCTGCTAGATCGATTACCAGTGATGTTCCATCTGGCAGCCACACAATTCGCGAGTCATTTTGTCTTCCGCGAGCTCTGAATGGAAATTAGAAAGAGTGTCCTACTATTGGGCTGTATTGGGCTGTAGCCAATAGAAGCCACGTATGTCACTAATGGCCTATACTAATACAGTATTAATGAACTATATATATAGGGTGATGACTATCTAAATTGGAGGCCGGCCTACGTTGGCCAGACACCCTTCCCAACCCTATGGCGCGCTGGTCCTTAGCACCTCCATCACTGGGTGTGGATGATCTATGCATGGGGGTTCCATTCACCCCGCAGTCATATTATATAGCTGGTTCCACTTAGACCCCCCTCACCATTGACCTGATCCCACAGGGGGACTCCACACTCCTCACAAACAACATTTTGATTTTACACGATAATTCCTAGCCCATCCACAGCAGGCCATCTGCGTTTTATTAAAAGATACCTCTTGCCGATCGAGGGCAGATGATCAACCAACCTGTTGAGACTTTTTTCATGCGGCCCGTCTCTGAAAATATGTACTGTATTCCGATTTGTCAGTTCGAGATAACAAAATTGACGGTCTTCATGTTAATCTCACCACACATTACTATAAAATGCGATTTGGGACAGACTATCAGTTTTAACCAGTCATCACAGTAACGACTCCTGGATGATGGGTATGGTGCCACTCACTTTATAGTGTTGTTCATCGGCTTAAACGTTCTAATGTAATGTGTATAGGCACCTTGTTACCACAAGACACATACATCTAACATTGAACTACTAATTAATTAGCCAAATATGCCATCAAATGTGCAGAGTCAGAGACTCAACCCATGTGAAAATGATGCTGAGATGGTTAAGTCTCGCATGGCCAGCCCTCTTCGCAGGAAGCGGAATTGGCTACATGATTTAAATATAAATATCAACCAAGTTATTAAAAAGTGCGTAGATAACAAGTAAAATGAGATATTGGAAATAAGGGTTTTATTATTTTCTCAGATGTCAAGTCCTATTTATAGCCAAGCTAGGCAAAGGCCCATAGTCTAGAGATCGACAATAACATCATGCTCTCAACTTAACAGTCATATTGCAGGAGTATTCGAGGGCCTTTAATTTTGCCTCTACACGGCCTCAAGGGTAACACTCTATATATATGTAGCTAGCTGCACCATTTCAAGGGCAGCAAAAACACATTTGCCGCTTCTTGGTCCACAAATGTGGAAACAGAGAATAAAAATTATAATGCAGACACACATACCACACGTATGAAATTAAAGAGGGCGATGAGTATGATGGGCTGACATAGGAATTATTCTGTGGTGACCATTGAAATGTCTAATATTAGGGATGGGAATGGGATGCATCAGCAGTTAAAGATCGCGCTTCTGTGTCATTGCGTGTGCCAATGGCCGGTAACCAAAGTGCGTATGTTGCCTGTACGTTGTCTTAGCATCGTTCAGTTTTTTATGATTGATAGATTTATTGGCTAATGTAGGATATGCGATTCGAGGTGTAGTACACAAGTTGTAATATCTTGCACACCCAAACACACAACACCACACAGACTACACACACCACTAGACCTACAACCTATACTAACACACGCACATGCGTTCAAGAAATTTAGGAAGACAAGCTTCGCTGAGCAACAGGCCTTGTGCTGCATAGTAGGCAAATGAGGACACCTAGAACGAAAATTTGGAGAGAAAAAACTCAGGTGATACACCAGCTGTTAGACTCATAGGATCGTCTAGGAGGCAGATCCATTGGGTAAACATATGTTCCAGTAGATAATAGATGCAGTTCGTATGATGCAATGAGATAGATAGAGAGAGAGAGAGAGAGAGGAGAGATAGTGCACCGACCAGAGGAGTCGACGGGAGGTGCAGTGGCGGCGGCGGCGGTAGGAGTCGGGTTGGTGCTGGTAGAGCCGCTTCCCGTCATATATGGTCGTCGGCGTAGGCTGCTCCTCCTCTCCTGCAACGTCGGTGGTCGCGGTAGGCGTGGAAAACGCCTGCATCCGGGTGCTCGCCGGCGTCGGTGGTACTTCCCGTCGTTGGCAGCGCCCCTTCTCAGATCGGGTTAGGGTTACAGTGTCGGTGGGGTGACTGGCGGCTCAGGTGAACCTCGTACGTCGTTCTGAGAACCCCCGGCCCCCACCTCATCTATATAGCGCTGTGCGGCGGGGGCCCACCAACCACAAGGTTGGGCGGCCCCGATCAGGGCGCAGATTTAAGGCCCGTTAGGCCGTTGGGCCTAAACGGTGGGAGATCTAATTCCAACATTCTCCCCCTAGATCTCACACAATTCTTTTCCATTCTTCAATTTTCATTATAGTTTAATATTTCAATCATTCTATTCCATCACAGATCAGTATATAGAGCATGTTTCATCGTCACAGCAATTCATGCCGTTAGACTGACAGCTACTACACACCTTTCTATTTTGGAACAAAGTTTTCATTATTCTGGGCCCTTCTTGTTCGGGAATCATAGGCTCTCCCTTAAACCCATGCCGGCTATGTGTCCTCTAAACACACTGGGTGGAAGGCCTTTTGTGAGCGAATCCGCTAGCATCTTTTCTGTTCGTATATGCTCAAGATTTATGATATGATCCCGAA
Organism: Microstegium vimineum; assembly: GCA_022036555.1. Classification (NCBI taxonomy): domain Eukaryota; kingdom Viridiplantae; phylum Streptophyta; class Magnoliopsida; order Poales; family Poaceae; genus Microstegium; species Microstegium vimineum. The sequence continues at coordinate 49,837,686 of CM039120.1, forward strand.
GTTTATCTTTCACAACATAGTACTTTATGTCAATGTGTTTGGCAGCACCATTTGACCTATTGTTGTGAGCATATTCTACCGCTCGGTTGTTATCACAATACAACCGCATCGGTCTTTCTATACTTTCAATTATTTTCAATCCGGGTACAAATTTCTTCAACCAATTTACCTGAACCGAGGCCTCATAACAAGCTACAAACTCGGCATACATTGTCGAGGATGTAGTCACTGTTTGTTTCGAACTTTTCCATGATATCGCTCCTTTAGCGAGAGTAAAGATATATCTCGATGATGTGGATTTTCTTTCATCTCCAGCATAATCGGAGTCTGAATACCCCTCTATGTGCAGGGAATCAGATTTTTCATATGTCAACATCAGACCTTTCGTACTATGCAAATAACGCAAGACTTTCTTCACTAATTTCCAATGTTCAATTCCTGGATTCTTTTGATATCTGCCAAGTAACCCGGTAACAAAAACTATGTCAGGGCGAGTACACACTTGAGCATATTGCAAACTTCCAATTGCCGAAGCATACGGTACCGCTTTCATTTGATCAATTTCATATTTGTTCTTGGGACACTGATGTTCCCCATATTTATCGCCCTTGACAATCGGAGCAGGAGATGGACTACACGCATGCATACTAAATTTCTTTAGAACCCTTTCTATGTATGCTTTCTGCGACAATCCCAATACCCATTTTCTTCTATCTCGATGAATCTCAATTCCCAAGACGAACGAAACTTCACCGAGATCTTTCATATCAAAGTTCGAGGACAAGAATTTCTTCGTCTCTAATAGAAGATTAACATCACTACTAGCAAGTAGGATATCATCTACGAATCAGGAATATGTATTTCTTATTCTTAAATTTCACATAGACACAATTGTCCTCGACATTTTCTTTAAACCCAAAACCCTTTATAGTTTTATCAAACTTCAAGTACCACTGTCTCGAAGCTTGTTTCAAACCATAAATGGATCTTTTCAGACGACATCCCATATTTTCTTTTCCTTTTACGACAAAATCTTTCGGTTGTGCCATATAGACATTTTCATCCTAATCCCCATTTAGGAATGAGATCTTTACATCCATCTGATGTAATTCTAGATCATAGTGAGCCACAAGTGCCATAATAATTCTGAAAGAATCTTTACAAGAAACCGGGAAAAAGGTTTCATTGTAATCAATCCCTTCTCTTTAGGTAAAACCCTTAGCCACAAGTCGTGCTTTGTGTCTTTCAATATTCCCTTGGGAGTCATATTTCGTCTTGTAGACCCATTTGGAGCCTACTTTCTTAGCTCCTTTAGGAATATTTTCTAGAACCCAAACTTTGTTGGTATTCATAGATTTCATCTCATCTTCCATGGCCTGAAGCCACTTCGATGAGAGTTCGTTTCTCATGGCTTCTTCAAAAGTTATAGGGTCATCTTCCATATGGAATTCTTCAGTTTCATAAATTTCATAATCATCTGGAATAGCTGACCTTCTAGTTCTTTGAGACCTTCTAGGGGCCTCTGGCACTTGGTCCACTACAGGTTGTTGTTGTTCTTCCTCATCAGCGACATTTGGTTCTATAGGTTCCTGATGGACTGGTTCCTCTTGTTCATTCGTTGTCGCTATGGGAGAATTCACAACAGGTGTTGTCACCACAACGTCCTGTAGTGCTGGTGCAACATCAGTAGCAGGTAACGTATAGTATGGTTCTTCAACCATCAGAGTAAGTACATGTACCCGCTTCTCCTCAAAGCTAATTTCATGTGTTACCTTGCTCCCCATGATCATGTCATCCTCCAAGAACACAGCATGTCTTATTTCAACAAATTTGTGTATCTATCAGGACAATAGAATCGATATCCTTTCGATCTTTCTAGATAGCCAATGAAATGGCAGCTGACGATCTTAGAGTCTAACTTTCCAATATTTGGGTTAAAAACCTTTGCCTCAGCTAGACAGCCCCACACACATAAGTGCTTAAGTGAGGGTTCTCTTCCTGTCCATAATTCATATGGTGTTTTCTACACCGATTTGCTTGGTACTCGATTAAGTATATGAATGGCGGTTCTCAGTGCCTCCATCCATAAACCAACCGGTAGCGTGGAGTAACTCATCATGCTTCTCACCATATCCATTAAGGTACGGTTTTTTCTTTCAGCAACTCCATTCTGCTGAGGCTCCCCCGGTGTGGAGTATTGAGCGACTATGCCATTTTCCTGTAGGAACCTTGCAAAGGGACCTGGAATTTGGCCATACGGGGTATGTCGCCCATAATACTCTCCACCATGGTCTGATCGAACTATCTTTATTTCTAAATTGTGCTGATTTTCAATTTCAGCTTTAAATATCTTAAATTTATCTAATGCTTCTGTTCTTTATTTAATTGGATAAATATAGCCATAACGAGAGTAATCATCTGTGAATGTTATGAACGAATCATAACCATCCACGCTTTTCATTGGGAATGGACTGCAAATGTCCGTGTGGATTATTTCTAATACTCTCGTGCTTCGTTTAGCATCTTTCTTTATTTTCTTAACATATTTTTCTTTGATGCAATCAACACATTGTTCTAAATCGGAGAATTCTATGTGCGGAAGAATGGATTGTTTCACTAAGCGTTCTATTCTCCCCCTCGAAATATGGCCCAAACGACAATGTCATAGCTTCGAAGAGACGCTTTCATTTCTCTTCCGCTTCTTATTCTCATTTGCAGATTGGGAGACATTCACAACATCGCATTCATGATTCACATTCTCAGCAAGAGATAATAAATAAAGCTTGTCTTGTCGGAAGGCAAGACCAACACACTTATCATTATTATCAAATATTTCACATCTGCCATTACCAAAATGACAGCCAAATCCATCATCATCGAGTTTTGAAACACTTATTAAATTCCTACGCAAAGAGGGAACATAGAGTAAATTTCTTAGCTTAAGTACAAAGTCATTCTTTAATTCTAAAGCTAAATCGCCAACAGCTTCAACTTCAGCTTGTACTCCATTCGCAACTTTAATTGTTCTTTCTCCTCTTCGCAGAGTTGTCCTCCCACTGAACCCCTGTAAAGAATTTGAAACGTGAATTGTTGCTCCTGAATCAATCCACCAAGTGGTGTTCAAATAACATAAAAATAGGGATTCATCTACAAATGTGATAGTATCATCACCTTTCTTCAGTAACTTTTTCAGGTAGACTGGGCAATCTCTCTTGTAATGCCCTCTTTTGAAGCATTCCTTGCACTAGTCTTTTTCAGCATTGCCATATTTTCTATAGTCCTCATCCTGAGAGTCCTTTTTTTTCCTTTTCAATTACCTTTTCCCACTGGGGTTTCCCTGTGGTTCCTTGAAGTAATTCTTTCTTTTATTGTCTTTCACAAGGTAAGCAGAGTCACACTATGAGGACTTAAGCCTCTCTTCCTCCTAAACACACATTGCAATGAGTTTTTCAATGTCCCATTTGTCAGGCATTATGTTATAGTTCACAACAAAGGTTTTGAATTCTTTTGGCAAAGAAAGAAAGACCAAGTGAATGAGGAACTGATCGTTGACCCCCAAATCCATTGTCTTTAATTTTGCTGCCACTGTGTTTATTTTCAATATGTGCTGACGCACACCACCGCCATTGTATTTTTCAGATACAAGTTTATGAATCATGGTGCTTGCTGTGGCCTTGGAAGACCCAGTAAACTGACTTTTCACCCTTGCGAGGTATTCAATGGCGGTGATGCATTCTGGGATAGACCCTCGGATTTGGTCTTCAATAGTGGCTTTCGCCACCAACAGGCATTTTCGATTGGATTGAATCCAACGCCTGTGTTCAATATCATATTTCATTCTGACCTCAGCATGATCACGCTTTCGGGCGTTGAATGCTTCGTCGGTTTCATCAGTTCGCTTCTCCAGTTCCTGTGGAATAGTAGGACACGGTGAAGTAATGGCAAGATCAATCTCCGCCAATGCAAGTTCCAGCTCGTACTTCTCCCGCCACACACGGTAGTTGGTACCGTTGAGTGGAGGAATGTTGTTGATATTCACCATTCCTTTAACTCCTGAAATTTGTCCAAAGAAAGGTGAGAAACATTCATCATAAAAATTGCATGCCTTAACTCAACATTGGTCAAAATTAAAACATACAATTCATTTATACAAGAATTATACATCACCGTTGGGAAGAAGTAAAATTAATGCATAGCAATTCATTATATTAATGTTATTAACAACGTTGATCAGAAAATAACAGTACTATAATTTCATCAAAATTTTCCAGAGAATTTATAATTCGCTCAAAATTAAATTATCCCGTTGGTTCAAAGTTAATCAAGAGAGGAAATTCAATGTCTTCTTCGCAGCGGAAACAATAAAACAATGTTCATAATCTTATTTTCCAGAAAAGCTAATTCATATTATTCATCTGAACAAAAAAATATCGTTGGATAAAAATTTGTGCAATGAAAATTTCATCAAAGTTTCAATTCAGAATCATTCAAATTCAAACTTTATCGTTTCTGAAAAATAAAAAATGAAAAACTATGTTGCCTGGGCAAACCAATCGGCCCAGAGGCCAAATCGGCCCTGTTTCTTTGATTCAATTTCAAATTCGTGTTTGATTTTCGTTTCTTTGTCCCTAACCCTATGTTTCAATGGTTAGGGTTAGGGTTTTGCGCAATAATGAGCCGATCTGGCTCAGATCCAGTTCCCAGAGGATGGATCCCCTCCGTAGGAGGCGTCTGCTACCATTGTTAGATTCATAGGATCGTCTAGGAGGCAGATCCATTGGGTAAACATATGTTACAGTAGATAATAGATGCAATTCGTATGATGCAATGAGATAGAGAGAGAGAGAGGAGAGACAATGCACCGACCAGAGAAGTCGACGGGAGGTGGAGTGGCGGCGACGGCGGTAGGAGTCGGGTTGGTGCTGGTAGAGCCGCTTCCCGTCATGGTCGTCGGCGTAGGCTGCTCCTCCTCTCCTGCAGCGTTGGTGGTCGCGGTAGGCGTGGAAGCCGCCTGCATCCTGGTGCTCGCCGGCGTCGGTGGCACTTCCCGTCGCTGGCAGCGCCCCTTCTCAGATCGGGTTAGGGTTAGAGTGTCGGTGGGGTGACTGGCGGCTCAGGTGAACCTCGTACGTCGTTCTGAGCGCCCCGGCCCCCACCTCATCTATATAGCGTTGTGCGACGGGGGCCCACCAACCACAAGGTTGGGCGCCCCGGATCAGCGCGCAGATCTAAGGCCCGTTAGGCCATTGGGCCTAAACGATGGGAGATCTAATTCCAACACCAGCTTAGATCATGAATGATCTAAGATCCAGAAGCATGAGCAGGTCGGCAAAAAAATTGAGAAAACGTTGTAGCGAAAATGTTGTTAACTTATCACAAGCGTTTTTTACCGCAATGGTGAAAATGTTGTTGCAAAAATATTTTATGTATTCCAGGACATGCTCTCAGTAGCTCATGTGTATGTACTCCGTTTTTGCAATGCGCCACAGTATAACTACTTGGTTGACAGGTGCACAATTAATAGGGACCTAAAATATATATCCAAAATATCAGTGTACTTCTTACGACGCCTATATATAAAGCTAGCTTCACAGCCGCCTTTGAAGGCGGTGTGATCTAAATCACTTGTTTCCTGGTTCAATAGGGACAATAATATCCAACATAATGACAAAGGTGTTGACGAGCACAAGAATACAACATGCCATTACGTGACGACCTGGCCACAAAGCATTCTAGTTAGTGGGGATGGAATGCATCAGGAGTTTTAGATCCAACACAGCCTTAGAAGATAGAGACTGAATGTATCCATGTGGGAGCAAGACCTGTATGGTAGCTTGTTTGTGCAAGATCCCGTGTGCCTCGAGATCACAGATTCGAGTTCCTCAGGTCAACCAAGGCTTAGCCAAACAAGCAAGGTACAAGTGTGAAGAAATCAAAGCTAGCACACATTCCAATGTAAAAAGAAGCATCAGTGTCCAGTGCAGTTTTTTTTCTTTGCATCCAACTGAAGAGCAAGATGACCAAGTTCGAAATTTGGAACCAAAGTTGTGCAAAACCATAACAATGTAGCTACGCACGTCAGGACCATGAAGGTACCAATGCTACCTTCGCTCACATCAAGGAAAGCTTACTCGACAAAGTTTGGTAGACTATTACTGCCGGACTATCACCACCGTTTATTTTCGAACTGACAATGATAAGTTAATTACCTATATATCAGTATTGGTTTGTGGCTTGAACCGACAGTGTGATAGCTATTTTGCACAAAAATTAAATAACTTTTTCATATGAGGTTAGATATTAAGACAATCTTTATATCAAAGTAGTACAGTTTAAAGGAGTCTAAAACTTTATTGTTGACAATTTTGTAATTTGAGATGGTTTACATGTTGTCCTAATTAATATTAAATATACACCTTTGATCAGACGATTTTACATGGTTAACAATGTTGAACGAAGACAAGTCAAGATCATAGTTATAGTAGTTGATGAGATCTACAAGTTTGCGGTTAACAATACTTTTATTTGAAATTGTTTTGAGTGACAACTTTAACATCAACATATTTTCTTCATTTTTTTAGCATCTATCACTGCAAATTTTTTGGGGTTGTGACCCTGCACAGATGCTCTGTTTTTTGTGGTAGTGAGAATCAGATGGGTAATAGGAGAGGCAAGTTCACATAACCGAAGAGCACTTGATGATGCATATGAAGAATGAGTAATTAATGAATGATCTGAGATCCAAAAGCATGGGCAGCTCCAAAGAGAGGATCATTGAAGCGGTAAAAAATGAGAAGATGTTGTTAACTTATCTTATCACAAGTGTTTTTACCCGATGGTGAAAATGTTGCTGCGAATATATTTTCTGTACTCTAGGGACATGCTCTCAGTAGATCATGTTAAGGTACTCCATTTGCCTTGGATATTTTCGCAACACAATAATATCCAAAATATATAATGACAAAGGTGTTGATGAGCACAAGAATACATCATGCCATTCAGTGACGACCTGGCCGCAAAAGCATTCTAGTTAGTGGGGATAGAATGCATCAGGAGTTTTAGATCGAACAAAGCTTGGAAGATAGAGACTGAATGTATCCATATGTGCGAGCAAGACCTGTATTGTAGCTTGGTTGTGGAAGACTACGTGTGGATTTGGGTTTGATGGTTCCTCGAGATTACAGGGTTCCTCAATGACTCGAGATTACACATTAGCGAGAGGAACAGCCATGACTCGAGCAGAAACGTCCAGCACAGCGCAAATTTGGGTTGATCCTTGGCAAATTCGCATAGACACACACTGTGCGCATCTTGGTTTGATCAAGTTCGTGTAGATCTTCTCTTTCACTCTCCCCGACCCAGCTCTGGTTCGTTTTTGTTTCTTTTGTAACCTTTTATTAATGGCTAGCTGTTAATAAAATTACAGTAAATTAAAGGCCTAGCTAGGCCCCTCCTGTTCCCTCAAAAAAAAGAGAGAGCACGTTTAGATCATTTCCTTGGTGGTTTCGGCCGTCAATAATACAATTGGGGATTTGTGGTCTGTGCAAAAATAAATATGTCATGGCAGTAACAAGTTAAATCAATGACAACTATATTGGTGAGGTTCGTTCATGTTGGTAATGTGATACATCAGGAGCTTGAGCTTCAGCTGGTCTGGTTAGAAATTAAGTGTTATCTCTCTGATCCGTGCCAGCAAGAACTTCAGATCATCTTTGTTCTTTGTGCGTCATCACAAGGTCGGAAAAGTTATCTTCTCTTGGCTAGCGATGGCGCTGAGCCTATATACACGCGCAGAGTTGGAAACATGGAGCTAGCCTAGATTAATTTAGAACAAAGATACAGGCCTTTATAGTGGAACAAAGATCACCTTTGGAGCTAACATAAAGGTGGAAGCCCGTGGAAAAAATAAATAATAGAAAAGAGTTCTTGATGCAAATATACAAAAGACAAAGAATATATAAAAATAGTTAGATTAATTTAGAAATAGTATAGCATTTCTGATGTAAAAATTGAACTCTATATTTTAGGAGTGAATTATTAGAAACATTTAGAGACGATCTTAATTATTTCTCCAAATACATTTTTAAGAGTTGGAAAACATCATATTTTTAGAAAAAAATCATTGGGTATTCTTGGAGATGCTCTAAATGTAACAAATTTCAGAAGACCCTCGTAGTTTTAATTGTGTAGCATAATACACACATTCGACTGTGTAACATGTTATCATGTGACATATTTTAGATTGCCAAAGTTTACAACTCTATTAAAGTGTTAGCTACCAATATTTGTTTATTGATATAGCATGGGTTTTTAATTCAATTACCTCTTTGCTGAGTGCCAAGCGGTTTGTGGAGTTTTTTTCGGGCAAAACACTCGACAAAGTGACTCTTTGCCGAGTGTTTTTTTGACACTAGGCAAAGAAGCTTCTTTGTCGAGCACTTTTTTTGACACTATGCAAAGAATTGAAAGGCATATTTTAAAGGAGTAAATTAAATCAAATGAAAAGGTTTTGAACTACAAAGTTGTATAACTCAACAAGATTTACAATATTACATGTTTTATTTAATTTAGTGTTTAGTAGCATAGAATTTGTTTCTCCGTGAAGAGGGATTGGGCAATATTTGTCTTTTTCTTTCTTAGCTATTTACCTATTTAACTAATTTATAAAATCTAAGAAATTAATGTTTTAGATTTATTTGAGGTATTACCTCCAAATAAGTAAAGGGATTACCCGTACTGTACCATTGACAACCATGTCTACATACCTTAGAATGTACTCCCTTCATTCCAAACTATAAGATATTTCAAGATTTTTGGAGAGCGAAAACATCTCAAGTTTGACTAAAATTATAGAGAGAATTAAAAGAATTTGACATCAAATAGGTATATTATGAAAATATAATTGATGAAGAATCTAATGAAACTTAGTTGATATCATAAATGTAATTATCTATCATAGTTAAACTTGAGATGTTTGGAGTCTCTAAGATTTTTGGAATATCTTATAATTTAGAATGAAGATAGTAGTAGATAGATGCATCAGATGCAGGTAATAATAACCACCATTTAAGCAACATGCATGCTCGCGGCGGCTCATGTGTAATAATGTGCTCTGAATGTAACCTACTACCTGTACCTGGTGGCCGGGTGAATCAAATAGAGCGTAAAACCTAGCTTAGTTTACATCCTCCTACGCGCCTATATATATATAGCTATCTGCACACAGTTTGAAGGAGTCATACCGCTTATGTGAAATACCTTACTTCCTGTGTTCAACAGAGATGTACATCATATCAGGCCGTGAAAGAAATTCAGTGCCATGAAAGGATTCTAAATACGTAGGATTGCGATACATCAGGAGTGTTGGATTCAGCAGAGACATGGATATTAGAGCTAGAAGATGTCCTTACGGTAGCAAGGCCTGTATGGTAGCTTAATTGTTCGTGCTAGTAGCAATGCGCATCTTCGTTTGCTGGTCTTGCAAAATTAGAAATTTGGGTTGCACCGATCAATGAAGGCCTAGCATGGAACACTGAGCATCTATCGTGAAGACCATGAAGACAACAGGGCTTTCCTTTGCTCACATCAAGCAATGGTTACTCCACAGAGGTGGACAGAAAGAGGGGGCCATACGAGAGGCAACAATTGCACTGCACATAATTAAGTGAAGAGATTTTGATGATGCCTAGGAGGAAGATGAGCACGTAGAGAATGTTTGTTATGAGTCTGATCCGAGATCCAGGAGCTTGAGCAGCTCTACAGACTGGAAGAAAAACGGCGACGCCCTCAACCTTGAAGCAGAAAAACTTCCGATTAAAATGGAAAGGTGTAATGAGGATTTGCGAACCACAAGCCCCATAGTCATTTAGTGATGAAAGTCAATCTTCACCCACTAAAAATGTTCTGGGGCCACATTGGCATCGAATTGCATTTTATTATGTGATAAGCATAATATAGTTAAAACAAATAATGAAATCCCTTAAATTTGCATCTAATTATACATTTTGGCAATTTATGAAAAAATAACTTAAGTAATCTCTTTGTATAGAATTATCAAAAGAATTGCATAACCCTGCCTTTATAAAAATAAAATAAAATAAAATAAAAGCCTCACCACCAACTTTTATTAGTGATATGTAAAATTCTAAATTCCTTCATTTTTTAGTGAACCTTAAGTCGGGGTAAAAACCAGTGTTACAAGCACTTCATGTATTCCAGGTACCATATACCTATTCTCACGTCTTCTGAGTTCTTTAATAATACTCTCTTTGTCAAAAATGCAAATGCATCAGGCGCAGGCCGGTTGTAATTATAATAACCATTCTAGAAACATGTTACATATGCAACGTCCTCTGAGTGTAACCTGAATAGTAGCTTTGTGAATAAATGAGATCCTCAATTCATTCTCAGATGACTTCTTACGCCTATATATGTAGCTAGCTTGCTGAACACTCTTTGAAGGGGGTGTATAAATTACTTGCTTCTTGGTTCAACATAGACAATGGTACCCAGCCATGAAAGGATTCTTTTATATTAGTATGGATGGGATACATCGGGAGTTTTAGATTCAGAGGCGATATGCAAGGCCGTGCCACAACATTATATTGAGCCACCAAGGCTAGTATGGTAGCTTGTTTGTGTAAAGGTCTTTGCACCGTGTGAACAGTGAACACATGTGTGTTTCATGGTTCTTCCACATTAGAAATTTGGTTCCTCCATTCAACCAAGACCTATGGAGTTGTGTTGTACATCATCTTTTAACAATTTCCACCACTTACCTGACCGTTTGTAAGATTATCAATGGGAGAAAACATAGAATGAATGGATCACAACTGTGCTGGCGACTAGCTACGACATAGTACTATAGTTCAACAGACAAGGGTAGCAACCACAAATGTTAGGACAATTATTGTCCCTCAGAGACCACTGAACACAACAGCTTTCATCGGAGTAGTTGCATGCCAAGATTGTGTGCAGTGGGCCTCTCAGACAAAGAGTTGGTGCAAGTAGGGGCAAACCGTAATCTCGGTGGTCACCCATCTAGCTAGCTTCCCTACAAATAGGATGCATGCGAATGAATGAAAGCATAGTTTACTTACCTTCTTACTCTGGCTTTGAAGCTTTACCTTGTTACTTATGTTCTTGTGACGTAACCGCCAATCGACCACCAAATTGTGCTCGGAGTAAGTGATTGCATCGTGTATTACTGACTCAGACCATGCATGCATGAAGACAACAATGGTTTCCTTTGCTCACATCAAGCAATGGTTACTCAACAGAGGTTGACCGAAAGAGGAGGTCTTTTTACGTGTCTGGGGAGCATTACCAACCGAAACGGATGACCTCTTGTGTTGCGAGGTCGAACCTGATCGCACTTCTTTGGATTTTGGTGGAGGAGGACTCTTCTCCTTTTGCGGTGGAGGAGTTTTATCATTTAGCGGTAGAGTAGGTGTTTTCTCCTTTGGCGGTGGAGGAGGTGTCTTCTCTTTCGAGGTAGGAGATGGAGAATCAGGATTTTGCAGAGGAGAGTAACCTCTTGGCGATAGCAATGCCGATGATTCAATGGCATCCTCATCATCTGAAGATGGCAGCTCATCCAGCTTGATGAAGCATTTGAGCCAAGCCACATGAGTGCCCAAGTTATGAGTTAGATGTGTCCTATCTCCCTCCACTAGGACATCACTGCCAGTTTGGCCCCCACCCTAATCATTTGGGATTTGTCAGAGTTTGAACCGACGTCCTATCTCCCTCCACTAGGACATCACTGTCGGTTTGGCCCCCACCCTAATCATTTGGGATCTGTCAGAGTTTGAACCGACAGTGAAGGTTTATCACTGCCGACCCAATACAATCCGACAGCTAGTGTTGGGGCAGAAATATGTTCTGAACCGCCACTATAGAGAATTTGTGTACTAGTGAATGGTGGAGGTTTGTTCGACATTGAACAGTTGGCAAATCAGTACCTCGTGCTGATCATGATCAAATCAATCATGTCGTAAGTGACAAAATTATGTCCATGAGCCATTCTGGGTTTGAGATTCGACAGATTGAAACCACCTGACGACCCAACCTTCTGGATGCATCTCAGCAACACTAATCCGCATTGACTCCTCAATGGCATACATGAAAAGAAAAAGTGTTTCTCACAACGCTTAGGCCAGAGTCGGGGATTCTCTTTGTCAAATTTAATTTGGGTAAGGGAATTTGGTGAGCGTGGGGGATCTACAGGATGCGGTATGGGAAAAGGAAGATGAGGTATGGCAAGTGGCTGTAGGCGGGCAGGTATGGAAACGGGTGGTGGCGGGATGAGTCGTGAGCGACCAGCATGCGGAAGTGGAGAATGGGGATCCGACACATAATCGGGAGATGATGTACCCTTGACCAGGATATGAATCCGGGGAGACGATGCAACGCTGTGCCCGGAGGGCCCCTTCGTCCGGATATCTGGCAGATGAGCGCACACGGCCGCAGTCGTAGGGGAACTGATGAGGCCGGGCCGGTGCAATGTTGTGCCGAACACCGAGCGGTCCCAGTGCTTGGAGATGCACTAAACCTCCAGCCCGATGTCGTCCACGTATGAGTGCATCCATGTTGGGTCGCTAGGTGCCTAGTTCCATTGCTGTGACTTCTAGAGTAGAGACGTGGTCGTCGCGCTCTGAGTTGACGTGAGCGACGTGGAGTGGTTCGAGCTTAGAGCAAATGGCTTCCAGGGACTTATGACGCTTGTCGACCGTGGAGTCACGAGCGGGAGAGGTCGGAATTGCCGCTCCCACTTGTCCTCCTAGGTGTCGAAGTGGCGATTTAGCTCGTTGAGAACGAGCTTCAAATTTCGGTTACCGAAATATTTGGCCGGAATCGTTTCTGCACTGCCGTTCTTTTCTATATTGTTATAGCTCCGGAACTGTTCCTAGCTAGGGGAGGACGGGAACTGCGTAACCGAATGGAGCCTAAGCCGATTATAGTGGCTACTCGGCGGCTGCGGCAGCATGGATTCAAAATCGATACCGGAGTTCGATACCAATTGTTAGCAGTATCGAAGCAAGGACAGGAGAATTGGAGAAGGGGGAGCAGAGAAGCTTAAGGCCTTGTTCGGTTTTTTGAGATTGAAAACATGCCTATTTTCCTTCATGGGTCGGATCAAGTGTATCCGGCTGGTTCACTCAAATCTAGTCCTGATTCATTCTCGACGTAGAATGGCAAGTTTCCATTCCGAGACAAAAAGAGAGAAAAAAGACAACCATTCCTGGCCCAACCTATTTTCAAATCGGGCCAAATCATATTCGGCCAGAACATGCCGCATTCCGGGCCGTTTTAGCCAAAACGAATGATGCCTAAGTAGGAGGACAGGATTGCATTATTAACGATAATTTCTTTGATACATTTTTCATAGCCTTTTCAATTCACTACTCCTACTGGTTCTTATACTACACACGCCACATGGGTCTCAACAATTGGGCTTCTTCTTGGACCACGACCATTGTTAGCCGTCATCTTGTAGCTGTTTGTCAGAAGGACTTTCCGGTGCTGCTGACACATCGTAGCACTACTACACAAAGGGGTTTTAGTCCCGGTTGATATTTCCAACCGAGACTAAATGTTGTGGACCTTTAGTCTCGGTTGGTAACACCAAACGGGACTAAAGGATATTTTTTATCCCGGTTGGTGTTACCAACCGAGACTAAAGATCTATTAGCCCCGGACGTAAAAATAACTGGGACTAAAGCCCATTTTGGTAATCGACGTAAGGTGGTTTCTCTACTAGTGTAGCAACATGCTTCATATGCAACGTGCTCTGACTCTGAGTGTGACCTACGTAGTGGCCTAGTGAATAAATGAGAGCCTGAATTCACAGTAACTTTCTACGCCTATATATATATAGATAGCTCGCTACAAACTCTTGGAAGGGGGTGTACCTGAATTCACTTGCTACGTGGTTCCTCAACAAAGACCATAATATCACAAATAACCAATGAATTGGTGTTGATGATCACAAGAATTAATATAGCATGGCAATAGAAATTCAGTGGCGACACAGCCACAAACGGATTATTAATTTTAGTGAGAATGGGATACATCGGGAGTTTTAGATCCAGAGGATACGTGGAAGATAGTGTGAAAAGATACCTTTAAGGTACGAAAGCCCATTATGGTTGCTTGTTTGTGCAAGGCGCTTTGTGCTTTGCTGCACACTTCTGTGTTTGGTGGTCCTTCTAGATTACGTTTCTGTGAGTTCAGAAGCATCATCACAATCAGCATGGACGCGCACCAGACTTAAGTTTTTTTTTTGAAAGAAACAGGAGGGGGGAGGGAACCCCCTACTGGGCTTTTATTAGATAATAAAAGGATACATCTACAAGTACAGAAAAGAACACCTTATGAAACAAAGAAGGTCTGGAAGAAAATAAGAAAAATTACATGTGAGAACGTAGCCATAAATCTAAACCTGGTTTCAAATCTGCTTTTGCTCTTAGCCTAACCAGAGCAAATTCCTTCTTGATGACCTCCTTGCAGCGTCGGATAGAGTGGAGAATATGTCTAAAGATTACATCATTTCTCATCATCCATATGGACCAAGCCATAGTAACGATGATTTCCATAAAAAAAGGCAAATGAATCTGATTTTTCAAAGTATCCACAATGATCAAGGGATCCGAAGAGTTAGGTATAAACAAAGAGATCGACATCCAACAACAAGTGGCAAAGGGCAATGAAAAAGAAGGTGGGCAAGATCTTCTTCAGCTTGGAGATGACACAGTACACATTTATAGTCTGGTAGATGCATGTTTCGACGCCGAAGCAAGGATCTGGTGCTTAGTCTGTCTTGCAACACTAACCAGAAGAACACCTTCCTTTTATTCTGACAGTAGGACTTCCACAACCATTTGAAAGAAGGATGTACCTGATGCTGACCAATAAGTCTTTGGTATACTGCACTGGGTAAATAGGAACTGCCCCAACTGTAGTACCAAAAGTCATTATCACTTTGGAGTTGCAGGTTCTGAATAAGGTCAGAAAACTGAAGAAATTGGGCATAGGCTTCGATTGTTAGAGGCAAGTGAAAAAGGTCATGATGTAAAGTAGTTGAGGCAGCAGCTGGTAAAGAGATTTGAGGATTCTTAGCAAAATAGTAGAGGTGACGGAATCTGTAACATAAAGCCTCGGTGTCCCAAAGATCATGCCAGAGGAAACAAGTTGTACCATTGCTAACAGTAATATTGACAAGTCCTTTGAATTTGGGAAAAAGCTTAATAATGTCTCTCCACCAAAAGGAGTGTCTGTAGGAAACACCCCCAACCATAGAAAGACTGTTTCTTGAGTAATATTTTTCCCAGACAAGCATAACCCAAGGTACTGAAGCTTTATTATAGAACTTGTGTAGGTGCTTGATAAGTAAACTCTCATTTTGAATGGTGATATCTAGAACACCAAGACCACCATCATCCTTAGGTAAACAAACCAATGGCCATGCTGCCTTTGAAGGTTTCTTGCTAGAAATATCAGAACCTCTCCATAGACAATGTTTTCGGTACTTGTCAATTTGCTTTATGATAGTTTTTGGTAGAAGAAAACTGCACATTGCAAAGGTAGGGAGGGCTGTTAGGACAACATTTGTAATTTGCAATCTTCCTGCTTCTGTGAGAAAAGAGGAGAAAGCCACTAGTTTCCTCTCACATTTACTGACAAGTGGCCAAAAATCAGCCACATTTGGTTTAGAAGAGCCTAGGGGCAAACCTAAATATGTAAAGGGTAGAGAGCCTATACTACAACCGAAAGATGTGGCCAAGATTGTTAGTCTCTCTTCTGAGACATTCACAGGGATCATCTGAGATTTGTTATAATTGACTTTTAAACCAGAAGTTTTAGCATATTTGGATAAAAGCTACTTGAGATGACTCAGTTCATTTATATCAGCATTCATGAAAATGAGGGTGTCATCGGCATACTGCAGTATTGGGTAATCTGAATCGCAGGCAAGGTTCAGAGGCAGACTAATGTGACCCAACTCTTTTTCATTGTTCAGGAGTGTCTGCAGGAAATCTGCAGCTAGGACAAATAAAAGGGGGGACAAAGGATCTCCTTGTCTAACTCCTCTTTTACAATGGAAAACCTTACCAGCCACACCATTGAGAAGCACTGCAGAGGTACCTGAACTGAAAATGGCTTTCATCCATTGCAGCCATTTACCAGGGAATCCCTTGTGTTCCATAATTTGCAGCATGTATTCATGCTCTACCTTATCAAAAGCCTTCTCAAAGTCTAACTTGAGAATGAGAATTTCTTTTTTGGATTGGTGACATCCATGCAGGTATTCAAGAGCCCAAGCAACACAATCCTGAATAGTTCTACTCTTTATAAAACCATATTGGTTTTTGTACAACAAAGATGGTAAAACCAACTGTAACCTGTTTGCAAGCAGCTTTGTGATAATCTTAATTGATGTATTCAAGAGGGATATTGGTCTGAAATCTAAAATATTTTGTGCACCATCTTTCTTTGGGATAAGAGTGATATGAGAACCATTGATGCTTTGGAGACATAGATTGTTGTCATAAAAATGGTGATATAGGTTATAAAAAACATGCTTGATTAATTGCCAACAATGCTTAACAAAGTCTGTATTGAAATCATCTGGACCTGGTGCTTTATCCCTAGGCAAGCCTTTAACAACCAGGTCAATCTCACTTGATGAAAAAGGGACTATAAGGTTAGACAAATCAGGATGAGGGGTGAGTAGAGAAGAAAGATTGAAGCAAACAGAAGAAAGAGAACTCAAACCCAATCTTTCCTTGAAAGATTTCCAAATAATGTTGGCCTTAGCAGCATGATTAAACACTAGAGTCCCATCATCTTGCTGAATATGAGCAATGAAGTTTTTTCTATATTTTATTGTAGCTTCAGCATGGAAGAATTTAGTACCTGCATCCCCAAGAGTAACCCACTTTATGTTCCCTCTTTGTTTCCAATAAACTTTTTGTTGCTGAAGAAGACTGACAAGTTTATTTTCCAAAATCTTCCTGAAATTCCATTCAACAAGACTTAAATCCCTAAATTCCTCCATAACATTCAAAAGGGAGAGGATCAGCTTGACATTCTTGATGTTGTCTTTGAGGCCAGAAAGAGTCTGTTTCTAATGTTTTAGCACACATCTCAAATTCTTAAACTTTGCAGTGATGATTTTGGCAGGGTCAAGAATGTGAGGTGGTGATGTCCAGCCTGCTTGAACTTTGGACATAAAGTCCTCATGCTGCAACCAAAAATTCTCAAAGCGAAAAATATGACTTTTAGGAATATCGGTTGAAATAGTTACCAAGCAAGGCACATGATGTGAAGTTTCCATGACAAGTGTTGAAACATAAGTATTAGGATAAGCACTAGTAAAACTAGCTGAAGTGAAAAACCAATCCAAACGCTCTAATAGGGGTGGATGTTGCTTGTTTGTCCAAGTAAAACGCTGTCCTCTCACGGGAAGTTCCACTAAACCGAGAGCGCTAATAGCCCCATTAAAAAGAAGCATGTCAGCAAAGTCAGCCCCCAACCTGTTTCTGTCCTCACGATTCCGATAAAGGTTGAAATCGCCAACTAATAACCAATGAACATCAGCCGACATGGTAATGTTCCGAAGCCATTGTAGAAAAGCTCTCTTTCCAGTGTGCGTACACGGGGCGTAAACATTGGTCAAAACAAAGCACGCATTGTTGTGGGTCGACGAAAAAAAAGACAGAAGAAGCATATTCATTCTCGAAAATGAGGTTTCCAGCGAACATCGAACTTTTCCAAATGATCATTGATCCACCAAAGGCTCCATTGGAAGTAAGAAAATGAAAGCAATCAAAGGAGGCATTACAAAACTTATGAATAAAACTAAGATCAAAAGAAGATCGCTTGGTTTCTTGAAGGCATATAATGTCACAATTATTTTCAACAACTCTATCACGAATTGAATTCCACTTCTTTTCAGAGTTAATACCCCGAACATTCCAACTTAAAATCTTCCATTGTCTTACACCCATGAAAAATAAAGATGTTTATGGTAAAAATCTTAGATAGCTAAGATGATTGTAGAGGATTAAAGACTGAAGTCACTGCTTCTTGCCCTTCTTGGGCTTTGGGTCTGCTTCAGCATCCTCGGACTTCCCTGCATCTGCACCTTTCGTACCAGGCTTGCTTGTCTTGGGCTGGGATGATTTGGCCCGACCAACATCAACTTGCTTTGCTGGCTTGGCTGAAAGCTTGTCATCAGTGAGGGAATCAGGACTGATCTTGCAGAAGGAAGTCCCCAGGTCACGGGCTACAGAAGCAGAAAGAGTGGGTGGTTCAGTACAGCCCAAATAGTTGCGATCTTTACAGACTGGTGAACGATATCCTCTAGATACACCATGTAATCTATCACTTCTACGCAGTTGTGCATCAGAAATATGCAAGCTCTTAGAAGACTTACCCCTCTTTGATGGAGTAATAATGGCTTTGGCAGGGTGGGTAGCAGTTGGTGGAGTGGACATAGCTGGGACCGAGGGAGATCCCTTGTTAACAGCTGTGGCTGAGGAAGATGTATCAGCATCATTCAGGGACAAGGGTTGCTGGGACCCAAAAGAGGCTGGATCAGGCAATGAACAGTCAAGTGTGTTTGCATCTATGTCATCATCATCCAAAGAGGTATTAGAGATAGAAGGATCCAAAACCAGATTAAAGGAAGGGCAAGTAATTTCAGAAATTGAAATAGAAGGTTTAGCCCGAGGAAGGGTAAAGGTGTAGGAAGTATCAGATGAAAAGTTGGTGACCAGAGATGTCCAACCAGAAGTTTGCGAGAACTCCTTTGCCCAGTCAAAGGTGGAATCCTTCAGCATCAGTAAGGTGAAAAAAATCATCCACTGTGTTGGGATAGAAACTGTTGGTAGGCTCTGATCCACATTATTGAAGTATTTGGCCCACATTCTGATAGCAGTTGGGCTTGGGCCAAAGGATGTGGTAAGCAGGCCTGAAGACTTAATTTTCAGAAGAAGACTTGGATCCACCGGAGGGATGTAGGTGTTGACAAAGCCCAATTGAACATCATCCATTTGAAATCAGCAATTAGAGGGGCCTTCTGGTGCCAAAACATCGAAATCTACCAAATCTTCTAGAGGTGCTTCCTCAGCAATTAGAGGTCCTAAGTTCTGCAAATTAGGAAACTCAGGCATTTCCATGTCCACATCATCCATCAGGGGTGGCATTACATCTTCTGAAGAACTGTCAGTAAAATCATCCATGGCAAGGACATGTTCTTGAACATTTGCACTTGGCACCTCAGCGACAAAACCAACAGCTTGTATGACTTCATCAATTTGCAAATTTTCCCCAGCCTGTATCTGCACATTGTCATTCAGTTGCTCCTACCCTTGTATGTTAACATTGTTCTGCATCTGGACATTTAGATTCCCAGCATCTTGGTTGGGAGGGTTGGCTGGCTGTGGCCACACACCCCATCCCACAACAGCCAGGTGTTCCAGGTTGATCTCGGGGTCAACAGCTTGATCAGGTGAAGGAGGAGGGCCTTGACCCATCTGACCAAAACCATGAAAATCATACTTTTGCCAAGTATTGCAAGAAGACTAACCATTTTATTGAGGATTGTCTCAAACTTAAGAATAAGGAGAAGAGAAAAGGCAATCATGATGGTAGTGCTTCTATTATTTCTGGTGCTGAAAATTCTGATTCTGGAGATTGTCTCGTAGTTTTTGCTGGTTGTGTTTCTAGTCATGATGAATGGATACTTGATTCCGCTTGTTCGTTTCATATCTGCACTAACAAAAATTGGTTTAGTTCCTATAAACCTGTGCAGAAAGGAGATGTTGTGCGCATGGGAGATGATAACACGTGTGACATTGTAGGGATCGGCTCTGTTCAGATCAAGGCACATGATGGCATGACACGCACGCTGAAGAACGTGAGGTACATACCAGGGATGTCCAGAAATCTCATCTCGCTCAGCACGCTCGATGCAGAAGGTTTCCATTACTCCGGTTCAGATGGCATTCTGAAGGTATCAAAAGGTTCTCTTGTTTGCTTGAAAGATGATCTTAATTCTGCAAAGTTATATGTCCTTAGAGGAAGTACTTTACATGGTTCTGTTTCTGCTGCTGCTGCTGTTACTAATGTTGAACCTAGTAAGACTAACCTTTAGCATATGCATTTGGGACATATGCATTGGAGAGGCAAGACCGAGCCTCGCACAGCCTGTACCGTAATGGGAGAGGGAAAAAGAGATACATATGCCAAATTTTGGATAGAGGGGCGACAGAATTGAGGGGGTTGGGACGACTTAACCGGCAGTGATGTCTGATAGGGATAGCTCTACTACTGCCTGTTGTGAAGCAATTGACAGTCTTGTAGCCAGCAATGGTTGTTTAATTTGTTACGTTCAAAAAGAAAATATGGAACATGGTGATGAAGCCACGTTAATTAGGTTGACGGTAGATAATTTAAAATGTCAAATCATGTTGATTAACTTATTTGGTTTGTCGTGCAAATTAGTTTGCTTGACACATTGAATTCGTGCTCGCGTACTTGTCACACAGTTACAGATTGAAGTAATTTAGTGCTACATTATTACATCCAGTACGTGTAAAAACACACAACTGACATGATAACACTTGTTGTTCTATTTAGGTCGTGGAAGTCTCATATATAATACACTTTCGAGTACCCGAACTTGTGTTGTGGCGTCATTTAAGTCCAAAATATTATTTTCAGGTGAAGCACATGTACCGTCTACTGCAGTTGTATCAAATTTTCAAAACCATGTGCCATTGTGTTACATCCAGTACGGAGTGAGATCTGTATTCATTAGTAGCTGGATGATCTTTCATCATTGCTTGCCCCGGAAAGCAACAAACAATTTGTTCCATGCATGCCAAAGATTTATATAGCTAGACTTCACATGCTCGAAATTAAATGTACCCATTTGGTGGGTGAAGCAATGAAAAGATAAATAATGTTGGCGGTTTCACATGCGCCTATAAAGCTACACCAATGACGGGATAAATATATAAACAATCGATGTCAAGAACCCGCAGAAAGAAATCAGTGGCAATTGCCGAGGCCCGCCCTGCTGGGAATGTGATACATCAAGAACTTGAGTCTTACCCACTAGGAGCTTCGTAGTTATTGTCTGTCCCTTACGTGAAAAAAGGACTTGCCTGTCCCAAAATACATGTACCTTTCACTGAATATGTTGGCCCGGACAATGGCGTCATCACACTAGTCACCAGCTTTCAGCGCATGTCCCACTGGGGGAGTTCTCTGAGCTGGGCTCAAGAATCTCGTTGCCTCTCCAAGTTTGTAGTGATCTAGCAGGAAACAATCTCTGAATAGGGCTCAAGAATTTTTTTTGAAAGCGTGCAATTAGACATACTGCTTTAAGGGGAGAAAGAGTTTAAAGGTTACAAGACGAGCCAGAAGCCATGGTGAGATGCCATTGCCCGAGCGCGCCGAACACACATACACAAGGCACCGGCTGAAACGGTGGGGCTGCGAGGTTGTACTAACCAGACGCTAAACCCGCTAAAGAGAAAGAGGGGGTGGGGAATACAAGCCTAAACAGCCAGAACGGCCAGGGACGCGAGACTCTGGTAGCCCGCGGCGATCCAGGCGTCTGCTTCCTCCCTGATGCGCTCCAACAGCCGCGGCGCCACAGAAGATAGGTCGTCAAAGGTCCTCCGGTTCCGCTCCTTCCATACCTCCCAGGTCACCAGAAGCACAAGAGTGTCGAAGCCCTTTCGGAGAGCCTTGGGGACGAGTGTTCTGTTGCGCAGCCACCATCCAGCAAGGGAGTCGGAAGGGAGTCGGAGTCCCCTGGGGCGAGGAATTGCAGCCCCACCGCACTGAGTAGCCTGAACCATACCTCGCGGGTGTAGACGCAGTAGGTTAGTAGGTGATTGTGCGTCTCGTCCAAATGCTCGTAGATTACGCAGCTCGCCGACTGCTGTAGCCCATGGCTGACCCGTCTCGCCGCTGTCCAAAGCCGCCCAAGAAGAGCGAGCCAAAAGAAAAACTTCACTTTGGGAGACGCCCTTGTCCGCCACAACTCCTTGGCGCCGAGTAGCGTGGTCGTTCCCAAGAAGAAGGCCCGGTATGCGGAGGCGCTGGAGTATTCCCCGCTCGCCGTCCACTTCCAGACAAAAGTGGCAGGGACGCCAGGGTGTAGCTGGACTTCGGCCAGCTTGTCAGCCAACAGGACCATCTCCAGCATGATCGTTTGGGTCCTCGCTCCGACGATGTCCCGCGTCCACTGCTGCCCCGCTAGGGCATCCAAGACTGTCCGCTTCCGTCGTCGTGCGCCCACAAGTGCGAAGACATGCGGCGCCGACGCCGCGATCGGTCCGTCCGGCAGCCAAGAGTCATTGTCTCTACAAGTTTGTGGAGATCTAGCAGGCAACAATCAAGGGCACCGCCTACTCCATGGCACCCCCAGCCTTGACCATCTTCATGCACACACGGAAGACACATAGGCGATCAAGAGGAGTCAAAAAGACGGTGTGGTTGGTACGGCACTATCCGGCAAATACGAACAGTAATCTTGTTCCTTGCAAAAAAGAAAAAAACAGTAATCTCGTCGCTCACCCATATACCTTCTTATTCTGGCTTTGAGGTTTTACCTTTTTACTTATGTTCTTGTGACGTAACCGCCATTCGACCCCCAAATTGTGCTTGCAGTAAAGTGTTTGCAACGTGTGTTCGCCCAGACCATGCTTTCCTTTGCTTACATCAAGCAATGGTTACTCTCGACAGAGGTGGAAAGAAAGAGGGGGGCATAGGAGAGGCAACAACTGCACATAATTAAGTGAAGAGAATTTGATGATGCGTAGGAAGAAGATGAGCACATTATGAGAATGTTTGTTATGAGTCTGATCCGAGATCCAGTAGCTTGAGCAGCTCTACAGACTGCAAGAAAAACGGTGACACCCACAACATTTATAATGGAAAGGTGTAATGAGGATTTGCAACTGACAGTCTTGTAGCCAACAACCCAGCAGTGGTTGTTTATTTTGTTATGTTCAAAAAACATATATGGAACATAGTGAAGCCACGTAAATTAGGTTGACGGTAGATAGTTTAAAATGTCAAATAATGTTAATTATTAACTTAAATGGTTTGTCCTGAAAATTAGTTTGTTTGACACGAATTCATGTTCGTGTTGTCATTGTTACAAGTTAAAGTCATTTAGTGTTAAATATACATCCACTACTGCAAAAATACACAAGCGATATCATCATACCTTGTTCTAGGGGGCTATTTAGGTCGTCGAAGTCTGATAGTACACTTTCAAGTCCCCGAACTTATGATGTCTAAGTCCAAAATATTATTTTCAGGTGAAGCACCTGTCCTTCTGTTGTATCAAATTTTCAAAACCATATGCCATTGTGTTACATCTTGTAGGCATTGAGATCTGAAATCATAAGTGGCTTGATTTGATCTTTCATCATTGTTTGTCGGCCCCGGACCCAACAAACAATTTGTGTTATGCATGCCAAAGATTTAAATAGCTAGACTTCACATGCTCTAAATTAATTGTACGTATTTGGTGGGTGAAACAGTGAAATGATAAATGTTGGATATAAGGCATGCGCCGATAAAGCTACACCGATCATGGGATAAAATATAAACAATCGATGACAAGAATCCACACAGTAAGAAATCAGTGGCAATTGCCGTGGCCCTGCTGGGAATATGATACATCAGGAACTTTAGACTTAGACACAGGGAGGGACACAGTTCCTGTCTGTCCCTTACGCCGAAAATGATGTTGTTTGTCACAACCATGGTTTACAATTTCGGCAAAATATCGTCGCCGAAATTTCCGAAATATCACTTTTTCACTGAGCATACCTCTCACTACAGGAAATCGTGGAGTTGCCTAGTGCTA
The DNA here is from genome assembly GCA_022036555.1 of Microstegium vimineum. NCBI lineage: Eukaryota > Viridiplantae > Streptophyta > Magnoliopsida > Poales > Poaceae > Microstegium > Microstegium vimineum. Next base: position 49,861,588 of record CM039120.1, read on the forward strand.
GGGGCACTCGGCAACTAGCACTCGGCAACTAGCGAGTCGGTAACTAATTTAGTTGCCGAGTGTCAGATTTCGAGCACTCGGCAACTAATTTGCTGAGTGTTATTTTTTTTGTCGAGTGCACTACTACAGAACACACCTTTCGGCGATTTCCAAAATCGGCTTTAGCCCCGGTGAAAATTGCGCCCGGGGCTAAAGGGACCTTTAGCCCCGGTTGGTAACACCAACCGGGACTAAAAGTCCCCTCCCAACGGCTCGTTGGTCAGACATTGTTAGGGGGGACTTTTAGTCTCGGTTAGTGTAACCAACCGGGGCTAAAGGTCCACCTTTAGCTGCGGTTGGTAACACCAACCGGGGTAAGATCTTTAACCCCGGTTTAAGGCACAAAGTGAGGCTAATTCTTGGCCTTTAGTCCCGGCTGGTTCTATGGACCGGGACTAAAGGTCCCCCCCTATTTGAACTCTCTTCCTCCCCCCTGCCCGAGCCCGAGAACTCATTTCTTCTTCTCTCTGTTCTTGCTCTTGTTCTTGGTGTTCTTCATTGTTCTTCATCTCCTCTTCGGTTATTGCTTCATTTGATCACTTCTACGCCTCCATCGACTCGTTGAAAGGTTACTATCTTCAACCTCTCATGTTTTAGCCGCAACATATATTGTTTCTTATTCTATATGTGATTTTTCTTTATGATTATTACTCTTTTTTGCCATTTTAAGCTTCATTCACTTGACATTGTTTGAATAGTTTGAACAAGGCAACTAAAACTAGTATTCTAAGTATACACCTTTCATTTCTAGGGTATTATATGTTCCACATTTCAAGATTAGTTTAGCTTAGTTTGAGAAATATAGATTCTTAGGATTTTATTAAATGATGAATTTATGGTGGATTGTTCTTGATTTATATATATGTCACTTGAGCTCAAAATAATTATATATTTAGATGAATAAGGTAGCTACATAGAATACTTTAGTTGTCTAAATGGCACATTTGATGATTTTAGAGAAATGTAAGTTTTAGTTGTTTTATTTTCTTTGTTTAGAATATAAGGAATTTATAATATCTAGTTTGGAAAATGAGTATAGAGAGTAGATGACAACTGCTTCGGGACACTCGGCCTCTGATCGGGTTCCAAAGCGGCTAAGGCCAGACCTCCCTCTCATTACCTGTGGCAAGTGTATGCAAAAGACTGTGAAAGAGTACCGAGTGGGGAAGCCTGGTCCCAACAACGGTCGGATCTTCTATAAGTGTTCAGATCGCAATGTAATTTATATATTTTGTCACATTTGATGGTTATGGTTAATTTGTACCTATATTTTCTGATGATTTTGATTAAAGTGTTGATTTTTTTTTCTATTTTCAGTGGGATGGCACTGGATGTCGCAGCTGGTACTGGGAGGAAGATTATGTTAAACATGTGGAGGAGGCTACGAAGACTGATGAGGCAGCGAGCCAGCTCAAGGAGCTCGTCGATGTGGTACAGAGAAATAATGATCTGTCTGCTTTAGTTGGGATTGGTCGGGAGATCATTATGCTACTGAAGTGCATTTTAGGTTTTCTGTTTATAGTGCTAGTGGTCTTAGCATACGCTATATCGAGGCTTTCATAGAGCATACATTAGTATTAGTATGACGCGGAAATGACACATGGTGGTGTTCCATCTCGATCATGTTATTTTAATGCAGACGACCTTTCGTTCGGTATTTTATAATTTTTTTTGACCAAAATGAGAAATTTAATTATGTTTTGGGTCATATAATGCAGACAATGACACACGATTAGATGTACAATGTAGATCGCCGCTTCAAACAGTTCTTTGATGGCGTGCATGATTTCTTAAGAGCGGCTGAGGCAAACAAGCGGGATGCTAATTTCATGTGTTGTCCATGCACCTTGTGCAAGATTTTGAAGGAATATTCTAGCTCAAGGACTGTTCACTCACACTTGTTGAAGTTGGGTTTCATGTCACACTATATTTGTTGGACCAAGCATGGAGAAACTGGAATTATGATGGAAGAAGACGAAGAAGAGCAATTGGACCCTGAAGACATTATTTCTCAATATGGTGACTTCAATGATACTGCAATGGTGGAAACAAAAGAAGAAGAGGCAGGGGCAGGGGCAGAGGACACACTCTCTGAAGATGATTGTCTTGGTGAAGTCATTCGTGATGCACAAAGAGATTGTGAAAGTGAAAAAGAGAAAACTTAGTTATACCGCATGCTAGAGGATCACAAGAAACTACTATACCCGAGCGTCGAAGATTGGCAAAATAAGTTGGGTACAACACTGGAGTTGCTATAATGGAAGGAAAAAATGGCATATCCGACAAGGCATTTGGGCAATTACTCAAGATTAATAAAAAGATACTTCCGAAACCTAACGAATTGCCTGCCACTACGTACGAAGCAAAATAGGTCGTGTGCCCTCTGGGATTAGAAATCCTGAAGATACATGCATGTCCTAATGACTGCATCCTGTACCATGGCAAGGACTACGAGACTTTGGATGAATGTCCCGTATGTAAAGCGTCGCGGTATAAGATCATGCGAGATGACCCTAGCGATGTTGAGGGCGAAGAGCGTCCTAGGAAGAAAATCCCTGCCAAAGTTATGTGGTATGCTCCTATAATACCACGCCTGAAACGTCTGTTCAGAAACAAGGACCATGCAACGTTGTTGCGATGGCACAAAGAAGACCGTAAGGCAGACAACATATTGAGACACCCTGCTGATGGGTCCCAGTGGAGAGCAATTGACAGAGAATTCCCAGAGTTTGCAGAAGACGCAAGAAACTTAAGGTTCGGTTTGAGCACGGATGGTATGAATCCTTTTGGGGAGCAGAGCAGTAGTCATAGCACTTGGCCTGTTACTCTATGTATATACAACCTCCCTCCATGGTTATGCATGAAGCGGAAGTTCATTATGATGTCTGTGCTGATCCAAGGCACGAAGCAACCTAGCAACGACATCTATGTCTTCCTGAGGCCCTTAGTTGAGGAACTCCTGCTTGTATGGAGCAAACCAGGTGTACATGTGTGGGATGAGTACAAGCAGGAACATTTCGACCTGCGAGCATTGCTGTTTGTAACAATCAATGATTGGCCTGCCCTAAGTAATCTTTCAGGACAGACAAACAAGGTATATAATGCATGCACACACTGTTTTGATGACCTTGACTGTGTATATCTAAAAAAATGTTGAAAGGTCGTGTACCTTGGCCATCGTCATTTTCTTCCTAAGAATCACCAAGCAAAAAAAAGGAAAGCATTGTAAAGCAAGAAGTGAAACGAACCAAACTAGAGAGGAGGTACTTGATATGGTCAAGGCTATGCAAGTAGTCTTTGGAAAGGGAGAAGGGGCCATACCAGTTCCAAAAAATGCTAATGGACGCGCACCTATGTGGAAGAAGAAGTCCATATTTTGGGAGCTACCCTATTGGCATGTCCTAGAGGTCCGCCACGCGATCGACATGATGCACTTGATAAAGAATGTTTGTGTGAACCTGCTAGGATTCATGGGTGTGTATGGAAAAGAAAAAAATATACACTTGAAGCACGAGAGGACTTGCAAGACATGAAAGAACGAGACAACCTGCATCCAGAGAAGACAGAAGATGGACGTCATTATTTAAAGCCTGCTAGCTACACTCTTAGCAAAGAAGAGAAGGAAAGCATGTTTGAATGTCTAAGCAGCATCAAGGTCCCATCTGGATTTTCCTCCATTATAAATAATATAATAAATGTGTCAGAGAAAAAAATTCCTAAACTTAAAGTCTCATGACTGCCACGTGCTTATGACGCAATTGCTTCCAGTTGCGTTAAGAGGAATTCTACCTCCACATTTACGTCTAGACATTGTGAAGCTATGTGCATTCCTCAATGCAATTTCTCAGAAGGCAATCGATCCAATGGAACTAGCTACTCTACAGAATGATGTGGTCCAGTGCCTTGTCAGCTTTGAGTTGGTTTTCCCTCCATCCTTCTTTAATATCATGGAACACCTCCTAGTTCACCTAGTCAAGGAGATTAGTATTCTCGGTCCTGTGTTCCTACACAACATGTTCCCCTTTGAAAGGTTCATGGGAGTCCTGAAAAAATATGTTCACCAACGTGCTCGCCCAGAAGGAAGCATCGCCAAGGGCTACGGGACAGAGGAGGTCTTTGAGTTCTGTGTTGACTATATTCTCAACCTTGATCCAATTGGTGTTCCTGAATCAAGACACGAGGGGAGACTTAGTGGGAAAGGAACACTAGGGAAGAAAACATATATCAGTACGGGGGATGATTATTTCAACAAAGCACACTACATAGTTCTTCAAAACTCCTCTGTGGTGGAGCCGTATGTCGAGGTACACAAGAAGTTCCTACGATCTGAGTTTTCAGGGAAGAATGAAGCTTGGATTATGCGTGAACGCATGAAAACTTTCGGCGATTGGTTGCGCAAAAAATTTGTTGGTGATGATAGTATTGATGACCAACTGTATTTCTTGGCTAGACAACCATCATGGCACATCCTCACGTACAAATCCTATGAGATAAATGAAAATATATTTTACACGGTAGACCAAGATAAAAGGAGCACCAACCAAAACAGTGGTGTCCGCGTAGATGCCATTGACCCAAATGGAAAAATGCAAACATATTATGGCCGCATAGTTGAGATTTGGAAACTATACTATGCACCTAATTTTAAAGTCCCTTTGTTTAAGTGCCAATGGGTGAAGATGACCGGAGTCGGGGTAACAATTGACAAGGATTATGGGATGACAACAGTGGACCTCGACACTATTGGGTACAAATACGAACCATTCATCCTTGCTGCTGATGTGAATCAGGTGTTCTATGTAAAAGACATGTCTACAAAACCAAAGAAAAGAAAAAAACGATGACAAATCAATCATCAATGAGCCCGAGCGTCACATAGTTCTTTCAGGGAAAAGAAATATTTTGGGAATTGAGAACAACTCAGACATGTCAGAACTTTACGAAAGGGATGACCGAATTGCGCCATTCAGTGTGACCAAAGAGCAAGCATAATTCTAAATGCCGAGGACACTCCATGGTTACGACATGATTATGACCAAGGGACATATGTCAAGAAGAAATCACTAATGTGCCCGCTTATGTAGCTAGCTTAGCAGTGTGATGTCGATCAAGTGACATGTGTATTGGGCATTTTGGTCAAATAAATAAAGATCTACATTTGTTAGTGATCAAATTAATGTTTACTAATACTTCTTTTGTAGTCATTTAGTGACTAATGAAGATCTACATTTGTCAGTGAAAAAGTTTAGTTCTAAAATGAATGATCTTGATGAGTTATAAAACCTTTGTATTCAAAAGTTTTTCATATAGGGTCATTTAGTGTCTCATGAACAATTTTCTATTTAAGGGTACACTTAAAGGTCACATAATTGGACAATGAACTGTGAAACACAAATAGTTTAACGTTAAAATAATGAATAAACTAATTTCCTGTTGGTAACCAAGCATTTTATTTTATTTAATTGAACAATATACTTTTGCATTAACCAAATTCTAATTGTTAGTTACATTTATATTTGATATTATAAAAAAGGTAAAATATTTTATGTTATACATTTTTCTAGTGTATAATAAAGCCAAAGGAAATTTAATGATTATTTTTTTAAAATTTTGTGGCATGTATTTAATTAATCATGCAATTTACAAGACCTATAGTAATTTATATAGATATTAAACTATATAAAATGCCAAAACATCTAAAACAGCCCACTAAAATTTCGTTTGGCGCCTAAAGAAGCCTTTAGCCCCGGTTGGTAATACTGCAGGGTTATGAGGTTGCCACGCTTTCCAGAAAACAAAATTTTTCGACCCCATAAACCAGGAACTAGTGCTAGTTATAGATCACGAGGTTACCACTAGACGCGTAGGTGCAGCGGAAGCGACTTGATGTAGTCGTGCGCGTCGCAGCAGTGCCGTGCAGTTGCGAGGTCGTCCGTCTCAACGTCTCTTACTCGCGGTTCGTCCTTGTGCTCCAGATGCAGCACCTCCGAGGAATCCCACACGTGTAGGGAAGAAGCGTCACGTCTTTGGACTGCTAGGTCCGCGAGGAGTACTAGACGCGAGCGTGGGGAGGGCGATGGCGGCTGCCAAAGAATGTAAGTATCTCGCCCCACGCCCACCCCTTGCTTATATAGGCGTCCTAACGAGCTCCCGGGTTGTAGGCCCATTAGTAACCCTAAACCTAGTCTAATTTGGGTCCAACCTAAATTAGGCTTCAAGCCCCTTAAGCGTGCGACCCTATGGGCTCACGCACACATAGACATGGCCCAAGTACTCTTACTCGACCAATAGTTGATAGCGTCCTCTAGCAAGGCGTGTCAACTCCTATGCATACGCTATGATCATATCAAACGAACCACCACAATAGAATATACATGTTATTCCTTTGCCTCATGATATTTGGTTCAACTCGTGGGTTAACACTTAACCCAAGAATGACCATGCATTTCATGATCTAATCATTTGAGTGATCCAGTGATATCTCTCTCATAAGGAGAGTGGCAAATTCCATCTTGACTGACTATGTCTCACAGCATGTTTCCCGACAAACCCAAAAGCCACCTTTATAACTACCCAGTCATGGAGTAGCGTTTGGTAGTCCTAGGGTAGGTCGTTTCACATCTTGAGTACATACGACAATCTCAGGTCTAAGGACATAACGTACACGATGTGTATAGAGACAATCTCATGTCGGGTCTGTCCAGCACCATGTCCTACATGTGCCCACATTATTAGTTTGACATCTCATGTCCATGACTTGTGAAACATAGTCATCAACTAATAATGTGTTGATCTAATATTCATGTGCATTCTTGCATGAATTCCGATCAGGGACAACTTTTATAATAACCATACAAGTAAAAGAGTTTCACAAGCAATTCATAATTGCTAATTCATACAAGTTGTCTTTAATGGATATTCATAACATATCATGGATACAAGGAATACATCATCTCTATGATTACCTCTAGGGCATATTCCCAACAAATACCAACCGCGGCTAAAGGGTGACTTCCTATATAAACCCGGCCCGCCTCTCTCCTCCCTCATTTGTCTAAGTGCTTCTTCAACCCGACGTCGATCTCCATCTCCGCCGCCGCCGCCAACCTCTGCGCCAGCGCCAGACGCCACCTGCACCACCGCCGGCCGCCACCTCCGCCTCCGCACCAGCCCCGGCCCGCAAGCCACCTACGCCATCGCCGGCCGTCCTCACGTCAGCTCGCACCTACACGTACGACGGCACCCTCTTCTTCCTCGATCCATCGCCGCCACCGCACCGTGTATCCCGGCCCTCTCGACTCTGCGCCACCCCGCCGCCGTCGGCTCCCGAGCCCGCGCCGCCGCGCTTGAGCTCGCCGGCCCGCGGCTATCGACATTTGAAGGCCGGACAGATTGAAAAGAGGGAAGAAAGAAAGAAATTAAAGAAAGAGAAAAAGAAAGAATAAACGAAGAAAGGAGGAAGGAATGAGATAAAGAAAGAAGCTAGGGTATTATTCGATTGAATTTGTGCAAAAAAAATGAAGTGGTGATTGTTAATTATATTAGTAATATATTTTAGTTTTAGGAATGAAATTGACCTATGTTACTAATATATTTTAGTTTTAGGAAGTTGATTTAGTTTTAGTAATATATTTTAGTTTTAGGAAATTGATTTATGTTAGTAATGTATTTTAGTTTTAGGAAATTGATTTATGTTAGTAATGTATTTTAGTTTTAGGAAATTGATTTTGTTTGTATTTTAGTTTTAGGAAATTGATTTAGTTTTAGTAATGTATATTATGTGTGGACCACATTGATGCTTTTGATATATATATTGTTAGAGAAATTGATCTATGTTTAGGGTTTACACACAAATCACACACACAAACTAAGTGTATACCCCAAGTGTGTGCCTAACTCTAAGTGTCTACTCTAGTGCCTACACTAAGAAAGTGTTACAAACTTGTTTAGGGTCACACACACCCTTTTATTAGTCACACAAATATATTGTGTCTACCCCAAGTGTGCCTAAACCCCTAAGTGTCTACCCTAAACCCTTTTATTAGTCACACAAAGACACTGTGTCTACCCCAAGTGTGCCTAACTCTAAGTGTCTACCCGGCCTAAACCCTTTTATTAGTCACACAAAGATTAAGTGTCTACCCCAAGTGTGGCTAAACCCTTAAGTGTCTACCCCTAAGTGGTTACTCTAAGTACGTGTTACACACTTAGCTTTTATAGTTGCAGAAATGGACGACCCGAATGACATGGAGGAATTCTTGTTTTCAATGATCAACGATGGCACTGATCAAGTAGACGATGACACGAATCAAGTAGATGACGGAAGTCAGTACTTTGCGCCAGATGTTGAGCAAGAAAATATCGCGCAAGACAATGTTGCCGAGGTATATATATGTCTACAATATCTCTTGTGTATACATGAAAATCAAAATAATTACAGTTGTATAATTATATTTATAAGTTTTGTGTGTCTACATACATAGCCGCTTGCATCAACGACAGCTACGGGGAAGAGTAAAAATGTACGAGGCCCGAAGAAGCCATTGGAGGGTCGGTACATTATCACAGAATTCGATAAGGAAACAGGGACAGTACTTGGACCACATGCACATAGATTTTCCACCAACTGTGGTTACCTTGTAAGGGATAGGCTTCCGATCAGTGCTTGTGAATGGCGGAAAAGGAAGGGACGTCCTGACATTAGTTTTGTCTCTGATCGTGACAAGGAACTAATTTGGCAAAAAGTCCTTCAACATTTCTCGCTCGATACAGAAGATGAAGCTCTGAAGGGGAGAGTTAGGGACTATGCTATAAAGAAGATGGCAACATATTTCCAGGCCTGGAAGAAGACATTGCATAATGATTTTATCAAGAAGAACCTTACTCCAGATTTCAACAAAAAAGCCTACGTCAAGTTGAGACCGTTTTGGGATGACTTTGTAGCTTTCAAGACATCCGAAGAGGGCGAATCACGAGCTCAACAGAACCAACAGAATGCCCGAAAAAAGAAATACCATCATCACATGGGATCGGGTGGCTACAAGACTGCCATTCCTATGTGGGAAAAAAAGAAGAGGACCTTCTAGCTAGGGGAATCCAACCAGAATCAGATGACTGGGCTGAGCGCAGTAAGTGGTGGTTTTTTGGTCACGGGGGAGGCATTGACCCTCAGACCAGGAGATTAACGTATACCGAAGGACTCACAGAAGTAGCAAGGAAACTGGTTTACACTCAATCTATGAGGGAACAAGGACTATGGTCACCAGATAGAGATAAAGATGAGCTGACATATGCCCTGGGGACTGCGGAACACAGTGGGCGAACGAGAGGTCATGGCGCGGTGTCGTGGAAGCATGCCTTCCCTCAAGACAAATATACATATAGAAGCCGCCCGAGAAAGAAGAAAGAGGTGGAAGCTATGAAACTTAGCATGTTGCAAATGCTTAGTGAAGCATGCGAAGCAGCTATTCAAGCAAAAGAGCGAGAAGAGAAACTTCAAGCGAGAATGAGCGAGGAAATCAAAAGGCAAGTGGAGTTAACAATCAGCCGAATGCAAAGTACTGGATCAGTACCGCTAGTCAACATCAGCCCATCAGCTCACTTGAAAAGCACTTGTACTTCCACGGAAGTGCCTCAACCTATTGATGACGCAAAGCTACGCTTCCCCGTGGATGACATCATAGAACGGAATACACCATGTGAGTTGCACATTCTAGAGGGGGCTACCACAATCATGGTGGCTACCGGTATTGTATCTCCTATCGACCCTACGAAGACACCAATATGCCATGGGTCAAAAGTACCAGCTGGATATGCTCGCGTCTCAGTGGATAGAGTTGAAAAAGGTCATCGCGATGCTAAGCTTGACATTGAAGGAGGTGATGGGGAGACAACTTTAGGACAAGCGGAGTAGACATTTATTTGTTGGCGCAAGCGCTATATCATTTTTCCTGGGGCATCACCTCTTATTATACCGTTGCCGCCTCCTCCTCCTCATTGAGTGCCTAGATATTATATTTTAAGTTCATTGTGTTATAATGCTTGAGAGATAGTACTCCCTCCGTCCCAAATTGTAAGTCATTCTAAGAATCTTGGAGAGTCAAAGTTTCTCATGTTTGACCAAACTTATATAACAATAAAATAATATTTATGATGCCAAATAAGTATCATTAGATTCGTTATCAATTACATTTTCATAGTATACCTATTTGATGTTATAAATCTTTATAGTTTTGTCTATAATTCTTGGTCAAACTTGAGATGCTTTGACTCTCTAATATTCTTGGAATGACTTACAATTTGGGATGGAGGGAGTAATTGAGTTCCCAGATCATAGGTGCTTGGCAGATCTTTCAGCATGCATGTAGCATTGTGCATCTAACATGTGTGTTCTCGTCATCTATAACCAAATGGCATGGATGCAACAAACGATTTGTTCCAAGGTATGCCAACATTTTATATATAGCTAGAATTCTTGAACATATATATGTGCTCTAAATTAAATGTAGCTATTTCGGGGGTAAGACAATGAAAACATAGACGTTCGATATAAGACTTGTGCCTATAAATAAAGCTACATTGACAAAAAAAAAGTCTGAGTGAGGTATATCTATGTGTGTAGCTGTATATCTGGTGAATCGGTGGATCGATGCTTGCCCCAATATATGTATAGATGTCTACCCGCTAGCCCGGTAGGTGAACCAATGGATGGGTAAATTATAGTGTATAATTATTAACTAGGCACGGCTATAAATAAAGGTTGTACACCCATAGAAGGGTAATAATCACTTGCCTATCCTTGGCTCTCCTTATGCAATGATAGTGTCTAGCCATCCATCCAAAAGAAATAGCGTCATATCATGGCAATGGCATATGGAAATGGTGTATCGATGCTGATCCCTTGAAGAGTTTCCACGTGGGGATAGGATGTGTCAGGAGTTTTTGATCAAAGGTGCAGATACGAGAAATGCTGAAGTCGGTGGAACAGAGAATTTAAATGTACCACAGTGGTACTATAACTCTCACTTCTACCGAACCCGGCTCACTGGTGACAGCCATATTTTTTTACCCTTCGTCGCAGAGACAAAAATCCACGGTCCAGTGACGATCGTGCAGCGCGACGCAGAAGAACATTCCTTAAAAAATCCACGGTCCAGTGACAATCGTGCAGCGCTAGGCAGAAGAACATCTCTTCAGCACTGGAGGGTGGCAATATCAATCGACTTGTATGCAGGAGGCATGAAGTATACCAATATCGATCTACTTGTATGCAGGTGGCATGGGTCACCAAGACTATCGTCTTGCACAGTCAAATCACAAATAAAAAAGGTGAAGCAATGGTGCCATGGACTCTGCCTATTGTTTAGATGGGTTGATAATGTTGTCCGTCCATATATAGATCGAAGATCCAATGGGAGCTCGAGGAATTAATCTCTTTCTCTGCTCCAAAATAGGCGATATATTTGTATGTAGTTTCTTGCTATTTCTTTTTATCTATTTTTCAGAAAGGTAAAGAGAGAAAGAGAGAGAAACAAGAAAAATGAAATTTGTAGATCTAGAAAAGTTTTTTTGAAGGCAAAAACTGTGGGGGAGATCCCCACAGCACTTCATTTTCATTTTATAAAATTGAAACAACAGTACAGGGAAAACCAAACTTTACAAGAAAAGATTAGCTGAAAGCATCTAACCAAACACAGAAAGAGTTCCACAGATCATATCACTGAACCTAATCGCTTGGAGTAGGCATTGGCTTTTGAAGTTGCTAAACCAGGTGTCAATTTGGGGGCTTCCATTTCTGAGAATCCTTATCATTTCTGACTTTCCAAGCCGCAATAACCACTACTTCCATCAAGAATGGTGAATTATGCTGCTGCCTTTCATGGGCTATTCTTGGCTAAGGTTTGTGTTCCATGTAAACCCAATTTTGTTCCGGCATTCTTTTGAGAACTCACAACTGAAAAGAGATGATCTCGACCCTCATCTATTCCATCCGAACACAGGACACAACTGACATCATCATCCTCAAACATATGTCTTCTTTTCAGCATTGTTTTTGTGTTGAGCCTGTCAACCAAAACCAGCCAAGCAAAGAATTTAACTCTTGGTGTGCACTTTGACTTCCACAACCAGGTGAAGGCAGCTGTGTTTCAAATGGAACATAACAAAGCCTCAGGTCCTGATGGATTTCCGATGGAATTCTATCAAGTCTTTTGGGAGATAATAAATGATGATCTCTTACCTCTCTTTGATGATTTACATAGAGAGGCCCTTGAACTACATAGTCTGAACTTTGGAATTATTACACTAATTCCCAAAGTTCAAAATGCTACTAAAATTCAGCAATATAGACCAATTTGTGTTCTCAATGTGAGTTTTAAATATTCACAAAAGTGGGCACAAACAGACTGAATAAGGTAGCCCAAATTATTGTGATCCCAATGCAAACCGCCTTTATGCCAAGCCGAAATATCATGGAAGGAGTTGTTATTCTACATGAATCTATTCATGAGTTACATACCAAAAAACGAGATGGAATCATTCTCAAAATTGATTTTGAAAAAGCCTATGATAAGGTTAAGTGGCCCTTCATACAACAAACTCTACGTATGAAAGGATTCTCCACAAAATGATGTAGATGGGTCCAAAGTATGGTTACAGGAGGGAGTGTAGGGATTAAAGTTAACGATGATGTTGGTCCCTACTTCCAAACCAGACGTGGCCTACGATAGGGTGATCCCATGTCACCTATCTTATTTAACATCGTTGCAGATATGCGAGCTCTTCTGATCAATAGAGCAAAAAACAATGGTCAAATAAGAGGAATCCTCCCCCACCTAGTTGATGATGGTCTGTCAATATTATAGTATGCAGACGACACCATCATCTTTATTGATCATGACCCGGAACAAGCAAAGAATCTAAAACTTTTGCTATGCGCTTTTGAACAATTTTCCGGACTTAAGATCAATTTCCACAAGAGTGAAATGTTCTACTATGGTGCAGCCAAAGAGATGGAATCTTTCTATACTACTTTCTTTGGTTGTAATACAGGTGAATATCCCTTTAGATATCTAGGGATCCCGATGTACCATAGACAACTCCTCAATTCTGAATGGAGGAAGGTTGAGGAACGTTTTCAACAAAAACTCTCTTGCTGGAAAGCAAAATACTTGTCCTATGGGGGGAGACTTGTCCTGCTTAATTCAGTTTTAAGCAGTCTACCCATGTTTATGATGTCCTTCTTTGAGATTCCTAAGGGAGTCCTAAAAAATCTGGATCATTTTAGATCAAGATTCTTCTGGCAAGGTTCTTCAGACAAACATAAATATAGACTTGCCAGGTGGAATATCTTATGTCGTCCAAAGGACCAAGGAGGCCTAGGTATCATTGATTTAGACTTGCAAAACAAGTGCATGCTGGCCAAATGGTTGGTTAACCTACTCAACACAGATGGTATGTGGCAGTCGTTGTTAAGGAATAAATACCTAATATCAAAATCACTTACCCAAGTGACAGCCAAACCTAATGACTCTCATTTCTAGAGAGGCCTTATGCATATCAAAGATGAGGTGTTGGCTAATGGTTCATTCAATGTCAAAGATGGGACTAGTACAAGGTTCTGGGATGATACATGGGTAGGAAATGAACCCCTAAAAGTTAAATATCCATCCTTATATAATATAGTGCAGGATCCTCACGCAACTGTATCCAAAGTGATGCCCCAAACCTTCTTAATATCTCTTTTAGAAGGGCTTTGGTGGATAATAAACTTTTAGAGTGGATTAGCCTAGTAGCAATAATATCAAATGTTGAATTGGTGGAAGGATCAGATTACTTTAAATGGAAATTATCCAAATCGGGGCTATTTTCTGTTCGATCAATGTATCTCCATCTCATTGATGAACAACCACCTTTTCAACATAGGAGAATATGGAGGATGAAGATCCCCCTAAAAATTAAAATCTTTCTTTGGTTCCTACAAAGAGGTGTTATCCTAACTAAAGACAACCTTGCTAGGAAAAACGGGAAAGGGAGCTGGAAATGCATTTATTGCAATAGGAATGAGACCATCCAATACTTATTTTTTTATTGCCCTTGCGCAAAAATGTTGTGGAGGATTATTTTCTTTGCTACTAGTTTACAACAACCAAGATCTACTAGCCATATGTTTGGCAATTGGCTTACTAATCATCATAAGAAGGTCAAAAACCTGATCTAGGTTGGGGTGGTTGCTTTATGTTGGGCTATCTGGAGATGCCGGAATAATGTTATTTTTAACAAAATAAAAACTAACTCCATTATGCAGATTATTTTCAGGGGAGCATACTGGTTACGTTTTTGGGCTCAGCTGCAGCGTGATGACGAAGCCAAGGACGCACTCTCGATGTTGAGCAAGAAATTAGAGATGATTGCTCTAGAATTTACAAACAGAGGGTGGCAGCATCTTTACGGTCTGCTTTAGAGTCCTAGTCTTTGTTTTAAACTTTGGTTCCCTTCGCTTTTTTCTTGTTTACTCAGCTCTGTAATAATTGGTTGTGTACATCCACGGATGTAGAGGCCGGATATTTTTATCCTTTATCTAAAAAAATGTTAAAACTGGATGGGCTGCTATATTTTGAAATACCAACTTAATTATAGAATTTGTTTGATGTGTAATTTGCATTGCCCCACTGATAAGTCCATACATTCTTAACCTGCTTATCAAAAGGCAACAAAGACAACTGATCTCTAAGATCCTGCAAGTCATCATATGCTTGCTGCGAAATCGGCAGGGCAAGGATACTTTCTAGATCCTCAGAATTTATAACTTCTTTCACACTCACAGTTGGGCAAGGAAAAGAGGCTTGGGAATTGTAGCGATATGACCTGGTCCATCCAAAGGTCTTCCGAAAAAGTGACAGTAGAGCCATCTCCGAGGGTACATTTTGAAAATCCTCTAAAAATCAAGTTTAAACGTAGCACATATCCTTCCACCAAAATTAAAAGGAGCCTACTTCTCTAGAGGCATGAGGATTTTTGCCAGTATAATACCTGCTCCAAATGAGATTCACCCAAGGTGTGTCTGACTTATTGTAGAACTTATGCAGATGTTTCATGAGGAGTGCATCATTTTGCACACTTAAATTTATAACAATCAGTCTTCCTTTGACCTTTGGTAGAGTAACTAAGGACCATGCAGCTAGATTGCCTCCCATTTTCTCATTGTTTGTTCCTCTCCATAAGCACTGCTTCCGTGCTCTATCAATGTTCTCAATCACACCCTTTGGCAGTTTGAGAGAGCACATTGCATAGGTTGTTGTGGCTGAAAGAACTGAATTTACCATTTGCAATCTTCCCGAGTATGTAAGCCAGGATGAACAGGTTGTTGGTCTCCTTTCAATCTTTTCCATCAAAGGTGTGAAATCTTGCACATGTGGTTTTGTTGTCCCCATCGGGAATCCGAAATATGTAAAGGGAAATGAGCCTATTCTGCATCCCAGAGTGCTTGCTAAAATCTCCATTTTCCATTGACTAACATTGATAGGTAGGATTTGCGACTTGGAGTAGTTCACTTTCAGTCATGTTGCATGAGAGAAACTTCTGAGCAGAGCCTTTAGTAAGAACAACTGTCTAGCATTAGCTTACATAAAAAGCAGCGTGTCATCTGCATATTGAACTATCGGATAGTCTTGATCCCGCTGCCGTATTGGTGGTTTGATTAAACCTTGCACCTGCTCTATTCACCAGGACATGCAACAGCTCTGCTGCTAGTACAAAAATAAGAGGAGATAGAGGATCTCCTTGATGCACTCCTCTTCTGCATTTGAATTTGTTACCAGGCACTCCATTCAAAATACAAGCAGAAGTGCCCGTGGAGAGAATGTTGTGTACCCAACGGATCCACTTAATTATCTGGAAACCCCGTATGATTTAAGATTTGAATTATGTCCGAGTGCTCTGCCGTGTCAAATGCCTTTTCAAAATCAAGCTTCAGGATGATAGCTTCTCTTTTGGACTGCTTGCATTGATATATGTATTCAAAGCACCAAGCCAAACAATCCTGAATTGTTCTGCCCTTAATGAAGCCATACTGATTCCAGTGCATAAGCTCAAGGATAACTCCCTGGAGCCTATCTGCTAGCAATTTAGTGAGGATTTTGAGGCTACAATTGAGCAGGGAAATTGGCCAAAAATCATTTACCATCTCCGGATTTAACACCTTGGGTGTACTAGGGTGATGAAAGATTCATTAATGCTCTCAAGATTCGCATGACCATTGAAAAAATCATGACGAAGCTTATAGAAATCAGGCTTTATGATATGCCAACATTTTTTCATGAAGTGACCATTGAAACCATCAGGCCCAGGGGCTTTGTCCGGAGGCATTCTCTTGCTAATTACATGAATCTCATCTGTTTCAAAAGGAGAGACCAAGTGATCTAGGTCATAAAGCTTGAGAATTAGGTTTGCAAGATTAAAAACCATGGTGGGATTAGAGGTAATGCTCATTCTTCCATTGAATGCATTCCATATTAACTGTGCTTTCCCTGTATTGGTCCTGTATTACTGTCCTTCATCGTTTGCAAGCTGTGAAAAACTTCGTACATTCGTCTCCAAGCTTTATCTCTTCTTCCAGTACAATTTTTTGAAGTGGATGAGCTTGGCCAAGTGGCATTTCACAAGGGTCCTTCAGCACTGGAGGGGGGCAATATCAATCGTCCCAGAAAAGTTAATTATACAACTGTGTAGTTGATAACTTTTCATTTAAATTTGTTTAGGATCCAAAAGATTCATTCTAAATTCGGATGAAGATAAAATAACGAGGTCGAATATCCCAAATAGACACAACTAGCTAGGGGTCGGTGGAACAAACGATAGCTAAGGTCTCGTGTTCTGTGAGTGTGTCTGCACAAAGGGGTTTCCCTGGATTATTTTTTTGGTGTTTTTTCCACAGGCAACATATGTTGAGGTAACATGAAGTAAGGCCTCTACAAATCAGATTTCTAGAGGCAGCTAAGAGGCCACCTCTACAAATCAAATGCAGCTCGGCCAGCTGCCTCGCATCCCAAATGCCTATATAGCTGAAAACTGTTGTAGTGTGTGGTGTGCTATAAATGTAGCTATTTTGTGGGTGAAACAATGAAAATATAAAAGCTTGATATATATAAGAAATGCGCTTATAAATAAAGCTACACCAATCCCTAAAAACTAAAGGCTGACAAGTATTTATACGCAATATGATGTCAATCGAAAGTATTCCCCAGGTTGCTGATAGGAATGTGACACATCATGAACTTGACTCTTTTCATCGAGAAAAGCTCAAGTCATCTATCAGCATGTAAGAATTATCCATCCACTATCCCTGCCACTAGTACCTTTCCTTTGTGCCACCTCGATCTAGCTAGAAGGATCAACTGCTACCATATTCGTGTCACCGTTGCTAGCACGACTCCCGACCGTTTCTGAAGATCCTGAAGGAGCCTTAACGGTGCCTGACGAAATACAAGAAGCAGCAGAAGGGGGAGGAAGTCTGAAGCGGGCTCAGAACGCAAACACAAAGGTCTATGGGCCGAAATGGCAGAACTAGGAGACAGCCCTGTGCGGCCCAGTATCGCAAGAGAAGCTAGGAGAGAACTCCAACTCGGTCATTCTTCTGACCGTGCCCAGATGGTGTCAGCGACGGCGAGCGCATATTTTTCTGAAAGGTGTATGGTCGATGATGGCCATATATAAGAATTCAAATGGCGACCGAGACACGAAACTATTATAATTAGCTGGGGGGATAGAATTGCCACGAAACTATTATAATCAGGAGTTAGCAGAGAAAATGCCATCAAGAGTTGGTGTTGGTCCTCAAAGATCGAGTATATTTGCCAGGTACGTAGCCAGTAAAGAATCATATCTAATTACTACCGGAATTCGGCACTTCGCTAAGTAAGTGGTTTACCGAGCGAGTGTTCTTTTCGGTACTCAACAAAAGAGTTTCTTTGCCGAGTAAAAAAAAAACTCGGCAAAAGAGGTTTTTTCCGAGTGTTTTTTTTTGACACTAGGCAAAGATAATTTCAAAGTATATTTTGAAACAGAAAAATAATTCAAATAAAAATGTTTTCAACTATAAAGTTATATAAATATTTATTTTGGTCATTTCTTCATATGACAAAGTAAAAATAAAATTATTTACAAATTTTATATGTCTCTCTTATAGTTTATGAAAAATATAAAAGAGATATATTAAATTTGTGAACAACAATATTAGAACGACCATGTCTCGTGAACAAATTATCACACAACCAAAATAAATTTTGTTAACCTCGAAAAGTTATGAAACATTATAGTTGGTAACTTTTTTTATTAGAAACCAACTTGTCATACAAAACTGCATTTGAATTTCAAAAAATTTAAATGTAAAATTTCCAAACGATCTCAGACAGAAAAAACAACCAAACTAAACTTTGTATGTCTCGAAAAGTTATGAAACTTTATAGTTGGCAACTTGTTTATTTGAAATGATTTGTCGTGAAAAACTATGTTTGAATTTCAAAAAAATAAAATTCTAATTTTTCAAATGACATCGGATAGAAAAACAACCAAAATAAAACTTTTAGATCTCCAAAAGTTACGAAACATCATAGTTGATAACTTTCTTATTTGAAATCATCATGTTATGTAAAATTATGTTTGAATTTCAAAATTTTGAAATTCAAATTTTGTAAACAAGCTCGAATGGAGCAACTTCTTAAACAAGAAGTGTAGATCTAAAGTTATGAAGCTTTATGGTTGACAACTTTTTATTTTAATTGTTTTAGAGCCTCAAACAAGTAAATTACACTTGCTTTAGTATAATATGTGGAGAACTAATACTATATCTAGACACACTGCGATGGGGGGGTCAACGGTTTATAGTTGACAAGCTTTTATTTTAATTGTTTTAGTATAATATGTGGGGAACTAATACTATATCTAGACATATGAGTGTTAAGTGTGATGGTTATATGAGATAGCGCCGGTTCAAATCACGTCGACCGTGTAGCCGTGAACTTTGTGCGAAAAAATGTGGCAAAGACGGGTGGTCGGTGGGGCCTTCCCCGATTAAAAAATTATAATTCTTTTGTGTTTTTTGTTTAAACTTTGATGTGTGTCGGACACTTAGTAAACGTTGTCGAGTGTCAGTCACTTAGCTAACCTTTTAAACTTTAACGAGTATGGGGTACCCGGCAATAAACGCTTTAAAAAAACTCGGGCAAAGATGGCTTTGCCGGCAAATTTTTTGTTGAGTGGTTTTTGCGGTGTGTTACTTTACGGAGTGTATGTAGGGCTTTGTCAAGTGCCTCGAGTATTCGGCAAAGAAGACGTCTCCGGTAGTGAATTGGATGTCTTTCAGCTACCGATTTGGATTCTAGTTTCGAACATGTAACGAGTTTAAATTCTTGTTGGATGTATTTGTAACAATGCGGTCTGATTGTAGAGCGCAACCACAACCAGGAAGCCTGGCATTTTTAGTCCCTCACACACCACAGTAGCTTTCATCAGGAACTTGAGTCTTACCAACAGGTGAAGGACCGAGAACGGCGACCAGAGGGGGGGTGAATGGGAGTCTCAAATTTCACTTGGAAATATTCGGGTCACTCTTCCCAAAAGTCAAACCCAGTTGTTGGGTGCTCAGACGAAATCGGAGAAATGAGAGCTCACCGGCAGTGGAGGAAAACTCACCGGAAACCCCCAAGATAGAGTTCTCAACCCTATGAGAGAGAGGCAAAAACCCTATGCAAAACAACCAGAAAAACAGGCGACGGAGTCTGGATAGCTAGGCGACGGGCGTCGGACGCTGCGCGACGCTCGCTTAGGCGAGCGTCCGTCGGCCTTCCAGAGAGCCTGACAGAAACTGAGAAACAGCAGAGGCGACGGACCCTGAGGAGCGTCCGGCGCCAAACAAAAAACTCAGACACACCGAGCGACGGACGCTGACGTCAGCACGCACCAGCGTCCGACGCAAAACCCTCGGAGCGTCCGACGCCCCCGAAAAACGCGCAGAAACCACGAAAAGCGATTTTCTCTTCGCCAAATCTTCCCAAAACTCGACCAAATGATCACCAACTGCAACCAAACTTTGTAGGCATGATCCTAGTGCAGTTGGGGAGCTATCCCGAAGAAATCATCGCTCAATTTGGGTCGGATAAACGGGAACACTCGGATTTGGGGGAGAAAAGGGAAAACTAAGAACGCCGCAAAGAAATCGTCCGATCTGCGTACTCGAGAGGTTTGAGGATGGATCCTTCGGTGCAAAGATGCTCCTCTCGAATACGAACAACTTGATTCAAACGGATTTGCAAGAGCTACTCCCTACAAAGAGAAATCATCTCGGGAAAAGAGGGAGCAAAAGCAAAAACTCGAAGAACACAAGCAAAACGGGACGCAATCACGAAATCGAAGCCGCCATGGCTTACGGAGGTTACGGCCTCCGATTCCTCGCAACAAACTCGAGTTCTTACAAAGGTTGGTGGGATCAACCTAGGGATCTCATGAACTAGAGAGAGGTTAGAGAGAGAGATGGGGCAAAGTGATTAGGGTTCAAGAGATAGGATGAGGATACCCCTTCATCCTCTATTTATTAGAGGCTTTGGCTATTTCCCAAAAACCCCCTAGATACAATGAGTGAACTACCTAGCCTAAGCATTGCAGTCCAAGCTCCGGTAAATATCTCCCTCGATTTGAATGGACGGCCCCGCTTCCTGCCGGGAGTTTCCGTCGCCTCGACGCAACCTCCAGGATTCCGCCACGTGCCATCCCCGCTTCCTCGGAAGCTCCGCCCGGGTTTTGAGGCTCAAACCCGCGAAACCCGCCACCGGTAGCTTTCGGCTCAACTACCGAACCCCGAGTTTTGCAGCCCAAACTCGGAAACCGACGCGGATGGTTTTGAGGCCCAAACCACCAAACCACTCGACGCGAGCCACCTTGTCTTCGCCCGGTCGAACTCCGAGTCCCCTGAGCCTCCGCTCGACTCGCGCGTCCACCGTCTTGACTTGGTCGACTCGGTCTACCTCCATGTCTTCTCGCACTCGCCGGTGCCAAGTACTAGCCACCACAGCTAGTCCGTCGGCGCCCATGGTCCCTCAGTCCGAGCCCCGCTTCCGCCCTTCACCGCTCTCAGTCCATCGGCATGGCAAGCCTCTACTCGACCTTCTCCACGCCATTGACCACTGTCACTAGGCATAGCACCTGCACACCACAAGCCAATAGACAGACACACATTTGCTTTCGCAAAGAGGTTAGGGTAAGCCACTCAAACTAAAACGCTCAAGTGTTGGGCAATCACTCATCACAAAACTGAACATATATGGGTACTTATCCACCATGTGTTCGCAACAGGGACCGACGGAGTTATTCTCTGTCCCTTACATCATAAAAGTTCTTGTTTGTTCCAAAATACACGTACCTCTCACTGAAATATATGTTGGCCCGGACAATGGCGTCATCACACTAGACACCAGCTTCCAGCGCATGTACCACTGGGAACAGGAGAGCTCTGAGCTGGGCTCAAGAATCATTGTCTCTGCAAGTTTGTAGAGATCTGTAGCGCCTTCACGGCGACCATGCATGGTGCCGTTGCGCAGCGTGCCGCGGTACACCCGGCCGTAGCTAGCTAGCCGTCCCGACGAGCCGGTCCTCGCTGAACTCCTCGGTGGCCTCCACCAGCTGCCTGTACGTGATCCGGGGGAACTTGTACATCGTCACCGGCGTCGATTTTGACGTAGTGTGGCAATAAATCTTAGTGATGAAGCATTCTCCTTGCCAGAAATAATTAATGGAGTTCACACTAGGCAGTATGCCTCACTTCTTGCTAGCTAACACTACTACAGATTTGCATATCAGTGCCGGCCTGTCACTGTCGGGTCTGGCAAAACTGACAGTGATGAATCTTCACTGCCGGTTCCAGCCACGAACCGGCAGTGAATGTCCTCATCACTGTCGGTTCGTAATTTGAAAAATTAGATTTTTAAAATGATTGATTGAGCCAATAAACGAATTCAAATGAAAAGGTTGTGAACTAAAAAGTTTCATAACTTTTTCAGATCTATAACTTTCATGTACAAAGTTTTTTCATCCGAGGTCGTTTACAAAAATTTGAATTTAAAATTTGACACATTCGAACGTATTTTTCGGTCACTAAACGATTTCAAATGAAAAAGTTGTGAACTACAAAGTTTCATAACTTTTCGAGATCTACGACTTTCATGTAGAAAATTTTTCCATCCAAGGTCGTTTACAAAAATAAAATAAAAAGTCAACTATATAGGTATATCAGTGCCGGTTGCAGCCACGAACCGGCACTAAAGCTCATCATCACTATCACTGCCAGTTCGTGGCTGGAACCGGCAGTGATATCTTGAAAATAATGCACAACTTGCTACTTGAGACGGAGATGGGAGGGCGGGTTCCTGGTGGCCTATCCCAGAATTTAAATCTTTTTTTTCGATTTTAAAAACACGATTTTGTTCTGGACATCCATCACTGCCGGTTCATAACAAACCGGCAATGTTTTGGCATAACCGGTAGTGATGTGCACCCTCATCACTGCCGAAAGCTCAGTGCCGATTCAAAATCCGACAGTGATAGGGGATTTTGAACCGGCACTGATTTCGCTTTCTGTAGTAGTGTAAGGCAGCCACGGTTAACTATAGAAGAGCCCTTGGAGGTCTTCGAGAAATATTGTTGTGCCAAAATGGACTATTCGAAAGCAACAAATAACAAAAAGCGTTGAGGTAGTCATCTAGGCAAGGCAACCAAAAACAACCAAATGCAAAGAAGACATGAATATATGATAGTCTGTAGTTTTCTCGTCATCTGTAGGCTGTAGCTACACAAATAAAACAGGAAACTTTTGCAGCGCATGTCAATATCTAATAGGTAGCGTATACATGTGCTATATGGTTGGTGAAGCAATGATAGCCAAAAGGCTCATTTTAGGACACGGGCCTATATATATAAAGCTACAACAGAGGCAACATATAGAGAACACCATTATTCAGCCCTCCCACAGTATAGGATGGCTACGATCGAAAACTAAGGATGTTGATGAGTATGGTGAGTAGCATGGAAGTATCTGCTTCTACAAGGAATGAGATACATCAGGAGTTTTAGCTTGAGTGTCGACTAGGCGCAATGAGCTAAGGTCATTCATGTCACCGTGAGCATTGCCTTCGTGATTCCATCCTATGCCGGAGCAGCATTGGTCATGATATCAAATATCTAAGGCTCTATCAGACGATTGACAATGCTGGATCATCAGCATACGTGTCTCAAGGTTGTAGCCTCTGTGTGCCCTATAGGACTTATCAGCATGACCGGATATTCAACGACGACAAGAAAATATATTGCTTAAGTTAAAGGTGGAACATCATGATAGAGAGAGCCCACTAGGAGGGCAGAAAAAGATGCATCGACTCCGGTGACACCCGGTGGCGAGACCGACGTAAAGGAAGAGATTCGAGTCGGGCCTGGACGCTGCTTCATCTCTCACCGTGACATTGTCTCTCCTGCGTGTGGTTCTGTTTTGGTTGTGGGATACAATCGAGTTTGCTTCTCCTATGCTATCTTGTTCTGTCTTTTTCTTTTTCTTTTTGAGAGAACAGCTTGTTCTGTTGTTGTTGTTTCGTTCATTGGCAGGCTATCAAGGTGTTTGCCCCTAAATCCGTCAAGGTCTGATGGGGAATCGTAGCCTCACCCTTGCGTATCCCCCTTAATATGGCCGCCGTCGACTGCAGCCGCTTCTGCCTCGGCGAAAGCTTCTGCCTCGCCGTCAAGGTCTGATGGGGAATCGTAGCCTCACCGTTGATTTTTCTAAACTTAATAATTTACTAAATAAATTACAGCGGTTGTTCAAAGTAAAAGCATTTTGTCCAGTTTATTCGCATTATTCGCAGTACTAGTTAGTCTCTACATACACTCGCTCTGATCAAATTTCTGTGACAATATCTGATATACTATAAATTAGAAAATACGCAGGACAGGAGTAGTACGTAGTACGATGGAGGGCAAGAAGAGACTCGCCGCTTGCTGTCTGATCGTCGTGATGCTGCTGTCGGCCCAGCATCGTCCGGCGGCGGCCATGTCCAAGTTCTGCCGCTGCTACAAGGAGTGCTACGCCGAGTGCCGCAAGGACACCGGCGTTTACCCCTGCAACGTTAACTGCCTCCAGGACTGCATCAAACGGCCAGCCACCGCCGACCAGCAGCTGCCGACGACGACGACGGCGCGGCGTCCGATGTCCGCCGTCGACTGCAGCCGCTTCTGCCTCGGCGAAAGCATCTGCGGCGTCATGAGCACCGCCTCCACGGCTGTGGTGGCAGGTGATGCTCAGGCGTGCCTGGTTGACTGTCGCAAGAGCATCGGACACTCTGCTCCGCTGAAAGACGCCACCACCAACTGATGGCGAGGACGCGGCGATGTAGCTTCAGTTCAGAAGTGACGCGGTTGTGCCCTATTTTGTGACCGTTGTATTGTAATAAATGAACGATCCACATTCATTCCGGAATACCGTAGCAAAAGCCATGAAAAAAATAGAGAACGAATGGGATGAGATGGCTGGTTACTAAATTTGGAGATTCATTTAAAAAGTCTCTTGGGCATATTTTTTTGGTTTTATAATAGCCAAAATTATTTTTAGAAAACGATTTAGCTAATCTCTTGAAAATGCTTAGCATTCTCAACAGTTTGCCAAAATTCACTTGGCAAATCTTGTGATTTGGTAACTTACTAAAACATATGGCAAGTTAAACATTGAACTCTCCAAGAGTTTGTCATTTTGACTTGGTAAAATTCAAAAAATAGGCTTGTTTGGACACCAAAAAATCCGCCGCGGGCGGCTTCTCGCGTGGGAAAATATGCGGGCGTACTAGTGTACTAAGTACACAAAATAAAGGGAGGAACCAATAATTTATTAATCATCACGAGTAATAAATACAAGTTCTTAAAGAAAACGCGCTCCATAGCCATCTGACTTGGACGACTGTGGTCTTCATGGTTTCTGGGGCCTCGGAAAGCTCCCAGTTAATTACCCCTGTGAAGTAGCTCACAGGGTACCTCCGATTCTATGTAGATATAGATGGCGTCGGCGTGATGGCCTCGTCGGTCCATGTGCCGGTCAGCGGAGCAGGGAAAATCAGCTACGCCCGCCTGTGTCGTTCGCCTCGTCGGTGTCGAACGCCACGTGGTGTTGATGTGGTGGTTGCCCTTGCATGGTTGGTGTAAATCGGATTGCTTCGGGCTTCCCGGCAGCATCGTCGTGGTACGCTGTACAGCTTGATCAGCGGGGTTGTTGATGTAGTCGTAGTAGTGGATGAAGACTTGCGGTCGGCGTAGTAGATGCATATGACGCCGGCGTGATAAATGATCCGCTTGCGACGCGATGACTCTCGCAGTCTGGCGCCATCTTGATCATCTGGCGGCCGCGTTCCAATCTGCTTGGCCCGCGGCGGCCAACGCGCATGCTGTTGTATAAGACTAGATGAGATAGATTAGATTAATTCATACCCACGGATGAAGACATGAACGCCATCTCCTTGCAGCTCGCGCAGGAGCAGCAGGGCGTCGTTGCGTGGATGAAGGCCGGACGGCGTCCTCGCAGATGCGTTGGCTGCGGGCGTCCTGTTCTGGAGAGGAGAGGTGCGGCGTGTGCGTTGCTTCAGGGGCGGCGTACAGCGATCTTCCGGCTCCTCCTCTACGAAGTTGTGATTAGCCTTGACGTGGGACCCTGGGGCAGCTTTATATAGGCGCAGATACTAGGGTGCAACAGACCCTGCAAGGAAGATGCACGTACTTATCTCTCTACAACAGCTCTTCGTTATCTCCAACGAGAAAAGCGTATGCAGTTTATTAATTGGCTAATGTATTTACTTGGCCGCATACACTCCTCGCATGCAGTCCCTGACGTATGGACCCTGGCCGTAAAATCAGAGTTCCATGCATATATACGTCCATGTATCTGATTCAACAGCTTGCGGCTGCTACACGTACGTTGTTTGATAATCAATGTCGGCCGTATATATCCGAGAGTTCTAGAGCAGTCTAGACCACATAATGAGTTGTGCTGTGCCGACTTGTGCCCAGAAAAAATACACGTTCGTATACAGACGGATACGGCTTAGACGCCACGCACGGCGGTCGTCCCGCGCTGGCACCAAGTCCACGGACTCTATGATCTGCTGCATACGGGACTTCATGATTCATGCATATTCATGCAAACACAGACGTGAATATACATGCATGCATGTACATAAGAAATATACTGGTGGCCAAAAATCCGTCAAACAAATGCCCACAAACTCCTACCGTTGTTGTACATGTCCGGAGTACATACTGCACCATGCCTGTTTCCGCCCTTGACACACTGCAAGAATGTGCTACGATGTGAGACAACACAATCTACTACTAGAGCTAGTGCTACCACATGGAGACCCAGAGACGAGGCGATGTACCGGGTAGCATTTGCTTGCTTGCACTGCTCACTGGTACAGAAAACATTTTTAAAGGCGGTGGTAGAGACATTTATACAGGCGGTCAGTCCACCGTCTGTATTAGGGGTCAGTACTAATCGGCCCACAGTACAGGCGGCGGGCTGTGAGCCAGACGGCTCACATTGTCAACCGCCTGTATTAATCCGCAGAATAAAATCGCGTTTTTAAAATCGAAAAAAAAGAATTAAATTCTTATTCTGAGACAAGCGCACTATTAATCCGCCCGCCCGTCTCCGTCAGCCGCAAGTCACGCATTTTTTCGGGTAAAATTCGCGAACGCGCTGCGCCGGGGATTCGAACCTGAGACCTCACCCTCGCGCGGAACCTCCTCTACCACTCCACCCATGACTCACTTATGTCTAGATTCGTTAGTACTTCTTCATATTCTATACTAAATCGAGTGTAAATTGATTGTTTGAGCCACTAAACGAATTCAAATGAAAAAGTTGTGAACTACAAAGTTTCATAACTTTTCGAAACCTACAACTTTCATGTAGCAAGTTTTTTCATCCGAGGTCGTTTACAAAAATTTAAATTTCAAATTTGACACATTCAAACGTAATTTTCGATGACAAGATGATTTCAAATGAAAAAGTTGTGAACTACAAAGTTTCATAACTTTTTGAGATCTACAACTTTCATGTACAAAGTTTTTCCATCAGAGGTCGTTTACAAAAACCAAAAAAATTAACTGTATAGGTATTTACACAGGCGGTTTATAATGGCAGTCGCCTGTGTAAATGGTTTTACACAGACAGTTCTCTTGCTGGGCCCACCCTATTTTTTGTACTGGCGTCATGAAATTGTGAACCGCCTGTGAAAAAAAAACAACGTGCCATCAAAAATGATTTTTGTAGTAGTGGCTATACGGGGAAAAGTTGGAGGACACGCGCGAGCGAGCGAGCGGTCGCAGCAGCCAGCAGGATCGGAGGAGGATTTGGTGTGACGTGACAGGACATAGGATCTGACACTATACCAGAGTAGAACATCACTAGTAGTTCAAACCCCCTTTATTAGTGGATTTTGAATCGCCATAACTAATTCGACAATGATGAGGTGATCACATTATTGCTCGTTATGCCAAACCGGTAGTGATGTTTGAGTCATCACTATCGATTATTTTAACCAACCAGTTGTGTATATTTTATATCACTGTCTGTTTTCTTTATGTAGTTTCCTCGTCATCGGTAGGTTGTAGCTACACAAATAAAACAACAAATATTTACAGCGCACGTCAATATCTAATATGTACCATATACCTGTGCTATCTGGTTGGTGAAGCAATGATAGCCAAAAGGCTCAATTTAGGACACGAGCCTATAAAGCTACAACAGAGGCAACATAGAGAACAACATTATTCTGCCCTCCCTCAGCATGGGAATGACTGTCATTACCAAAATCTAAAACTTCTCCTAGTGAGATGAAGTTCTTCTAGTGTTTTTCTATTCAAAATTTAGTACAAACTTTTCCTAATAAATGTCTCCTAGTGAAAATTCTCATGTGCTATGACTAGTGGTAGTGTTTTTCTACTAATTAAAAACACTAGGAGAAGTCCACATTTTTAGTAGTGTGCGATATAAAACTGAGGATGTTGATGAGTATAGTGAGTAGCATGGAAGTATGTAAAAAATCAATGGTGACCATTTGTGAGGGTTCTGCTTCTACAAGGAATGAGATACATCAGGAGTTTTAGCTTGAGTGTCGACAAGGGACAATGAGCTTAAGTCATTCATGTCTCCACGAGCATTGCCTTCGTGCTTCCATCCTGTGCCAGAGCAGGATTGGTCATGGTATAAAATATCTAAAGCTCTATCTGATGATTGACAACAATTGATCATCAGCATACGTGTCTTATATGGTTGTAGCCTCTCTGTGCCCTATAGGACTTGTCAGCATGAGTTAAAGGTGGAACAAGAAAAATATATTGCTTGAGTTAAAAGTGGAACATCACAAACAAATCAAAATTAGCTCATTCTGTTGTAAAACAAAAGTAATTAAAGCGCAGAAGGCAAGGCAATTGTCACGGTACAATTTAGTAATTTTCAGGGTCATTTCACTTTGAATATCATCTTCCTCTCAATTTGGGCCCTGTTTAGATCCTAGTGCTAAATATTAGTCCTGCACTTTTAGCCTGTTTTTTTGAGAAATGGATCTAATCAAGTGTGCTACAAGATAGCCAAAAGTTAAAAATTGTACTTAAAGTTTTAGGGTCCAAGGAGACTCTAAACTAGGCTAAAGTGTCTTGGGTTTGCACTTTAGGCCATTCTTTACTGAAGGACTACCTTTTCGGCCATGGATCCAAACGTCCAAGTGCTAAACTTCTTAGGAGCTAAACTCTCCTAAAGTTTAGCACTTGGCTAATGGATCCAAACACCACCATGCACTCCTCCACCCAGGGGCAGCCCATCCTTCATTGAGTCACCGGCCGGCAATACATCAAATAAAGTAACCAAATTGCCATTGATGCAACAAGCAATTTGTTGAGGCATGCCAACGTTTTATATATCTAGAATTCTAGTGCATATATGTTCTCTTAATTAAATATAGCTATTTTGTGGGTGACACACGATGAAAACATAACCGTTCGATGTATGAAGTGTGCCTATAAATATAGGTACACAGGCGAAAAGCTAGGTCCGAGTGAGGTATATATCTATGTGTGTAGCTGTTTAACTGGTAGCTGTGTACCCAGTGGGTGAACCAGTGGATGGG